>OZ017741.1:133567666-133665166 GCA_963969285.1 Odontomyia ornata | reverse complement strand
TATACGCGTCGATAAGTTATGCTCAAAAATGTAGGTAGAAATCTTTTACTGTTATTTGATTTCCTTATCCTTTAAATTGTACTTAATCGAAAGTAAGCCGTTCTATCTATCCTCGTACAAAAGTCATGCGTGGAAATTCATAAAGAAAAAGAAAAAATAAATGCAAAAATTGATAACCATCTTTCCTTGGGAAGCCGGTTAAAAAGCAACGTCTCTACATATGCCTCTTACTCATTCTATGTACTTAATCCTTTACGTAGGGGACGCAGCCAACCAGGAAGATGCCTCTTAGTGAATGCTGTAGGGGGAGTGCTACTATATGGGGCAGAAATATGGGGTGACATTCTCAGTAAGGAAGTGTACCGAAAACGCTTGGCACAGGTACAGAGAAGGGGAGCACTGAGGACAATCACTAATTGCAAGTATGATGCCTGTTCATGCGAGGGAGATGGTTGTCCGCAAGGAGAGACAGCGTTCACTCAATGATTGCCAGCAGTCTTGGGTGAATTGCATGAAGGGAAGGTGGACTGTGCGCCTCATCCCGGATGTGAGAACATGGCCAGCCTAAAGACTTGGTGAGACTGACTTCTATCTGACCCAGCTTTTGAGCTGGCATTGGTGTTGTCAGTCTTACCTGCTCAAGGGTAAGTCACGGTCTCCCGGTTTTCAGTTTTGTCCAGAAGAGGTAGACAATGCCTGTCAGACATTTTTTGCGTGCACAAAATGGGACAGGCTAGGAAGGAACCCCATGTGCAAGATGGGAAAACTCATTCCAAATGGGTTGACGAATGGAACCAGTTGACACATTATGTCCGGGCAATCCTAAAAGATAAGAGGAATTCACAGTAGCCAGGAGCGTTGCCACTGGGAGATCGCTTGTCGGGCAATTCCTCTTCCCCTCTATTCTTCCCTTAGAAGAGAGATCCTCCAGCTTGAAGGCACATCACGACGCAAGAAAATGAGACCCAGCCCGAAGTAATGAGCCTGTTAATGCCCGTCCACACGATCAGTGGCGTTAGACTTAAGTGAAAATTTTATTTTACAAATCGTATTTGCAAAGGTGGATAATTAATTTCGTCACCTTATGTGACTAATGTTGTTTGACTTAGTTGCTAAAATCATAGATGCATGTATGTCTCATGTGGCTACATTTTGCATCGCCACAGACGCGGGTGTCAGCAGTTTCGCGTGATGTTCGGATCATTTTGTTGACTTAAACGCGTCAGCAAAACGATCGGAAGACACAAACACCACATTTGCATGCATGATGTGGCCGCATGAACGCATTGCAATGCGAAACCAAAGTTCCTTTCCCGTACCAGACGCGGGCGTCAGCGGTTTCTGGGCACGGAATGCTTGTGGACGCTCAAGCGTCAGCATTTTCGTGCGTGGGAACTGCTGGCGCCTTTTGCTCGGTGTGGGAAGGGAATCGTCAGTCGTCATCAGGTCGTCGCGTTTTATTAACTGAAATCGTATGTGATTTACTCCGCTGCACGCTCTTTCAAAATTTCTCATAACATTTATTTCATAATTCATGGTATTTAATAAATATAGAAAGCAATAAATTTTGTAACGGCTAAAGTATTCATTTTCATCAAAATATTACAATTAATAGTAATTGACACGCTCGGTACTGAACTACCCAAAAGCAACGTGCAATATTGAATAGTGAAATATTAATTGAATTAAACTCAAATTATTTTGAAAGATTGCTGGTGAGAAAAATAAGTGACAGGAAGAGGCCAAGACAAAAGAGTCCTGGCGCAAACATTTTGGAGGCCCCGGCGAGATTAACACTCGCAATCTCGTCTGAATTTGGATTACCAGTGTCAAGTGGTGGTAGTGTTGTGGCGGTAAACGTGCCTGTCGTGCGTGCGTAAAATAAAATGGTTGATACGGAGGTCGTGTTCCGGGAGCTGAAGGTATTGGCCAGAGCTGTAGAAGCCGTAATCTCCAACTATAAGAAGGATTCGGCCAGCCGCAAACTAGATGTCGGCTACTATGAAGAGCGGCTTCGGCGTTTAGAAACTGCCTGGGAGGAATTCGAATGCAAGGACACCGAAGTTCGATCCTTACCCGAAATCACACCGGAACACGACTACTTCAAGGGCGAAACGTATGAAACGACCAAGATAAATTATGACACTTTTCAGAAGCACTTCCTCGAAACGATCAACGCTCTAAAGGACACGGCACTGCCAATGTCGCAGCCACCCTCATCAGCACACGATAGCAATGACAAGCCTTCAGCCGCACTGGTCTCGGTAAAGAAAAATGCAGTTTTCACATGCAAGTTGCGACGGTATCGAGCCTCGGCAGATTTACTGAGAAGGACGATGGCTCGCCCAGAACCGCCAGAAAACACGAAGACTTGGTGTAAGGCTAGAGCGGAGGTGGTGCAGTGAGGCTGGCAACGATTGGATGAGCTTCATCAGCAAGTTTATGAATCCTGTGAGGATCCTGAAGCGCAGGGCTTTAATTTGGAAGAGCATATCCGGTTGGAGGAGGACGTGCAGGACTGCATTGTTCGCTTACAAGTAAAGGTCAACACCACCACCGAAATGCCGCCCTCGTCTTTTACGCCTGCTGCGACTCCAGGCTTGGTGCTTCCAAAAATTGCTTTGCCCACCTTCAACGGAGATTACCTCCACTGGCGACATTTCCGGGATTTGTTTATGCAAATGGTGCATAACCAGCCGATGTCCGCGTGCCAGAAGCTTTGGTATCTGAAGGTTAACCTTACAGGAGAGGCTGGATCCTTGATCAGAAACTTTGCGTTGTCAGACGAAAATTATCAAACTGCCTGGAAGACACTTAATGAGAGATTTGACAATCGACGACTCATGGTGTCGGCCCTCATCAACAAATTAATGGGGCAGCCATCTCAGGCCAGTGAAAAACCGTCAGCGGTAGCCATAAAGTCGCTGCATGACACCACACAAGAGTGTCTCAGAGGTCTGGAAAACCTGCAAATATCCACAAGGGATTGGGATCCATTGCTACTGCACATTTTGCTGCAAAAATTGGATTCGACAACACATGCCCTTTATCAGCAATCTTTAGCTAACCCGCGCGAGCTGCCACCTTTGAAGGGTTTACTGGATTTCCTACAAGTGCGATTCCAGGCACTCGAAGCGTTTGGTAGTACGCCTAAGGACCCAGACCGCAATCACAGGAAGGTTACCAAAGCTACCGTGGCCGCCGTGGCTGCATTGCGATGCCCAAGGTGCTCGCAGGATCATCCGCTATACTACTGCCCTGAGTTTCTCCAAGACAACGCTGTGAAAAGGCTAAACCTTGTACGTTTAAAGAACCTATGTGTAAATTGCTTGCGAGAAGGTCACCAGTCTTCCGGCTGTGCGGCAAGAAGCTGCAAGGAGTGCGCCGGAAAACACAATACCTTGTTACATATGACGGGAAGCAAAATCTCCAAGCAGACCAAGATGACAACGCCTGGCTCCACAGTCAAGAAGCCAGACATTCAGCCGCCACCTGTGCCGCCCGCCCTCACGTTGACGGCTCTCATGCAACCTGGAGCGAGGAAAAATGTTCTGTTGAGCACAGCCGTTGTGAAGGTGGTTGCCAGCAATGGAGGAGTGACCGACTGCCGAGCAGTATTGGACCCTGGCTCGCAAATCAACCTAGTAACCGAGCGCATTATCAAGAAACTAGGGCTAATGGCTTCGCCGCAATTTGCACTGATTGAGGGAGTGGGTGGAAACATCGAGAAGGCGCATCGTAAGGTGGAGCTTGGCCTAAAATCCAGAGTGTCTGGATATGCCGCGCAGTTGGAGGCCTACGTCCTCGATCAAATCATATCTCTTCAACCTTCTCAGAGTCTGGATACATCGGAATGGCAGATTCCTGGGAATATCAAGCTGGCGGATCCTGAATTCCATCGAACGGAGCGAATCGACATGCTGCTGAGTGCGGAGCATTTCTACGAAGTTCTTGCCATCGGGCGAATCAAGTTGGGCCCTGAACTCCCTGTGCTCTAGAACACGCTCCTCGGTTGGATTGTTGCCGGAAAGGTAGTAACACCTCAAGGGCTACCAGTAACGTGTGGAGTCCTCACGGAAGAGACTCAGCTGACTCAAGCTACCAAGCGATTCTGGGAGGTTAAGGAGGTATCGGATCCACAACACAATCTCACAGCGAGTGAAAGAGCGTGCGAAGTACATTTCGCCCAGACGACTCAACGTGAATCCGATGGCCGGTTCTTGGTACGGCTCCCCTTCAAGGAAGATCCCAAAGGGCTGGGTGACTCGCAGGACGTTGCCATACGCAGATTCATGGCGATAGAGCGCAGACTGGAGAAGAACCCCGACCTAAGACGGCAGTATTGCGAATTCATGGACGAATACGAACAACTGGGACATATGGAGCAAATCACATGGTCAGCGAATAAGAAAGCACATTATTTTTTGCCGCACCATTGCGTCCTGAAACCAGGTAGTAGTACCACTAAATTGAGGGTGGTTTTTGACGCGTCCAGCAGAACATCAACGAACGTTTCTCTGAACAATATCCTACATACAGGACCCACGATTCAGGATGATCTATTTGCGATTTTGATCCGTTTCCGTTTGCCACGCTTCGTTTTCACTGCCGACATTGTCAAAATGTATCGGCAAATAAGGCTTCAGCATGACGATTGCATTTTTCAATTGGTGATTTGGAGAACAAGTCCAACCCAGCCTTTGCGATATTATCGACTCAAGACCATTACGTACGGCACAATGTGTGCCCCGTACTTGGCAACTAAATGCCTCCAGGTTCTGGCACAAGCCGAACAAAATCGAGCACCCTTAGGCAGCAGCGCCTTGCAGCATGATTGCTACATAGACGACGTCATGACAGGGGCAGACAGCTTGACGGAAGCAATCCGAACACAGGAAGAATTGCATCAGATTCTTACCAGTGCAGGGATGCAGTTGCACAAATGGTGTGCCAATCATCCGCATCTTCTACAGCAAATCAGTGTCGAGGATCAGGAGGTCCAGCTGGATTTTGGTAGCTTGTCGGAAGACTACATCAAAACCTTGGGGGTAATTTGGCTCCCGAAAACGGACGATTTCCAAATCGGCATTAACTTGGACCTCGCTGAGGTCAAGTTCACAAAACGGACGATCGCTTCAGACATGGCCCGAATGTTCGACCCATTGGGTATCCTAGCGCTGGTTATCGTAACCGCAAAATTGTTCCTGCAGGCGCTATGGCGGTTGGAATTAGACTGGGACGCAGCTTTGCCACTCAAAATACATACACAGTGGGCCAAGTTCCGCAGTGAGCTACCATCATTGCAAAGGGTTCGCTTTCCCCGACACGTTATCGCCTGCGAGAAACCAATTCAACTGCAGCTACACACTTTCTGCGATGCCTCGGAGGGGGCGTATGGCGCTGTGATCTATGTTCGCTCAACTTCCCCGAGCGGTCAAGTCAACGTTCGACTGCTCTGTTCCAAATCCAGGGTAGCCCCCATCAAGGTGTTGACAGTACCGCGTTTGGAGTTGTGTGCCGCCAAGCTTGGAGAGGAATTGACGAGTCGAGTCAAGAGAGCACTCAATCTGCCGGATGTTTTTCACGTTCTCTGGTCCGATTCAGAGGTCGCATTGGCGTGGATGAACTCAACCACTTCATCCTACAGCACTTTCGTGGCCAATCGTGTTTCGACCATCCAAACATTGTCACGACCAACTCAGTGGCAACATGTGGCGTCCCACGACAATTCTGCGGACATCCTATCCCGTGGCCTAGCGCCAGCTGCGCTAAGGGACTGCAAGCTCTGGTTACAGGGGCCCTCCTTCTTGACTGGACCTGAGGCAGACTGGCCGCCTCCATACAAGGGCACTGAGGCCTGCGAAGTCGAGCAAAAACAAATCAGGATTGCAATGACAACAACAACTAGTGCAAGCAACCATTTTGTTTCTGAAATTCAACACGGCAACTCATTTGGAAGGCTTCAACGGGTGATCGTTTATATGCTGCGTTTTGTAACGCATTGCAGGACAAGCTCCCAGTCTGCTCAGGCGCGCAGCCGTGCAGTAACAACTCACGAACTCTCCACAGCAACCGGAGTGATTGTAAAATGTATTCAGCAACACGATTTTCGTGAGGATCGGTGAGACATCCAACTACACGGGCAGGTCAGCGAAACCAGCCCCCTATCGAGTCTGACTCCCTTCCTGGATTCGGACGGAATCTTGCGCGTTGGCGGGAGGCCAGAAGCGTCACAACTCGCTTTCTAGGCCAAGCATCCTATGTTGCTGCCGCTCGCGAATTCACTTACTAGACTGCTGATGACGGATATTCACCGCAATAATTGCCACCTCGGAGCTCAGGCACTGCTAGCTACCACGAGACAACGCTTTTGGCCCATCAGGGGGAAGCAGCTGGCCCGGGCGGTTGTTCAAAAATGCGTGCGATGTGCCACAACTGTTCAATCAAGTTATGGGAAATCTACCAGGTGCTCGCGTGCAAGCGGCTCGCCCTTTCATCCGTTCGGGCGTCGACTTTTGCGGGCCAATGCTGATACACTACCGGGGTAGAGGCGTGCGGCCTCAGAAGGGATACATCCCTATATTCTGCTGCTTCGCTACCAAGGCCGTCCATCTGGAGTTGGTGAGCGATCTCAGCACAGAAGCCTTCATCGGTGCTCTGAAGCGTTTCATCGGGAGACGAGGTCTCTGCAAGGACATCTATTGCGACAATGCGACCAATTTTGTAGGTGCGCAACGTCAACTACGCGAGCTGTCTTCATCACTTCATTCAGCCGAGTACCAACACAAGGTGACCGACTCTTGCAGCACACGGGGAATACAATTTCACTTCATCCCCCCTCGCGCCCCCCACTTTGGTGGATTGTGGGAGGCGGCCGTCAAACCAGCCAAGAACCTGCTTCGCCGGGGCGCTTCATCAGCCACACTCACGTACGAGGAACTGCATACCCTGGTGGTCCAGGTGGAGGCCATCCTCAACTCCAGACCTTTAACTGCGATGTCCGACGATCCCAATGACCTGGCGGCGTTGACTCCGGGCCATTTTCTTATCGGTGAGCCCCTCACGGCCATGGTGGATGCTCGGGCAGAGCCGGTCGCAGGCGAACTTCATACCCGATGGAAGCGGATAAATCATTTGAAGAACGAGTTTTGGCGCCGATGGTCCCGCGAATATTTGAACCAACTGCAACTTCGCGTCAAGTGGCAACAAGGTCAACCAAATGCTACCCGGGGAACCATCGTCATCATCAAGGACGACAACCTACCAACTATGAAATGGCCTCTGGGACGAATCATTGACACGCATCAAGGGGCTGATGGCTTTGTCAGAGTTGCAGACGTAAAAACAGCCACTGGAATAGTAAGAAGGCCCATTCATCGTCTAGCGCCACTACCAGTGACGGAGAACACTATACCTGAAGCAGCTGGGCCTGAAGCGAATACTCAAAACCAACCTGAGGCACCGCAGCAAGCAGACACACCGGATACTTATCACACCGGGCTCCGATCCGGGAGCAGAAGGACGCCTCTTCTATCGCTCCTGCTGGTCTGCCTACTGAGCCCTCTAACAGTAACCAACCCCATCAAGGTGTCATCAACTGGACCACATCCAGGACTGCATTTTCAATCATTGGGAAAGGCCTTCCTGTCGACAAGCGAGTGGAAACCCTTGGTCTACTATGACCTAGAAGCCTACTGAACGGAGCTGGCCACGCTGCAGAACGGCACAATTTGGCTGCAACAACTATCTGATCGTGATTCTCGACAAACCGACTGCTCGCATCTGCATGAGCAGTTCCGACACTTGACCGATCAGTTTTCTAGCGCAAACCAGATACTGAGGATCAGGTCAAGGCGAGGCACAATAAACGTAGTGGGTGGACTGGCCAGATCGTTGTTCAGAGTTCTGGACGAAGAGTACGCTAATCAAACGGCTCAAACCATTAAGACGATGCAGGGAGATCAGACCAAGCTGCACTCCTTACTCAAAAACCAAACGTCAATCATCGACTCAACATTGAATCTCCTCGGTCAAACGGAACAGATGGCTCAAAAACGTTTTGCCTCCATAGAGCACGAACTGACAAAACTCTCCAACGAGGTCAATGGTCCGCAACTCGAAGGCACTGCAGCCCGAGTACCAGATTTAATCTCAATTCTATCTTTCCAGATGACCCTGGTAACACTCAATTTGCAGCGCATCCAATCCAGCCTCTTGGACGTAATCACAGACACACAGCATGGGAACTTCAATCCTCTACTGTTGTCTCAACAGCAACTTAATGCGGCAATGACCGACATCAGGGATCACCTGCCGGAAAATCAGCGTCTCACTGTTGGCCGAGAAGACTTTCTGAAATTATTTGGGCTAACATCTATCAAGGCCAAGGCAAATGCGAACTTCATTCTTTTCGAGCTCAAGATGCCACTCATCGATGTATCAACGTTTGAGCTCTATCGAATCCTACCAATTCCAACGGCAAAACGCAACCATCTCGTTGCTATACAGCCAACCGCTCCTTATCTGATCATCAGCCCACATCGCGACGTCTACTATCCACTCAACGAGATGGATTATGCTGCCTGTAACTGGATGGAGCTAAACACCCACCTGTGCCGACAGTCCCATCCGTTGTATCACAAGGACGCCAATATGAGCACTTGCAAAGTGACGCTGCTAAGGAGAATGCCGACGATGACCAACTGTCACCTAGTTGAGCTGCTTCCATCTCGTGGACGATTATCCCACAGTCCAATGAGTGGATCTATGCCTTCACCACACCGGTGGTGGCCCAGCTTGTGTGCAGTGGCAACACATCCCATCCTGATACTGCCGGGCTCCGGAATTCTGCAGCTGACTCCCGACTGCACGCTCAAATCTGATGCAGTAACTATCAAGGGTCACCGCATATATGAATCCTCAATCAAAACGACTCAGCCGAAGACCTATTATTACACTGATCACGACAACCTGGGACATGTACAACAGCACCTTGAGCCCACACCTTTCCGGACGCACCCTTCGGAGATCCACGATCTGCGAAATCAACTCAAGGAGCAGGATCTATCCTGGAGGGACCAGCTGGATGTGCATGATGTTCACCAGTATGCACTAGGATATCTGAGCTTCTTCGCAATTCTCGCTATTGTCGCCTTCCTATGGTGCAAGGCCACAAATGTAAGCTGCCAACCACGATCGCAACGACCGAGACCAGTGCCACTGCCTAGACGTCACAGCTTGCCCCACACACTGGAAGAGGTTGAACAGACCGTTCAACGGGGGGGGGGGTGGATGTTAATGCCCGTCCACACGATCAGTGGCGTTAGACTTAAGTGAAAATTTTATTTTACAAATCGTATTTGCAAAGGTGGATAATTAATTTCGTCACCTTATGTGACTAATATTGTTTGACTTAGTTGCTAAAATCATAGATGCATGTATGTCTCATGTGGCCACATTTTGCATCGCCACAGACGCGGGTGTCAGCAGTTTCGCGTGATGTCCGGATCATTTTGTTGACTTATACGCGTCAGCGAAACGATCAGAAGACACAAACACCACATTTGCATGCATGATGTGGCCGCATGAACGCATTGCAATGCGAAACCAAAGTTCCTTTCCCGTACCAGACGTGGGCGTCAGCGGTTTCCGGGCATGGAATGCTTGTGGACGCTCAAGCGTCAGCATTTTCGTGCGTGGGAACTGCTGGCGCCTTTTGCTCGGTGTGGGAAGGGAATCGTCAGTCGTCATCAGGTCGTCGCGTTTTATTAACTGAAATCGTATGTGATTTACTCCGCTGCACGCAAACAGAGCCTATCGGTTCCAGGCCGGGTTCTCAGGTTGACGGGAGAGGTATTTTTTTGTGGTAGGGGGGTGAATGCCATCTATGCACAGTGTGTGGGACTCCCATTCACGACTGAACTACCCACTAAACACCTCCCCTGTCAACCTGAGAACATTACTTCGGGCAAAGTCTCGTTTTGTTACGCCGTGGGGCGCCTTCATGCTGGGGAGTCTCTGTCCTAGCGGGAGGGGAGAGGAAATGCCTGAAGAGCGATTCCCCAGCCCCAATGCCCCCGGCAGCTGTGAGTTTCTTTTATATTTTAGGACTGCCTGAGCATAATGTGCCACCTGGTTCCAATTGTCAACCGATTCGAGCATCACCGCAACTATATTATCCGGGGTGAGCTCTCCCGTCCCCCTGTAGAGTTCCTTTTGCAGCCTGACCCATTTTGTGCACGCAAAAAATGTGTAACAGGCATTGTCCTCCTCTCCTGGGCAAATTCGACAATCGGGAGACCGTGACTTGCCGATCTTGTGCAGGCAAGACTGAAAACACCCATGCGCGCTCAAAAGCTGGTTCAGATAGAAGTCAGTCTCACCATGCCTTCGATTAAGCCACGGTCTCACATCCGGGATGAGGCGCGCAGTCCACCTTCTCTTCGTGCAATTCACCCAAGACTGCTGCCAATCGTTGAGCGAGCGCTGTCTCTCCTCGCGGACAACTATCTCCCTCGCATCCTCGTTTCGGCGCAGGTAAATAGCACAGCACTCTCTAGCAAGGAGGGCGACAGGTATCACGCCTGCAATCACTCTCACCACCGAGTCGGAGACTGTTGGATACGAAGATGCAATTCTCAGTGCTCCTCTTCTCTGTACCTGTGCCAAACGTTTTCGGTATACATCCTTGCTGAGAGCGTCGGCCCATACCTCTGCTCTGTACAGTAGCACTGACCCTACAGCACTCATCAAGAGGCGTTTTCTTGATGGGCTGGGTCCCCCTATGTTGGCCATAAGTCGACTCAGGGCCGATATTCCCGAAGCAGCCTTCTCAGCGGTTGCCCTGATTTGCTTAGAGAAACTCATCTGCGAGTCGATCAGTAGCCCCAGGTACTTCACCGCTGGCTTTGATTCGATTTGTATATCTCCAATACTGATCATCCTTACTCTAGGAATTCTCTTTTTTGTCAAGATGACCACTTCGGTTTTCTCCAGTGCTAAACTGAGCCCGCGAGCAGTCATCCAGTCCCTCACTCGGCATTTTTTTTGTGGTAGGGAGGTGAAGGCATTTACGCCCACCGAGTCTGGCAGTGTGGGACTCCCATGGAGGATACCCTTGGACTACCCACTAAACACCTCCCCTGTCAATCTGAGAACCTAGCCTGGAACGGCTTGACACATTACTTCGGGCTAAGCCTCATTTCTCTACGCGTTTAGGCACCACCGGGCTACAGGGATCCCTTTTCCAGCAGAAGGAGGGGAAGGGAGAGGGATTTCTAGAAAAGACACCCCTCCGCCCTGGACGCCTCCAGGCGCTCATGTATTTTCCTTTTTATCTTAAGGACTGCCCGAGTGTAATGTGCCATCCAGTTCCATTTGTCAACGGATGTGAGCATTTCTCCAGTGAGTTCATCCGGAGAGAGATCTCCCATTTCTTCAATGAGATCACCGCGCTGCCTTTCCCACCTCTTGCATACAAAAAATGTGTGGTAGGCATCATCGACCTCTCCAGCACAGAATTTGCAGTCAGGAGACCGTGACTTACCAATCTTGTGCAGGTAAGACCGAAAGTATCTATGTCCACTCAGTAGCTGAGTTAGATAGAAGTCAGTCTCACCATACCTTTGATTGAGCCATGGCCTCAGGTCATCAATAAGGCGTGCGGTCCACCTACCTTTTGTATCGCTCACCCAGGACTGTTGCCAATCACTGAGTGAGCGTTCTCGTTCTTTGTTGGCGATAGAATCTCTGTCGCATTCGTTTCTCCGCAGGTAGATTCTGCGGCGCAACTTGGCAAGGAGGGCAATGGGTATCACTCCTGCGATGACCAGCACTGCCGACTCCGAGACAGTCCGATATGCAGATGCAATCCGCAGCGCTCCTCGTCGCTGCACCTGTACCAAGTGCTTTCGATACAGGTCCTTGTTGAGAGCCTCACACCATATTTCCGATCCGTACAACAGCACAGAGTGTACAGCACTCATCAGAAGTCTCCTTCTTGATGAGGTGGGACCCCCTTTGTTGGCCATTAGTCAGCTGAGAGCCGAAACACTCGCTGCAGCCTTGTCAGCTATTGCCCTGATTTGCACGGAGAAACGCATCTTCGAGTCGATCAAAATGCCCAGGTACTTCATGGCTAGTTTAGTCTCAACGAGTGCTTCCCCAATGTTGATCATCCTTACACTAGGGATTCTCTTCTTTCTCAAGATGACTACTTCGGTTTTCTCCAAAGCTAGGCTGAACCCGCGAGCAGTCATCCAGTCCCTCACTTGGCGCATTAGCATACCCAGTCTGAGTTGCGCTTGTTCAACAGTGCGTCCCGCAACTAGCGCCGCGACATCGTCTGCATAGCCGATCAAGCGCGACTCATCCGGCAGCTCGATTCTCAGTAGCCCGTCGTACGTGATGTTCCACAGGTCTGGGCCAAGGATGGAGCCTTGTGCAACACCATCCTCCGCCGACCCTCCTTCGTCTCATAGAGCAGGTTCCGGTCTGTCAGGTAGTTATTCAAAATCCGCATCAGATATTCTGGAACTTGAAAAGAGTTTTCCAGTGCTTCCAGAATATCCGCCTATCTAGCGGAATTGAAGGCGTTTCTGACGTCAAGCGTCACGAGCAATACAACCCTTCTGTTTGACTGGCAGTGAGCCTCCGCTCTTTGGACCGCGCTCACTACTTCCGCTCTCGCGTCTAAAACCATACTGCCGTGGAGATAGGTCCCCGGCAGAACGGACCGCGTCAGTGAATCTTCCCTTGATGAGTTTCTCGAGCACTTTCCCAGCCGTGTCTAGCATACATAACGGGCAGTATGCAGACGCTAACGCGGAATTTCCCTTCCCCTTGCTGATCAGTACGAGCCTTGCCACTTTTCAGCGTTCCGGAAATACACCTTCGTAAAGGCAAGCGTTGAACATAGACCACAGTCGGAACACCATCTGGACTAGGAGCCTTCCTCGCTTTCAAGGAGAGGACTGCCTCCTCCAGTGCCAGCTGTGTAAAGAGTGGGACCTCTACTGCTGTTTCCCCATGGACAGCGTCAACATGGATGGGATGGGCGGGGAAGAGTCCCCGCACTATCGCGTCCATCTTTTCCGCGTCATGTATACAAGGCTTCCATAGGGCACCAAGTTTCCCCATGACCAGCTTGTAGCCAAGGTCCCACGGATTCTTGTTCACATTGTCCACTAGGTCTTGCCAGCAGCGTGCCCTGCTACTGTTGATCAGTTTGTGAAGGCATTTCCTGGCCGACTTATATGCTGCCACCTGGTTGCATGCCTCATCACAGTTCCGCACCCATTGAGCCTCACGCCGACGCTTGTGACACTCCCTCCGCTTTTCAGCGATATCAGTAGACCACCAGTACACTGGAGGCTTACCGTACCGGGGTCTTCAACGGGGCATAGAAGTGCAGCAAGCAGTCGTGATTATGCTCATAGAAGAGTTCACCACGTCTTGAGCTGCCAGTTCTTCCGTCCCCTCCGAAGCTCCCTGCAGCGGCTCACCTGCTGTGAGAACCTTGACAAACCTCTCGACGTCCATTCTTCCGATGTTCCATGCAGTTGTAGAAGGCCGAGAGCACGGACGTCGGGAGGCAGCATCACTTATCACAAGCAGAATGCACTGATGATCACTGGCTGAGTAATCCTCTAAACTTTCAAGTTGTGTATCCTCCGTACTAAGAACTCCGAGGCGAATGTCACGTCCGGTATGGTTCCCTCACAGCCAATACGGTGGAAAGTACGCGTATTTCCGGAGTTTAATACGACGAAGGCCGTCCTGGCCGCCATTTCTAGGATTCGTTTTCCCCACGGATCCGTCTGAGGCATGCCCCATTCGATTGATTTAGCATTGAAATCGCCCCCAACGAGCACTTTACCCTCTGCGTTCGAGACAGTGCCCTCCAAAGCATTAAGCATGGATTGAAAAGATGATATCGACTCGTTAGGCGTTAGGTACACACTAAAGAAGGTGATCCCTGAGCACCGAACCCACACAAAACCATCCCCCCATCCACAACTCTCCACTTGAAAGTCACTGTTCCGAACCCAGATAGCGGCAGTACCAGTTTCATCAGAGTACCTTAATGCAGGACTTTTATCATGGTGTTGCTCACTCAGCAGCAAGAAGTCGGCTTTCATGTCCCTCGCAACCTGTCAAGCGGATTTTGGGCGGTTGAACTGTGGTGTAGGTTTAGCTGCAGGATGCGAGTCATCGAAGCTCTGATTTTGCCTTGACTAGGGCTTCCTGGAGCACCCGGCATTTTTCTGATCCCGAGACGTGTCCAAAATCAAGTTTTGGATCAGCATCCTTGCAAAGAATACAGTGTGCCTTCTTCGTACACTCTTTTCTTTTATGTCCAATTTCACCGCATTTGTAACACAGGGAACTCCTATCGGGTCCTTTGCATACTTGTGTGGTGTGACCATAACCAAGGCATTTGAAACTTTGAAGAGGCGTTGTTCTTCGCCGTATCCTACAGACAACCCACCCAATTTGTACTTCGTCCTTGTTCAGGAATTGTTTGGCGGCCTTTTTGGTCAAGTCAACTATGGCCATTTGTTGTCCCCTGTTGTTTTCTGGTGTCAGTCTCGCTTTGATCTTTCCCACGCTAGGGAACTCCTTTTTGATGGCCCCTTCTACCTTGGTCAGATCCGTCACGCAGTCTATGTCCCGTATTTCGATCATTGCCATCGGCTCGAGCGGGGCTATAGTTGCGCTTTTACCGAGGACTTTCTTTACTGCGTCACAGAATGCATCTTTATTGCCGGCCTCTGCTCCAAATTAGACCAGTATGTGGCCCGACCGCATTGGTCGTACTACTTTAATGGTAGTATTGGTGTCTTTGGGCCTTGCGTTTCCCCTGATGTCCCGCAGTACCTCCGCGTAGGATCGGCCATCTTGGGGCTTTACAAGCAGTGCCTGCTGCCGGGGTCTTTGTCAGGGCTCCTGCCTCTCCTGCTTCGCATCAGGTCCTTTTTGTAATTGGGCGTCCGTACGAACTTTACTTTCCAGCTTTTTTGAAGGAGTTTTTTGCGGCTTTCTTCGCTCCTTTTGTAAGCACTGTCTGAAACCCTGATCTAGTGCTCAACGCCCTTCAAGTGCCTCTTCCTCCCTTCTTTTATCCTGATCTCCTTCGATTGGGCTAGACGCCATTCTTTTATTGACGTTTAATGGTGGAGCTATCTGCGTGTCACCTTTAGATTTTGCCTCAAGCGCCTCTTTAGCCGTCTCTTTGTCTTCGACCCTTAACCAGCTCCTCCGATAGTGCTCTATGCAATCTAGGAGCTCCTCTAGTTCAAGGAGCCCTGCCTTTACTGCTTTGCTGATTTTTGGGGAGTCGCATGCAGCTTGTATTCTTTTCAAAACATCTCCCGCTTTTCGGAGTAGTCTTTCTTCTTCATATCGCTGGGCCGCAATTGTACCATGCAATCATCTTTGGGAGAGGTTATCACGTTCCGTTTTCGAGTGCAGTACTTCCGCCAAATTTTCAGCTTTGGCAGTGCATTCACGCGGTGTCTGGTCACTCTTTGCTTTTAGTGCCGTAATCTCCTCGTTGGCTTCTGGATTTTTCGTTGCAATGTCGGGATTTGCGACCCTTGCATCGGTCGCTTCGGTAACGATGGCAGCAGTGACAATCGAATTTTCGGTGCTCTTTATGTTATCTCCCACCACTCGAACACCTGAAGTGTCCTGCAGAGTTTCCCGTTTCTCCTTGAAAGGACGCTTGGGCGTTTGCATCATTTTTTTGCTGCGCCCGAACACCGCAGGAATCTCAGTTTGTTTTCTCCGTTTTTCGTCTTTTTGGTCCCATGGTCATCTTTGCAGAGCAGGGAGGCCATGCGAAGGTTGGCACAAGCCCTTATGGGGGCCAGTGCTCAGAGCCAGACCAGCGCTAATCGGGAGTCCGTCTCAACCGAACCTACACCACCAACCCAATGGTGCGAACTTCGAACGTACTCCGAGGCCTGCCAGGGTTTTACCGGGACGGAGACGGTATGATGGTTGAATTGGAGCCGTTCACACACGAGTGTCACCTCGTCGCTACCGTGCAAAGCAACTAGGTCCAAACCATCACATCCACCAGCCCAAAGCGTCATTTCCAGTTCGTTGCCCAAAGCGTAGTCCAGATCCAATCAGAGTCGTTACCTGTCATCCCAGGAGGGAACCTCATGGCGCCCCCCATATTCTCGAGTCCGTGGGGGTGGCGCTCCCCAAAGAATGCTAGCCTCCAAGAGTGCTCTTGTTGACCGGCATTCTCCCTGTGGGAAGGAGAGGTGTTTAGTGGGAAGCCTTGTCACCTTCTTGCGAGCATAAGAGTCCCACACACTGTGCGCAAATGGCATTCACCTCCCAACCATAAAAAATTTTTCCAGATTATTCTGTTTTATTTAATCCTGTAGATGATTCTGTTTCATTTTGAGTGTAAACAGTACATCTCAATAATTTCTATTTTCTTCTATTCACTACTTCGTCCCAGTTCACGTAGTACCGAAAATGCAGTATTATTCGTTGAATTGCTAGCAAGTGAACTACATGCTAACTGATGTTGCAATCAAGAAGAAGTTTTCTACTCTTTCCAGATTGGAGACTCCTTTCGTGATATTTTGAAGAATCTTTTTGAATTGAAACTTCTTTATTGATAGGGTGAAAATTTTCAGATGTAACGAAAAATCAGAACCACCTATTGAGTGGGTAGATAGCGCAACGACATCTGCACAACAATCTGTTACAAGTAGATTTTTGTGACTAAGCTATCACATTTAGACCGAGTTCCTTTTTTAAATCGTAAGGTAGCTTGTTGGGAAGTTGACAGTTATAGGTGCCTGACATGCATGTTTTGTGACAGCAGATAAAAGTTTTGCATGGGCTTGTGATAAGAGATGACAACGGGAGCGTTCGGTAGGAGCTCTGTTTGGTGTTAGCATTGATACTGCTGACTTGCAGTCAATTTAAATGGCAGAAATGGTCCCATCTTTGGTCCAAGTACTAATTCTGGCAGTGTGCAGTGGATTGAAGTGACACTGGTGAACGATGGTTCGTGGGTAGTTTATGACTATTGGGAAATGCATAATATTTCAATGGTAGCCACCCTTGGCCCTTACACTGATTTCGCTGATAAGATTGATTGCAGCGGAAATGCTAGGTGATGGTTTATGGGTAGTTACAATCTCAAGTGGTGAATTGACGGTAGCCATCCTTGGCTCCAACTGTGATTCCATGGATGGGCAATAGATTGAAGCGGCAACGGTAGGTGATGGATGGTGGGTGTATAATAGTTAGAGAAAATGCATGGTGATTCGATAATAGCCATCCTTGGTCCTAACGCTGATTCCATCAATGTTCAGTGGAATAAAATGGCGACAGTGGATGATCATTTATGGATGGTCGATTATTATAAGAAAATGCTTGATGGTACGATGATAGCTCTCCCTCGTTCTTACACCGATTCCATCAATGTGCAATTGATTGAAATAATGACGCTCACGGCAGTAGATGGTTGGTGAATGGTTGATGATCACAGGCAATTAGAGATACAGCGGTTTCGTTGTAGGTGATGAACACTCCTCAGGGGCTGCCACACGCCATCACCTACAGGGCAGCTCGACCGCGTGTTCCCAAGGTGGGTATTGGACCTTATATACATGTGGGAATACACCCAACATGCAAGTTATACGAGCTGTAAGTTTCCACATAGACTGTGGTTGTCAACTACAAAGTGTGCTATCATGTTGATAGTCAAAGATGGCCCGGGTGAAAGAATAAGTGGTTCTTTCACTTAGGAGACTGGCACCATTATTCTCAACACTTTGTAGTTGACAACCACAGTCTATGTGGAAACTTACAGCTCGTATAACTTGCATGTTGGGTGCGTTCCCTCATGTATATAAGGTCCAATACCCACCTTGGGACCACGCGGTCGAGCGGAGAGTATTAGAGGACTACTCAGCCAGTGAGCATCACTGCAGTCTGCTTAATATTCATTCTTCAGTCTCCCGATGTCCATGCTCTCGATTTTCTACAATTGGGTGGTACATCGTAAAAATTGAAAAATTATGACACTCGACGTTAGCAATGCGTTTAGCTCCACTAAATGGGTGGATATTCCTAATACTTTGAAAATTCTTTTAAGTTCCAGAATATCCGATGTTTCTTCTGAGGAACTGCCTGAAAGACAGAAGCCTGCTTTATGATAGGACACAATGCCAACAAAAGATGGAAGTTATAACGGATGTTGCCCAAGGATGTATCCTAAGTCCAGTGTTGCAGACATGTAAATTTGACATAAATATCACTGATAGCACTACCAACCTTGAAAAAAAATAATTCTCCAAATCATTCGACTCGCGCAGTTTAAATTCAAATGTCACCTTATTTTTTGGTCACAGTAGTATATATATATATATATATATATATATATATATATATATATATATATATATATATATATATATATATATATATATATGTAGATATATATATATATATATATATATATATATATATATATATATATATATATATATGTAGATATATATATATATATATATATATATATATATATATATACACACATATACTTATATATATACATACGAGAGTCATACAACAAGTACTTAGCCTATAGAAGAAAAACGAAAATTCTGGAAAGGTGGCAATTTATTTTTCCACATAATACCCTTCAAGCTCGATACACTTGGCCCAGCGATGCTCTAACTTTTTCAACCCGTCCAAAAAATACATTTTCTCGAGGGCTGCAAAATAGGCCTCCGTGGTGGCGATGACCTGCTCAATCGACCCAAATCTATTCCTGGCGAGTGATTTTTTCAGGTTTGGAAACAAAAAGTAGTCACAGGGGGCCAAATCTGGAGAGTACGGTGGATGGGGTAGCAATTTGCAGCGCAATACGACCAATTTGGCGATGGCCACAGCAGAGGTGTGAGCTGGCGCGTTGTCTTTGGAGCAGCACTTTTTTCTTCGTCAATTTGTCGTCAAATCGGCCCAATAAGTCTGCGGAGTAGGACCCCGTGATTGTTTTACGTTTTTCGAGGTAATCGATGTGGATCACACCTTGTGAATCCCAGAAAACGGTGGTCATCACCTTTTTGGCCGATCGAACAGTCTTCGCCTTCTTCGGAGCACGTTCGCCGGGTGGAGTCCACTGTTTCGACTGTTCCTTGGTCTCTGGTGTGTACCAGTGAATCCATTTTTCGTCAACGTTCACAAAACAATGCAAGAACTCCGCCAGATTGCGCTGAAATAGCGCCAAACACGTCACCAATGTGGTCTCATGGCTGCGTTTGTTTTCCGGTGTGAGCAAACGCAGCACACATTGCGCTGACAGCTTTCTCATGCCCAGTTCTTCGTGTAGAATATGATGCACCGTTCCTTCTGCGATGCCCACAGTTTCAGCTATCTTGCGGACCTTCAATTGACGGTCTGCCAATACGAGATCGTGGATTTTTTTAACGTTTTCCTCCGTAGCAGCCGTTTCCGGAGCACCTGGGCGTGGCTCATCCAAAACCAACTTACGGCCACGAACAAACTCGATGAACCAATTCTTGACGGTCGCCATCGAAGGAGAAGAGTCACCGTACACAGCATCCAAGCGATCTTTGATTTCGCTGCGCGTTTTCCCTTCCAAAAACAAGAATCAAATCACTGAACGATATTGATCTTTTTCAATTTTTCTACAACCGACCGACACGCTCGGTTCCGAAGGCTTTCAAAACAAAACTAATGAAGGGAATTGACTGAAACTTTGACAGTAGGCTACTAAATGAATGTACTGCACGATGGTAAAACTCTTTAGTAATAGCAGCGCCATCGGGCGGTGAGGCTAAGTACTTGTTAAATGACCCTCGTTTATATATATATATATATATATATATATATATATATATATATATATATATATATATATATATATATACATATATATATATATATATATATATATACATATATATATATATATATATATATATATATATATATATATATATATATATATATATATATATATATATATATACTTTGTTTGTATTGAAAATTGAATTTAAGTAAAACCAGTTGAGTAGACAAACCTACGCTCATTTCAGAAGGGTTTTGTACTCGATTTCAGCAAAATTCAGTCACCAGCAACGAATAAAGTCAACAAAGATGTCAAAGAGATGTGCATGTTTAGAAGAAGATTCATTATTTCTTTAACTCAACGGTCACAATTTTGTCGCAAACTAACAAAAATCACACAAATTATGAATTCCCAAAAAATTTTTGTTTTTTATCAGTTTTAAATTTATGATTTATGTTATTGATCAGTGAGGTGGAAGAGGCCATCAAAATAGAGTTCCCTAGTGTGGGCAGGATCAAAGTGAAGCAGGCACCAAAAACCAATTTCAAAATAAGGGGAAAACAAGAATAGAGATTTTCATTTTCAAGATATGGCAATGCTTCAAATACAGTAGCTATGATCACATTCCATAAGTATGCAAAGGAGTCGGTTAGAGTTCCCTCTGTCACATTTGTTGTGAAAGGGGACATAAACAGCTAGACTGTGTAAAGGAGGCACATTGTATCTTTTGCAAGAATGCTGATCCAAAACCGGATCTTGGGCATGCCTTGGGATCAGGAAAGTGTCGGGCTTTCCAGGAAGCCCTAGTCGAGACAAAGTTAGAATTTCGATGATACGTATCCTGCTGGTAAACCTACACTGCAGATCAACCTTTCAAAACCTGCTTGAGCAGCTTGCGAGTAACACAAAAGCTGGCTTTCTGCTGCTGAGTGAGCAATACCACGATTAATATTCTGCATCATGGTATCCTGATGATCCAGGTTTGGAACAGTGATTTTCAGGGGGAAGCCTGTAAACGATGGTATTGTTTTGTGTGAGTTCAGTGCTTAGGGACCACCTCCTTCAGTGTGTACCTAACGCCAAACAAATCGACACGATCTTTCCAAGCCAAGCTTAATGCTTTGGATGGCACTGCCTTGAACACATATGATAACGTGCTCGTTAGGGGAGACTTTGGCTACCTTTGATGAAATTTTTTTGGAGCCACTCCCCTTTATGGGGAAGCCTCTCTTAAGTACCTTTAAAAAAAAATTTTATACTTTACTTTTAAGAAAGCACCATTTTACACCTACATACAACATTTGATGTTTCTAGCTTAAGTAGGTTGTGAGAAAAATTGCTGTAACACACGATCTGACAGACGGGAGGATGGACAGACAGGAAGCGGTGTTAGTGTGGTTTTGTAAAATTATTTTACAAAACCCTAAAAATTATATCCAAAATTGATTATTATTTTATGCGGCTCATTATCCGAAACGAGTTTCAAGAAATATCTCCCAGCTATAGGAGCTGGTAGGGACACAAACTATCTTTATATTAATTATAACCTCTTGCTTGTAGCACAATGTAGGTTGCATGAAAGGAATATGGAAATTCGTATATTAAGTTTGGTTGGAAACAAATAATACTAGTTTTTCTTGCAAAATAAACTAAATAATTCTATTATCCTTGCAGGAACTTCAGATTGATGGGACGGTTAGCAGAACGTGGGCATAATGTCACTGTACTCTCACCTAACACTCCCAAAGAACCGATTCAAAATTTACATTTAATAAGCACAGCTGATCTGTATACGGAAATGAATGAGGAAGGGTCAATTTTCAGTGATTTTGTTGATGATAACTCACTTGAAATAATTAAAATTTTTCACAAATTATTGGTGCAGTTCTGTGATATTGTTACTAAACTCAACGGATTTAAAACTCTTGTAAATTATCCTGACGACTTCAAATTTGATCTAGTGATTTACGACTTCACATGCGGAAGTTGCCTCCTTGGATTCCTGCACAAATTCAATTATCCTCCTCTAATTGGTGTGTCTGCTTTCAAATACTCTCCTGATGTAGTTGATATTATGGGAGGTCACTATTTTCCAGCGTACATCCCTCGCCCTAGTGGATCATTTACAGTAAATATGACTTTATTTGAGCGATTCTACAATATATATGGAATAGTTTATGAAATTTAGTAAATACTCGTATTTTGTTTATAAAAGTTATAAATAACTATCAAATGATAATTTTAGCCAACGGCGCTTCGTTTCTGTTCCCGGTATTGATCGGATAATATCTTCACATTTTAAAGATGTTCCCAGTGTGAAGGAACTTGAAAAAAGAATCACAATTGCTCTGTTGAATACACATCCTGCAACTGATTTCCCAGTTCCTCTTCCACCAAATGTTATTGAGGTTGGAGGACTACAAATTGCTGATGTACATCCTCTGCCCAAAGATTTACAAAAATTCATTGATGAATCCAAACATGGAACTATTTTAATAAGTTTTGGAACAAACGTCCATAGTGATATATTTGGAGAGGAAAAACAAAATATTATCGTGGAAATGGCTAGGAGATTTCCAAACTTTAACTTCCTATGGAAGTTTGATGCCGACATGGCGAAAGTGATATTGCCTAATTTAATGATTAGACCCTGGTTACCCCAGAATGATATATTAGGTAATTGAATAATTATTATCAAAGTAAATTTTTAGAAATTTGGTTCAAAATTTTAGCTCATCCAAAGTTAAAGGCTTTTGTTACCCATTGTGGTGGACTTAGTACTCATGAAGCAACGTATCATGGTGTTCCAATGATTGCAGTTCCATTTTTTGGTGATCAGTTTACGGTGAGTAGATGAGCTTGAAGCTAAATTTGTGAAAAAATTGCTGTATTAAACATTACATGGTCATACCACTATATTTGACTTTGGGTTTCCTATTGTTTAACAGAATCTAGAACTTACGTTTGCATAGTCAACCTACTTACTTTATGCTACATGTATTGTCTATCAGGTGTATCCTTGCAGGAGGGCACTGGTCCTTAGGACTGTTTTAGAAGGCTTGTATTTTTTGGGTAGTGCTGTCCCTAGCTACCTGAGGAAGTAGAGGTTCCGTAAGGTCCCTCCTCAAACAACATCCGATCCCTAGTGTTGGTCTTACTCTTAATGTAATGTCAGCCATGAGGAGGCTGCTACATCACCCCAGATCCTTTGGGTGTTAAGTGACCCTTGCTCATCGAGAAAAGGCCGCCTCAAGTGTTGGCAAACCTTTGAGTATGCACATGCCCTTGGCAGTACATAAAACGCAATGGGAGGGAGTCCAGAAAAACACTAAGATGTAAGTCAAGAAGAAGAAAATATTTACCCCTAATATTGACGGCTGAGGTCGTGAGAGCATCGTTATCTACCGACTGCCATGTTATGGAAGTGGTGAACTTGGCTTCTATAACAGATCTTTCTACAAGCAATCTTGGGCCAAACAGAGAAAATCCATTCAAACGTAGACCCGCGTTTCCGTGAGCACCGTCAAAATAAGAAAATGCACGTGTGTCATGCAAAAAAGCCCTAAAAATTAAGCCAAAGCAAATGTCTTCAAAGCCAACGTAGCTTTCGATAGTGGAACTAACGATCCTGGCATCACCTTTAGTGGCTATAACGTCAGTTAAAAAATCAGAGACAAAATAAAAACAACGGACAGCTTTGTCCAGACTGAGATTCCTACGGTGTTCAGGCACAGCGAAAAAATGATGCGAATGACAAAGTGTCCTTAAAAGAAAGAGGATGAAATATTGCAGGATGTGCCAGACGTTTGCGTGGGGAGGAAGAGAAACATAAAAACATCGAGAATTCTATGGCTAATGCTACAATCGCTATCGAGGCGAGGATCTTTAGTACGGAAATAATGAAAAATTATTCTGAAGTCCACAAGATGATCACGGTCGGAAAAGAAAGAAGTAACCAAACAAACAAAGAGCCATTGCGAGATGTCACTGCAACCCTCATAAATGTGACTGAAGTACTGTTCTCGGGAATGGCAGCCGATAGCCTCACCCAAGAAAGGAGGTCACAAAGTACAATTGACGCTCAGCAACATCAAGAAGAAAGGTTAATCTCAAAAGCGGGTAGGTTCTAAAAAGAAAAATATCAGAAAAGGGCTCGCAAAAATCGGACAAAAGTGTTAAACAGCAGCTCCTTGAACTAGAGATTCCTAAACCGCATAGGGCATTACCGGAGGAACTGGTTGAAGGCCAAAGAGGACCCGAAGGTGGGGAAGAACAGGAGACTAAAGAAGCGTTGCGGTCTAGGCTTAAAGTGTACACGCAAATAGCTCCAAAACCAAACATTAATAAAAGAGTGGCACCTGTCCTAATCGAAGGAGGTGGGAGTAAGAGAAGAAAGAAGGAACAGGCATTTAGTGGGAGTGGAACGCTCAATCAGGGGTTTCAGACAGCACTGATAAAAGGAGTGAAGAACGCTGTCAGAAAATAAATTTTTACGCGGACAACCAGCAAGCAATAAGAGCTGATGCAAAACAGGAAAAAATAAGTTGAAATAGCAGGAGAGTGCTCCTGCCAGAAGAATTTTGAAAAAAATTAGTAAATCAGAGAATGTATTCTGCATATCAAAACTTGACTTATATACAAATTCCATAAATTGAGTTCGAACAATTATATCCTGGTTATTATGCATTTAAATTCGCCGCCATTTTGTTTCAAGGGTTTTGACCCCGTCGCTTACTTAGTCATGATAACACATCAATATTACAAACCATTTCTAAAGTTTTCATCAAAATTCCTACATATTTGTAGTGTCCAGGTCCGTCGCAAACGTACATCTCCCTACTATCACGTGTCAATGTTGCTGAAATTGTTAAATATTCAATCGGCTTCAACTTAGTTGTTTATTGTTCAATTATTGCGAAATTTTCAGAATTCACACAATTGCTTTTAAAAAACTTAAATTGTTGTTTTTGTGGAATTTAATGATACAATCTTGATTTTAGAGGCGAAATGTAAAATTTATAGTATGCACTTTTTTTAATAAAGTTGATCGAATTTCGACTTTTAAGGTATTTGTTGCCCTTGTACTACTTAAGTCCCCCCTCTGTGATTTTTTTCAGATTTTTCGGGTCAAAGGTTTTCGTACATTCCCCCTTCCCTTGCATCCCTCAAAACCTGTTTTGAAAAGTTCTCATCAAGACCTTTCATTTGATACCCATATTGCTTACATGCAGTGAAAATTTATTTTTCGGAGGCTACTCCCCTGTATGGGAAGACCTTTCTTAAACACCTTATAAATTTCTTTTCGTAGTGAAAGTTTGAAGAGGGCGTCACTTTGCACCTACTTACAAAATCTTATATTTCTAGCTTACGTAGTTTGCGAGTAAAAGTGGTGTGTCACAAGGATGGGCGGAGGGACGAACAGACAGGATGCGATTTTTGTGGGGTATTGTAAAATGATTTTACAAGGCCCTTAAACGCCCGGTTGGCACCAACAGCCGGAAAGGCAAATTTCTCATAGGTACCTTTATTTTTAAAAGCAAACAATCACTTTATTGGCCCAAACGTTAACACTTTTAAAGGACAAGTAAAAGTAGCTGGAGAGGCCTCCAACCAGAAGGGTATTGTAAAATAATGAGAAAATC
This sequence comes from Odontomyia ornata, assembly GCA_963969285.1. Classification (NCBI taxonomy): domain Eukaryota; kingdom Metazoa; phylum Arthropoda; class Insecta; order Diptera; family Stratiomyidae; genus Odontomyia; species Odontomyia ornata. The sequence goes on along the minus strand of OZ017741.1, from coordinate 133,639,672 downwards.
AAATAGCGTCTTCTGAATATCAAAATTGACTCAGTCCTACTCGTGTCTTCTATGAATTGAGATCAGAAAACTAATATATGGTTGTTATGTATTTAAATTTGCCGCCATTATATAATATTTTCAATCTGTTGACCTCAATATTTGAGTAGTCTTGGTAACATGTTGATTTTTAAAATAGTTCCAAATGCTCATCATAACCCTTACACATCTCTAGTCCTTAGGTCCTTTGCGAACGAGTATTTACACAATATCACGTATAATTTGTGTTGTAATTGATGAATGTCAATCGTCTATAGCCTAGCTATTTACAACTCGACTTTGAATTTTCATAAACATGTATTTTACGTAAGTGAATCTAGATACAAATTTTTGGCAAATTTAAGAGCCATCCTTCGATTTTATAGATGAAATTGTAAAATTCATAAAATGCACTATTATTAACAAAGTTGATTGAATTTTGCTGAGGTATTTGTTGGCCTTGTTCTCATAAAGGGCCACTTACGTAATTTTTTCATTTCCAAAGATCTCCAATCACGAGGAGGCACAAATTTTTCATACATTTCTCCCATCCTGCAGCCTTCCTGGCAAATGCCTCTTGTTTAGGACTTGTATTGAAAAGCTATCCCCAAGAATTTTCCTTTGACACCAATATCGACTTCCTCTGATAATTTTTTTTTTTTTTTAAATAAGCCCCTGTATTAGGAGACCCCTCCTTAACACCTTAAAATATGTTTTTTGCACTGCAACTTTTAAAAAGGGCGCAATTTTCGACCTCCGTAGAAAATTTCAGTACTATAGCTCATGTGATTTGCGAGGAAACTTACCGTGATGCACGGATGGGCAGACACAAAGACAGATAGATACGTTGGAATTTTAGCACGCTGTTCGTTCTTGTTAGTTGGTTTGTGATTGATAATAAGCATAAACTTTTCTTTCTATAATTAGAAGGATATTATGTATTGAATAATATTTTATTATAAATTCAAATAATACAATAATTAAGAACGAACTGAATAAATTAAATTATATTTATTAATTAACTTTCTCAATACAATATTTGAGAAAGAACTGAATTCGTTGAATGAACTGAACTTACTGAACTTACTTCATTAATTTACAATCTATTTATACAATTCCAAAAACAATATAGGTATCTAGATTTACATGATTTATTTAATGTGTCAAAAGTAAAGTATTTTTATGTACAGTATATTTTAGGAATGGAATGAATATTTTTGAGTTATTTTGAATATAATATAATATATCCGCCACAGAACTTCCCCCCTAGTGAAATATTTATATTTCGCGATAGAAGGAAAACTACTTATGTGGGGTTAGTTTTCTGTTACTGATTAATTTTTTTTAATTTTAATGTAAAATTATTCTTTGAGACTTATTGGAACGTTTGCCATTCATGATTATCTTGTTATAAATCTTGTTTTATTTTTACTGATATCAAACGATACTTTTTTGGTCTCTATATTTCCATTATTTTTTATTGCTCTTTTCTTAATTGCGGAAAAACAAGGTTTTAATCGATCTCCCGAAATATTACACGCTTTATTATTTGCAATAGTGAAATATTTTTCTTTTCTTTGCAATATCTTAAAGGGACCTTGGTATGGTGGTTTAAGCGATGGACGAACTGAATTTACCCTGACTAGAACTTCAGTGCATGTTTCTAAACTTTTAATAATTTTTGTGTTATTATAACCATGATTTGCAGCCGGAATAGGTTTGAGAACCAACATAGCAGTTTTCAGATCTTTAACAAAATCGTTTGGTATTTGGTTATTAAATGATGGAATTGAAAAATCACCCGGAATTTTGATATTTTCTCCATAAAGTAGCTCTGCTGGAGAAGTATTAAGATCTTCTTTGATTGCTGTTCTCAAACCTAACATCACAAAAGGTAAGCTCTTGGTCCATAAAGGATTATTATGTGTCATAATGGCCACATTAAGCGTACAATGCCATCTTTCGATCATACCGTTAGCTTGAGGATGATAAGCTGTAGTTCAGTTGCGCTTAAAACCTAGAGTCCTTGCTAGTTCGCCAAATAGTTGTGATTCAAATTGTTTACCTTGATCAGTAACTATGGTTTCAGGAACTCCAAAACGTGCAATCCAAACACTGCATAAAGCTTCCGCACAAGATTGAGCTGTTATATTCGTCATAGGAATGGCTTCTGGCCATCTTGAAAATCGGTCAATGATTGTCAAATAATACGTGAAACCTTGTGAATAAGGAAGTGGTCCGATAATATCCATATGAATTGCTTTGAAGCGTTTAGATACCAATGGAAAAGTCTTAATTTCACTTTTACTATGCCTTGAAATTTTGCAACGTTGACAATCTAAACGATTTCTAGTCCAGTTTGCAACATCCTTATTTAATGACAGCCAAAAATATTTGCTTGCAATAATACGACGAGTAGTTCGTATTCCAGGATGTGCTAAGTTGTGAACAGTCTTAAAAACTTGTTCACGAAATTTTTCTGGAATGTAAGGCCTGATAGTTTTATCAGAAATTTCACAAAAAACTTCAATATCTGAATTTGGCAAATTAATTTGACTAAACTTAAATTTCGAATTTATTCTCAAGTTTGTCAAACATTCATCTACAATTTGTACTTCTGAAATGGCTTTGAAATCTATTGTACTAGGAATTTCTATTTGAGAAATCCTAGAAAGAGAATCAGCAACTACATTCTCTTTGCCAGAAATATGTCGAAAGTCTGTAGTAAACTCACTAATAAATGTTAGTTGACGGAGTTGCCTTGGAGAAGCTTTAGCTGGGTTTTGCCGAAATGAATAAATTAATGGCTTACTATCTGTGAACAGCGTGAAAGAACGACCTTCAATGTAAAATCTAAAATATTTTACTGCTTGATAAGCCGGCAACAATTCACGGTCATAAGTACTATAATTTTTTTGAGTCATCATTTATGCGTTGTTGGAGTGCTGCACCAATGGCAATATCTGAAGCATCGACAAAAATTGGTAAAGGAACATCCATGTTAGGAAAAGCGAATACTGCTGCTTCGAACAATTGTTGTTTTGTAAAATTAAAAGATTCAATAGCTTCTGGAGTCCAGTTAATTTTTCTTTTGTCTGACTTTTTAGCTCCTATTAGATAACTGTTAAGTAATGCATGATGTTGAGCTGCATTGGGCAAGAAACGACGATAAAAATTTATCATGCCTAAAAATCGTCATAGTTCTAAAATAGTCTCAGGTAATTTGAATTGAAGAATATCTTGACACTTGTCTGGAGCTGGACGAATGCCTTTAGACGAAATGAAATGACCAAGAAATTTTATCTCAGTCTGTAAAAATTTACATTTGTTAATGTTAATTATAAGACCATGTTCTTGTAATCTTTCAAAAATAATTTCCAAATGAGCTAAATGCTCAAAAACTGATTTAGATGCAATCAGGATGCCGTCAAGATATACAAACCAAAAATTTAGATCTTTCAATACAGAATTAATAAATCGCTGGAAAGTTTGCGCAACATTGCATAGTCCAAAGGTCATTCGGGTAAATTCAAAGAGTCCAAATGGTGTGCATATAGCTGTTTTTGGAATATCTTTGGGTTCGACTGGAATTTGATGGTTTGCCTTGGTAAGATCTAAAGTTGAAAATGTTTTGCAATCGGTCAGAAAATGAGTAATATCTTGAATATTAGGAATCGGATAACGATCTGGAACGGTTATGGCATTTAAACGTCTGTAGTCTCCACAAGAACGCCATTCACCATTACTTTTTTTTAACCATGTGTAATGGTGAGGACCATTTGCTGTCTGAAGGACGGCAGATGCCTTGTTCCAGAAGAAAATTAAATTCTTTCTTAGCTGACTCTAATCTGTCCGGAGCTAAGCGTCTAGGTTTGGACACGATTGGAGATCCAGAAGTAACAATTTTATGTTAATAACTTTCTGCCATATGTATCAATGGAAGATGCATTAGCAGCAGAAAGTTTAAATCCCGATGGAATTAATTTCAAATTATTTGATTTCGGAATCACGGAAATTTCCGCACCTGTATCGATTAAAAAACTCTTCTTTGAAGAATGATCAAGAATTAAAAGGCGGCTAGAAGAAATACCACTTAAGTTTGCCGCCGGAGACTTAAGAGGATTTGGTTTTTTGAATTATTGAAAGTCTCCTTAGAATTTTTGTTAATAAATTTTCATGGCTCAATACACTTATGTGCATTGACACCAAATTTAGCACGATACCAACAAAATCCTCTATCTTTTGAGCGCCTGTTGGATGAACTACGTGAACGAAAACCTTGAAACTGGCCATCATTCCTTCTTGGATCTCTAAATCTTAATGATTCTGCAACAGCCTTAGTAAGTTTTGCAATTTGATTTCTTAACTCTGCAATTTGTTGTTGAACGTTAGGTTTTGATTTGGAGGAATTCGCAAATGAAAATACTGATGATCTATTTGAAACTTCAAAAATTTTATCAGCACTTGATGCCAGATCATTCAAAGAGCTGGCCCGATAACATGTTAATATTGCTTGCATTTTTGCCGGTAGTCTTTGAAGCCATAATGATCTTACAAGATCATCTCCAACTTTATCCCCCCCAAGTTGTTCCATCTCACGAAGAAGTTGTGAGGGCTGTCTATCTCCTGAAGTGAGATTTTAAAACTAATTGACTTAATCTCGTATTCTCACTTGCTGAAAGTCTGGAAATTAAAGCTTCTTTTAAAGTTGTGTAGGGAGCAGTGGATGAAGGATTATTCACTACAGCAGTAACTGTCCGAATGGCTTCAGGATCAAGAGCTACCAGAATATAATTACATTTAGTTAACTCTGTCGTAATCCCAGTCAGAGCGAATTGAGCCTCCAAACACTTAAGCCATGTTTCAGAAAACTCCTTCCGAAATGAAGGTAGCTTTACTGCTACAGCATTTACTGTAGAATCCCCTGAAGGACTCGCATCATGAAAATGATCTTGAGACATAATTTAATTTATAATGATACAAATATTCCTGCAAAAGTAAATCCCTAAGGATTCTGGGTATGCTACGCTGGATATATCCTCCTGTCGCAGGATACATCCTACCCTTAATCTGCGATCTAACCGTTAAAATTTACAGTCTTAAACATTAAAAAAAAATATTTAGAAATATTCGAAATATTTATAAAATTCTGGTATATATGTGTGAATGTGTGAAGAATCTAGTGCTGTACATAAATTTCTTCTTGGATATTCGCTCCTCGCTCGTCGTTTTCCACTTTTGATGTCTTACGAGTTCGCTGATTGGATTTTTCTGCTGGAACTTTTCGCCGTTTTCCGCCTGTTCTCGGTTTATTCGCGGTACTAAATCAATGGCTGCCTGCTGATTTGATGATTGTTTTGCTTTGCTTTTAAGACTCTGTCCGGATGCTATAACTAAATTCGAAATTGCTTACAATTCTAATTTGCGTTTCGCTGGTGGGCGGGCTGACACACGACCGTAAATGTACCGCCAATCGGCGAAAATTGCAAATAAAATCGCGATTCGACCTTTCCGCTTGTTTTCCTGCTCTAACGAAATAATATTTCTACTTTCGCTCGTAATTGACACAAGAATTTTCATCTATCAAGATGTGAGCCAATTGCACAAACCGACTCAATCGCCACGAAAAATCAGATTTCTTCACTTTCTTCGCAATTCGATCTTCCACGATACGCGAGTCGCAGCTTTTGCGAGGGAATCTCACAATTTTTTCTAAAAATTCTAGCCTGGAGGTCTTGAATATAACTAGCCTGCCTTTGCCACTTTCATTCAGTACCTAATTCTCAGTGATGGTTGCCAAATCTGAGGCTGTTGTGTTGATTCTTTGCATAGAATTATTGATCGCAGAGAGATTGGTGTGGTTCTCCCGTTCGCGTAGTGTAGCACTGACACCAACAGGACTTTCCTTTGATTCTAAATTACCTCCAACAATATCTGACTTTGCCGAAGAGAGAACGCTCTCAGCTATAGCTTCGACAGTTTGCTTCTGTTCGTTTTTTTTTATATTCGCAATAGCAGCTCGGGCTTAGATAGCGTGGTACTGCTCGTCCTTCTTAAAAGTTACGATGACTTCCGTTGCAAGTCCACGTGTTGAATAAGAACTCGATTTTCAATAAGAGGCGCTTGTGCCTTATCGGGGTCACCAATTGTTCGTTCTTGTTAGTTGGTTTGTGATTGATTGTAAGCATAAACTTTTCTTTCTATAATTAGAAGGATATTATGTGTTGAATAATATTTTATTGTAAATTCAAAAAATACAATAATTAAGAACGAACTGAATAAATTAAATTATATTTATTAATTAACTTTCTCAATACAATATTTGAGAAAGAACTGAATTCGTTGAATGAACTGAGCTTACTGAACTTACTTCATTAATTTACAATCTATATATAAAATTCCAAAAACAATATAGGTATCTAGATTTACATGATTTGTTTAATGTGTCAAAAGTTAAGTATTTTTATGTACAGTATATTTTATGAATGGAATGAATATTTTTGAGTTATTTTGAATATAATATAATTGTAACCACCACAAGGCCATCCTGAAAATATTTTTCAATACGCTAAAAACGATTGTATAAATAGTTCCACGTTAAACCATTAAAAACGTTTCGATGAAAAATATTCATTTTTGCAGTTGCTACTAAAATAGCGAATTGCGCTTCCCTTCTGACCTTTAGAGACCGCTTTTTTTAATGCATACATTTGATTTTGATTTTTATTAAATGTTTGTGTCTTAGGATCTCATCAGACAATGTACCGAGTCTCGTTCAAATCAGAGCTCTACAATAGAAAGGACAAAATTATTCAATTTTTAGTGAAAATGACAGCTTAGGTTTAAATTTATGACTTGTGGTGGCACGGGACGCCCCAACTACAACATCTTCCTCGCGCCGCAAGCAGATCCTGCTCCCGCGGCAGATCTTCGCAGCGCATCACGGCTGAGCAGAATCCGCAATATCGCTGCCAGAAAATAAAAAATAGCTCGTGGCGTTCTTTCAGATTCTCATGATCTGATATGACGGCACGAGCTCAACGCAAAAGCTCTCCTGGTACTGCGCTGCAGTCAGTCATCATCATCATCATCATCAGTAACGACGACAGCATCATCATCCTCGTCCTCGTCCGACCATTCATTTGTCTATTAAGAGTAAAAGTTGACTTGCAAACATTTGTTTATCCATTAAGAGTAAAAGTGGACTTGTAAATATTTATTTGTCTATTAAGAGTAAAAGTTGACTTGTAAAGACTATTTTATTTTTCATTCGGTTTTGGTAGTTTTTAATACATTACAAGGACTAAGTAAAGTTATCTATGAATTCAAATTTCATCGAAATCCGTTGGAAAATGTGACCACTAGAGGGCCACAAAAATTTGAAAAATCGGCATATTTAAGCCGCCACCATTTTGAAACTTGCACGTGGATGATCACTTTAATGACAAATTTTTTAGGTCTAATTACATTCTATCTTTGAATCAAGTTTCATATACATTGAATCAAAAGTGCGACTTTTACAAGCTTTTGCAATTTCAAGATTCAACTTGCCGCCATTTTGTTTTTTAGGACCTGACCTCCAGTTTTTTACAAAATTCTTTTGAAACTTACAGTCTCCATCAAAATATTAAATCTCGCCAACATCTATTGAAGGGTTTTTTTTTTTTTTTTTTTTTTTTTTTTGTGGTAGGGAGGTGAAGGCATTTATGCCCGCCGAGTCTGGCAGTGTGGGACTCCCATGGAGGATACCTTTGGACTACCCACTAAACACCTCCCCTGTCAATCTGAGAACCTAGCCTGGAACCGTTTGACACATTACTTCGGGCCAGGTCTCGTTTTGTTACGCCGTGGGGCGCCTTCAAGCTGGGGAGTCCCTTTCCTAGCGGGAGGGGAGGGGGGAAGAGGAATTGCCAGAAGAGCGATCCCCCAGCCCCAGCGCCTCCGGCTGCTGTGAGTCCCTCTTATATTTTAGGACTGCCCGAGCATAATGTGCCACCTGGTTCCATTTGTCAACCGATTCGAGCATCACCGCAACTATATTATCCGGGGTGAGCTCTCCCGTCTCCCTGTAGAGTTCCCGTCGCAGCCTGGCCCATTTCGTACACGCAAAAAATGTGTGACAGGCATTGTCCTCCTCTCCTGGGCAAAACCGACAATCGGGAGACCGTGACTTGCCGATCTTGTGCAGGTAAGACTGAAAACACCCGTGCCCGCTCAAAAGCTGGGTCAGATAGAAGTCAGTCTCACCATGCTTTCGATTTAGCCACGGTCTCACATCCGGGATGAGGCGCGCAGTCCACCTTCCCTTCGTGCAATTCCTCCAAGACTGCTGCCAATCGTTGAGCGAGCGTTGTCTCTCCTCGCGGACAACCATCTCCCTCGCATCCTCGTTTCGGCGCAGGTAAATAGCGCGGCGCTCTCTAGCAAGGAGGGCGACAGGTTTCACGCCTGCAATCACTCTCACCGCCGAGTCGGAGACTGTTGGATACGAAGATGCAATTCTCAGTGCTCCTCTTCTCTGTACCTGTGCCAATCGTTTTCGGTATACCTCCTTGCTGAGAGCGTCGCCCCATACCTCTGCTCCGTACAGTAGCACTGACCCTACAGCACTCATCAAGAGGCGTCTTCTTGATGGGCTGGGTCCGCCTACGTTGGCCATAAGTCGACTCAGGGCCGATATTCCCGAAGCAGCCTTCTCAGCCGTTGCCCCAACTACAACATCTTCCTCGCGCCGCAAGCAGATCCTGCTCCCGCGGCAGATCTTCGCAGCGCATCACGGCTGAGCAGAATCCGCAATATCGCTGCCAGAAAATAAAAAATAGCTCGTGGCGTTCTTTCAGATTCTCATGATCTGATATGACGGCACGAGCTCAACGCAAAAGCTCTCCTGGTACTGCGCTGCAGTCAGTCATCATCATCATCATCAGTAACGACGACAGCATCATCATCCTCGTCCTCGTCCGACCATTCATTTGTCTATTAAGAGTAAAAGTTGACTTGCAAACATTTGTTTATCCATTAAGAGTAAAAGTGGACTTGTAAATATTTATTTGTCTATTAAGAGTAAAAGTTGACTTGTAAAGACTATTTTATTTTTCATTCGGTTTTGGTAGTTTTTAATACATTACAAGGACTAAGTAAAGTTATCTATGAATTCAAATTTCATCGAAATCCGTTGGAAAATGTGACCACTAGAGGGCCACAAAAATTTGAAAAATCGGCATATTTAAGCCGCCACCATTTTGAAACTTGCACGTGGATGATCACTTTAATGACAAATTTTTTAGGTCTAATTACATTCTATCTTTGAATCAAGTTTCATATACATTGAATCAAAAGTGCGACTTTTACAAGCTTTTGCAATTTCAAGATTCAACTTGCCGCCATTTTGTTTTTTAGGACCTGACCTCCAGTTTTTTACAAAATTCTTTTGAAACTTACAGTCTCCATCAAAATATTAAATCTCGCCAACATCTATTGAAGGGTTTTTTTTTTTTTTTTTTTTTTTTTTTGTGGTAGGGAGGTGAAGGCATTTATGCCCGCCGAGTCTGGCAGTGTGGGACTCCCATGGAGGATACCTTTGGACTACCCACTAAACACCTCCCCTGTCAATCTGAGAACCTAGCCTGGAACCGTTTGACACATTACTTCGGGCCAGGTCTCGTTTTGTTACGCCGTGGGGCGCCTTCAAGCTGGGGAGTCCCTTTCCTAGCGGGAGGGGAGGGGGGAAGAGGAATTGCCAGAAGAGCGATCCCCCAGCCCCAGCGCCTCCGGCTGTTGTGAGTCCCTCTTATATTTTAGGACTGCCCGAGCATAATGTGCCACCTGGTTCCATTTGTCAACCGATTCGAGCATCACCGCAACTATATTATCCGGGGTGAGCTCTCCCGTCTCCCTGTAGAGTTCCCGTCGCAGCCTGGCCCATTTCGTACACGCAAAAAATGTGTGACAGGCATTGTCCTCCTCTCCTGGGCAAAACCGACAATCGGGAGACCGTGACTTGCCGATCTTGTGCAGGTAAGACTGAAAACACCCGTGCCCGCTCAAAAGCTGGGTCAGATAGAAGTCAGTCTCACCATGCTTTCGATTTAGCCACGGTCTCACATCCGGGATGAGGCGCGCAGTCCACCTTCCCTTCGTGCAATTCCTCCAAGACTGCTGCCAATCGTTGAGCGAGCGTTGTCTCTCCTCGCGGACAACCATCTCCCTCGCATCCTCGTTTCGGCGCAGGTAAATAGCGCGGCGCTCTCTAGCAAGGAGGGCGACAGGTTTCACGCCTGCAATCACTCTCACCGCCGAGTCGGAGACTGTTGGATACGAAGATGCAATTCTCAGTGCTCCTCTTCTCTGTACCTGTGCCAATCGTTTTCGGTATACCTCCTTGCTGAGAGCGTCGCCCCATACCTCTGCTCTGTACAGTAGCACTGACCCTACAGCACTCATCAAGAGGCGTCTTCTTGATGGGCTGGGTCCGCCTACGTTGGCCATAAGTCGACTCAGGGCCGATATTCCCGAAGCAGCCTTCTCAGCCGTTGCCCTGATTTGCTCAGAGAAACTCATCTTCGAGTCGATCAGTAGCCCCAGGTACTTCACCGCTGGCTTCGATTTGATCTGTATATCTCCTATACTGATCATCCTTACTCTAGGGATTCTCTTTTTTGTCAAGATGACCACTTCGGTTTTCTCCAGTGCTAGACTGAGCCCGCGAGTAGTCATCCAGTCCCTCACTCGGCGCATTAGCATACCTAGCCTAAGCTGCGCTTGTTCAACGGTGCGTCCGGCGACCAGAGCCGCAACATCATCCGCATAGCCGACCAAGCGCGACTCATCTGGCATCTCAAGTCTCAGTAGCCCGTCGTAAGACACGTTCCACAGCTCCGGACCAAGGATAGATCCCTGGGCAACACCCGATGTAATTTCCATCCTTCGTTGGCCCTGTGTCGTGTCGTAGAGCAGGCTTCGGTCCTTTAGGTAGTTCCTCAAAAGCCGCATTAGATATTCTGGAACTTGAAAAGAGTTTTCCAGCGTATCCAGAATATCCACCCAGCTAGCGGAGTTGAAGGCATTCCTGACGTCGAGTGTCACCAACAGGACGATCCGTCGCTTGGTGCGACTATATGCCTCTGCCTTTTGGACCGCGTTCACCACCTCTGCAATCGCATCAATGGTAGAACGTCCTGCTCTAAAGCCGTACTGCCGAGGAGATAGGTCCCCAGCAGCACGAATCGCGTCAGTGAGTCTTCCCTTGATGAGTTTCTCTAGCACTTTCCCAGCCGTGTCTAGCATGCATAACGGGCGGTATGCAGACGGCGATTCGGGATTTCCCTTCCCCTTGCTGACCAGCACGAGCCTCGCCACCTTCCATCGTACCGGGAAAACACCGTCCCGTAGGCAAGCGTTGAATGTGCTGAGCAGCAAGTCAGGACAATGGTGATAGACGAGCTGCAAAACCTCAGCTGGAACACCATCTGGACCTGGAGCCTTCCTTGCCTTCAGGGAGAGGACTGCCTCCTCCAGTTCCAGCTGTGTGAAGAGTGGGCACTCGACTGCTGTTTCACCATGGACAGTGTCAACACGGACGGGATGGGCGGGGAAGAGTCCCCGCACTATCGCGTCCATCTTTTCCGCGTCATGTATACAAGGCTTCCATAGGGCACCAAGTTTCCCCATGACCAGCTTGTAGCCAAGGCCCCACGGATCCCTATTTACATCGTCCACGAGGTCTTGCCAGCATCGGGCCTTGCTCTTGTTAATAAGCCTGCGAAGATATTTCCTGCCGGACCTGTATGCTGCTAGCCTAGTGTCTGCCTCCTCCCGTGTTCGCGCCCGCTGGGCCTCTCGCCGAAGTTTGTGACACTCGCTTCTTTGTTCGGCGATCTCGTTTGACCACCAGTATACTGGAGGCTTACCATGTCGGGGTCTCCGGCGGGGCATGGAAGACTCGCAAGCAGCTATGATGGTACTCATAGTTGAGTTCACCAAGTCCTTGGCTGTAGGCCCTCCACTCCCTGGCGGAGCTCCCAGCAACGGTGCGCCTGCCGTAAGCGCGTCAGTGAACTTCTCGACGTCCATCCTCCCAGTCCTCCATCCGAGGATTGAAGTTTGGGCATATGCACGCAGAGTGGCACCGTCGTGAATCTCAACAGCTATATACTGGTGATCACTAGCCGAGTAGTCCTCTAGTACTCGCCAGTTGTGTACTCTAGGTACCAGGGACTCCGAAGCGAGTGTCACATCGGGTATGGTTCCTACGCAACCCCAGTGGCGGAAAGTAGGGGTGTTACCAGTATTTAGGACAAAAAGCGCTGTTCTGGCCGCCATGTCCAAGATTTGCTTTCCCCTTGGGTCGGATTGTGGCATACCCCATTCGATGGCTCTAGCGTTGAAGTCTCCCCCGACCAGCATGTGGCCCTCTGTGTTCGAGACAGCGTCCTCCAGGGCATCGAGTTTGGTTCGAAAGGATCGCATTGCCTCGTTAGGCGTCAGATAAACACTGAAATATGTTATCCCTGAACACCGCACCCACACAAAACCATCCCCGCGTCCATGGCCCTGCACCTGAAGGCGGGCGCTGTCTCGAACCCAGATGGCCGAGGTACCAGTTTTGTCAGGGTACCACGCTTGCGAGTCCTTGTTATGATGTTGCTCGCTCAGCAACAGGAGGTCAGCTTTCTTATCCCTCGCAAACTGCTCAAGTAGGTCCTGGGCGTTTGTGCTTCGGTGCAAATTGAAGGGTTTTGTTACAAGTATAACAACACATACTTGCAGGCTTTTCGAAATTTGAGCGTCCGTCATTTTGTTGAGACGTTTCGACTTTGTATTGTGAGATTCATCCCATAGTTCAATGAACCTCTGTACCAAATTTCATCCAAATTGGAGCCACATAGTGGTCAGAACAGAAGTCACGATTTTTCGTCTTAAACGGTCGCCATTTTGTTTTTCTTTGGTTCATTTGCTACCTCTAGCATGACCACATATCTATATTTATATATATTGTCGCGTGTTTCCGGTTCGCGGCCAATAATTTTAATGTTCCGGGAAAGTGAAAACGCAATGTCTTTTAATTTAAGTTAAAAGAATTTATTTAATTACGAAAATGCATAATAAACAATTTAACACTTTCACTAATTTTAATTTTCACTATGAAAATTATCTAACACTTGTCCATAAATTTCTTATCGCAATTGTCTTCTAAATCACTTCACTATTACGAAACACACTATCGCAGTTCTTATCACGGTCGAATGAATGATGATCCCCCCATTCATTCAGCTCGCCTATATATAGGGTCTCTACCTATTCACCCATTTCTCGTTTATTGGCGAATGTTCTACCGAGAGGTACCTGGTAGGTTCGAGCAAATTAATGAATGGAGTGACGTCACTTGCAGATGTTGATCATGCTTGTTGGGTTCTCGTGGTTTCGAGTGAATTCGTGTTCTTCATTGTTGTGAAAACAATTGCGACAGTAGCTCGCAGAATTATTTGTACATGTAACACTGCCCCCACCTCAGTTCTTTTCGCCCCGAAAAGATGTGTCGCCAGTTGTAGTCAATTCTCCCTGGATGTAATATGGAGCAAGACGGTCTAGATGCACGATTTTCATTTTGGCTCTCGGTTTACGGTGTTCCTGTATGCGATATACGACGTCGTTGATTCGCTTTGTGACTCGGTATGGTCCCTCCCAGTTATGTTGCAACTTTGGAGACCTACCCTTTCGCCGTTGCGGGTTATATAGCCACACTAAGTCATCTTGCTGGAAGCCAGTACAATTAGCCTTTAGATCATACCTGGTCTTCATGCGGTCAGTAGCCGATTCGAGGTGTTTTCGCACTGTCCGATGTATCTGGTTCAACCGTTGTCTTAGATCACTTGCGTACTCCGAGATCGTTTGGGGTTTCTCGGGGGGTGTTCCAAACTTTATATCAGCTGGCAGATGAATAGTCTTTCCAAAAATGACTTTGGATGGGGCTTGGCCCGTCGATGCATGTTCGACAGCTCTGTACGCCATCAAAAATAGTGGGATATGTCGGTCCCAGTCCCTTTGGTTCTCGTCAACCATCTTGGCAAGGTGTTTATTGAGCGTGCCGTTGAAACGTTCGACCATTCCATCGGATTGGGGATGCAGCGGTGTTGTCCTCGTTTTCCGTATCCCGAGCAGCTCGCACATTTCGCCATAAACTAGTGACTCAAAGTTTCGGCCTTGATCCGAATGTAGTTCGCAAGGCACACCGTACCTACTGACCCAATTTAACACTAGCTGTTCGGCTACAGTAGTTGCTGTCTGGTTGGGAATGGGGTAGACCTCGGGCCACTTGCTGAAATAATCAGCTACAACCAGCGTGTATCGATTTCCCCATTCAGATTCAGGAAAGGGTCCAGCGATGTCAACAGCAATCCTTTCAAACGGTACCCCCACGTTATAGGTTTGCATTTGTCCTCTCAGTCGTCGTTTTGGACCTTTGACGGAAGCGCAAATTGTGCATCTGCGACACCAGTCCTCTACGTCTTCTCGAGCGTGGAGCCAGTAGAATCTTTCCCGCAATTTCGCTAAGGTCTTGTTAACACCAAGATGGCCTCCCGAGGATCCTTCATGCATTTCCTTTACCACATCGTGGATTCGGCTTTTGGGTAGTATAGTTTGCATCCTATAGAAGCTGCCATCCGCCGTTTCTCATTTCCGCTTGAGTACACCACCCTCCACCTGAAGGGAGTTCCATTGTGCCCAATAGCTTTTCAGGGTTGCGCCATGCGTTGAAACGTCCTTCCACTCAAGTCGCCCAGTCGTCTCCTTCCATACGAGCAATGGTCCGATGTCTTCATCGGCTAGCTGGGCATTTCGAATCTCCTCCGATGACCAACCTTCATCGAATTCGGCCGTTATCAGTCGCAAATCAACGGGCGGTTCCTTTTCTTCAATCCGTCGGCAATACTTGCAGTTAGCTGGACATTGGCGACGAGATAGGGCGTCAGCATTTCCATGAGCTCCGCCCTTTCGATGAACAATTTCGTAGTCGTATGACTGCAATCTTTCGATCCATCTCGCAACTTGTCCCTCGGGGTTTTTGAAGTTAAGTAGCCATCTCAGCGATGCATGGTCCGTTCGAAGAACAAATTTCTGGCCATATAGGTACTTGTGGAACTGCTTGGTGGCCTCTATTATAGCCAATAGCTCCTTCCTGGTCACACAGTAGTTCCTCTCACTTTTTGAAAGAACTCGACTGTAATACGAGAGGACTCTTTCTTCGCCATTGATCTGCTGGGAGAGTACAGCTCCAATACCGCCGCTGCTTGCATCAGTGTCAACTACAAACATTTTTCCGGGTTTCGGATACGCCAGCACGGGTGATTCACACAGCTTTTCCTTCAGGGTCTCAAAGGCTGTCTGGCATTGTTCGTTCCAGACATACGGACGATTTTTCTCGGTTAGCTGATGGAGACACTTAGCTATTTTGGCAAAGTCTTTGACGAATCTTCGACAGTAGGTTGCCAGACCCAGGAAACTTCGTAGTTGGCGCTTGTTGTTTGGTGTTGGCCAGCTTTTCACGGCTTCAATCTTCTCAGGGTCTGTTTTGACCCCTTCTGCCGATACGACGTGTCCCAGGTATTTTACTTCAGCTGCGAAAAGGGTACACTTGTTGGGACTAAGTTTCAAATTTGCCAGTCGCAGCCTGGAGAAAACCTCTTCTAAGTTCCGCAAATGCTCTTCGAACGTTTTCCCGATGACAATGATGTCATCTAGGTACACCAAGCAGGTTTTCCAGGTTAGACCACGTAGCACATATTCCATCAAGCGTTCGAAAGTGGCTGGAGCATTGCAAAGCCCAAACGGCATCACCACAAATTGCCACAATCCGGTCCCAACTGAAAATGCGGTCTTCTTGGTCCTTCTTGTCGATTTCTACCTGCCAGTAGCCACTCTTGAGATCGAGTTTAGAAAACCATTTTGCGTCGGCTAAAGTGTCCATGATGTCATCGATGCGTGGGAGCGGGTAACTAGCTTTCTTAGTGACGTCGTTAAGCTGCCTATAGTCGACACAAAAACGAGTGCTACCATCCTTTTTCTTTACTAGAACTACAGGCGCGGCCCATGGACTGACAGAAGGTTCAATAACGCCTTGTTTTTCCATGTCCGAGATCAGCGCGCTCACTTCTCCTTGTTTGGCTATAGGGAGGCGTCTGGGTGCTTGTCGAATCGGTTTGGCTCCCTGTGTATCTATGACGTGAGTTACCAGACTCGTTCGGCCTTGGTCTTCCGGGCTTGTTGAGAAGATGTCACTGTACTTGGTGGCCAGATCAGAGGCTCGTTTGAATAGCTGCACTGGCAATTTGACCTGCTTCAATATTGCAGACGTTGATTCCCGGGCCTTATCTGTGTCTTGCCTCCTTTTGCAATGATGGTCGTGAGTAGCTTCCAAAGAGGTGATGGTGGAAACAGGCTGGCAGCTGCCGATGACTTCTCCCGCTTTAATGCTCGTGGTTGAATCTGCGGTGTTAAGGACTCTAACCGGCACATATCCGTTCCTTAAAGATCTTACAAGGCTTCGTCCTACAATCAAACTGCGCAATGCGGACGTTTTCGTTGGCTCTATCAGATAAGATCGGTGGTCTCCAGAATCACCATCAAGCTTGGCCCATACAATGCTTTCGGAAGAATTCGGTACATCAGCGTCAGTGCATACCACTACATTCATCTTGGGAATTTGGACGCTGGGATCCTCCATCAGTACTTCGACATTCTGCCATTTCAATACACGTTTGCCCAAATCCAACGTGATTCCATGTGGTCGCAGAAAATCCATTCCGAGAATGCAGTCATCCATAATATTTGCAACCAGAAAATTGTGTCGGAACACAAGGTCTCCCAACTGTATCTGGAGGTTGACCTCTCCATGAACAGGTGCAGTTTCTCCCGTAGCTGTCCGTAGTGAGAAAATTCTGCCCTTGTGAAGTTGTTGCTGTCTAGCTAGGTCTTGTCGGATAATCGATCGGGTTGCACCAGTGTCGATTGTTATGGTGCAGTTTTCTCCGTTAACTCGACCCGGAAGGCATAAGCCCGCTTCTCCACGATGTAGTCTTGACACGGTGATGGTGGTGCTGGGGACGTCGATCCTCCTAGCCAACCTCTGCCCCACGAAGTTGGCTCTTACATGTTTCCCGACCCCTCTGTTTGAAGGGCTTCCATTCTGGGCTCCTGACTCGGTCTGGATCTCCTTCTAGCTGCACACCCTGGACAATAGCTCGGTTTTCTTCGCTTCTTGCAGTCTCTTTGTAGGTGCCCCTTCTCTCCGCGATTCCAGCATCTAGGCGCACCATTTACATGCGGGTCTCGCTCGATTTCGACGCGCTCACACCTGCACTCGTCTGTCACTACCTCACGAACCCGGGCAGTGGTACGAGTCACGTTTTTCGCTGCCTCAAAGTTCAGACTGTAAGCCAATGCGTGCTTAACCGTTTGCTTTTGAGCTAAACGCACGGCTTGTTGCAATTCCGTGTCTTTTAGTGCGCTGATGAATGCTTCTGTTGCTGCATCATCTCGATGTTCTGGGTCGTAGGCTGGGTAAGCCAAAAGTGCTAGTCGCTCAATGTCTTGGGCTAGCTGCTGTAGGGTTTCACCAGACTTCTGCATCCGATGCCTTAGCTGTGACCGATAAATCTGCTTTAGATGATCGTCTCCATAACGCATGTCGAGCGCATTCATTATAGCATTCGGGTTTGAGTGCAATTCATCGGGGATCGTCTGCAAAAGCTCGGCAGCTGGGCCTCTTAGAGGAAGAATTAATTCAGTTGCTCGTTCCTGCTCATTCCAGTGATTTGCCGTTGCGGCAGCTTTAAACTGGGTCTTGTGAATACTCCAGACCATTTGTCCATCGAATATTGGTGCTTGCACATTTCTGGATGTGCTTTGCGCTGCGGTTATAAGCGGGGCTGGTGAAATAGTTACTACTGCCTTCGCTGCTTCCAATTCTTTTTCCACTTTTTCCGTCTCATGGTTCATTTTCTCTTCGACCTGGCTGACCTTTTCCTTGACCTGGTAAACCTTTTCCTCGACGCCTTTAATTTGTTTGTTCAGGCTGCCGAGCTCCGCTTTTATTTCGGTGGACTGTTTTTGAAAATCTGCCTTGATTTCGATCGCTTGTTGGTCTAGCTTCGCTGATTGTTCATTTAACTTCGCTGATTGTTCATCAAACTTCGTAGTTAAATTGGATGACTGTTCACTTAGCTTCGCAGTTAAACTGGATGACTGTTCATCTAGCTTCGCAGTCAGACTGGATGACATCAGCATTAACATTTGCATCAGCGCATTTTCTGGCTCCTTTGATTTGGGTGTTTCTACTTCTCCACCTTCTGCGCCTTTTTCCGCATCTGAGAGCTCACCCGAATCCAGATTCACGCCTTCCGACTCGATCGCGTCACGCAAGCGTGCAATCAGTATGACCTTTGTACCTTGTGTGGCCAGATTCCGCTGTTCCAACTCCTCCTTGAGCTCCGATATGGTCAATTCATTAATTTTTAAGTTTAAGCTTCGTGGCATTTTAATGTTTCTTTAAATTTTACTATTGTGCACTATAAAAATGTTCAAATTTTCACTTTCAAAATTTTTCTTTCGCACTTCTTGACACCACTGTCGCGTGTTTTCCGGTTCGCGGCCAATAATTTTAATGTTCCGGGAAAGTGAAAACGCAATGTCTTTTAATTTAAGTTAAAAGAATTTATTAAATTACGAAAATGCACAATAAACAATTTAACACTTTCACTAATATTAATTTTCACTATGAAAATTATCTAACACTTGTCCATAAATTTCTTATCGCAATTGTCTTCTAAATCACTTCACTATTACGAAACACACTATCGCAGTTCTTATCACGGTCGAATGAATGATGATCCCCCCATTCATTCAGCTCGCCTATATATAGGGTCTCTACCTATTCACCCATTTCTCGTTTATTGGCGAATGTTCTACCGAGAGGTACCTGGTAGGTTCGAGCAAATTAATGAATGGAGGGACGTCACTTGCAGATGTTGATCATGCTTGTTGGGTTCTCGTGGTTTCGAGTGAATTCGTGTTCTTCATTGTTGTGAAAACAATTGCGACAGTAGCTCGCAGAATTATTTGTACATGTAACAATATATATATATATATGTATATATTTATATATATATATATATATATATATATATATATATATATGCATATACTCGTATATATGCATATATTTATATATATATATATATATATATATGTGTTATATATATATATATATATATATATATATATATATATATATATATATATATATATATATATATATATATATATGTATATATATGTATATATATATATACATATATATATATATATATATATATATATATTATATATATATATATATATATATATATATATATATATATATATATATATATATATGTGTATAAAGTACTCTCCGCAATACATAAATTTCTTTCGAGAAATTTATCCAACATAATGATTCTTATGTAGATACACCAACATTAATTAAGCCAAATGCAAGCCAGAACAAGCGTTGAGACATTTCCTTTAAAAACATTAACATAAACATTTCTAACAACCTAGAGCTTAAATTAACCCAGATCTTATACCCGTATGTCAAAATTGGCCTAACCTACGTTTTTTAAGGGATAACTATGAGTTTTCGGTTAGTATATCTGTAATGAAAGAGTTATCGACGGGACATGAGAGGTTAATGCTTTATTAGGCACGGTTTTAATTGGTTCATTATATTGAAGATGATGATAAAGATGAATACCTAGATATTGCATACAGAATTTATGTGGAACCTATTCTGAATTGCACTGACCAGCCTCAACGTGGACGTCTTTTCAATTGCGTTTCAGGTCTTGACTGGCTAACCGTAGATTTGTTGGAAACGAAATTGTTCTGCACTTCTGTGCATTGACTTTCATTTGCCAATTGTTCAAGTAGAACTGAATGACGTTGAACTTGCCTTGAAGATTCTTTTCACCAGCTAATGTCTCCCTGTCAGCCGTATATATAATCAGATCATTGGCAAATGGCACTAACGATCGCGAAGGTGGGACGTTGAAACGACGAATGAAGACTGAGTAAGGTAAAAGTCCAAATACTGTTCCTTGCTGTAAACTATTTGAGATATTAAAATTGCTTGTTGCCATCAGGTTTTCATGAGTTATAAGAGATAATGTTCCATCTTACATATTGCAGCTGATGGTATCAAAGTGTAAGGGTGGAATTATTTAGAAGGACCTTCAAAATTAGCCCATCTTACTACGTCAATCACAAGTATAGTCACATGCTTGGCACGGAACCTTAACTAGCAGTTTGACTACAACTCATATTTCTCAATGTTTGCGTTTAATGCTTCGTTGAGTAACACTTCAAACATCTTGCCGAAGTTAGGCAGCTGGTTGATTCGATGATAGTTTTTAAGCATGAAGAACTCTTCTTTCTTCTCTTCCAATAAGGTCAGGAAAACTTCAACGTTTTTTCATACTATTGAAAAACATGAATTATTCAACACAAAATTGAGCAATATGAAATAATTTCCAATAGCCATTTCAGGCAAATGTTGGCGTACTACTTAAGGGATGCCATCGAAACCATTTCATTTCTTATTGTTAATCTTCCGAAAATCTGGTTTTTCTTTTAAACTAAAAATATATTTGTTGTGCGTGACATTAAACTTTTTCTTGAATAAAATCATTCCATACTCGTATGTTAAATATAAAACCCTTCTGACACGAGCCTAGTTCTGTCTACCCAACCCGTTTTTGCTTGTTTGCCTAGAAAGTTTTCCAACGTTACGTTATTTGTAGATATTCTGTAAATGTTATTTAGTCCGTTGGAGTAGTAAGTAGAAGTCATAGAGATCGAGTGGAGCCTCAGCTGTTAGTTTATGTTGTGCTGGGAGGTTAGATGTTACGTGGATGGTTTGATCCGGTGTGGTTAGTTTCCTGTATATTTTATAGTCTAACAGTGTTTTTTCGCTTATCATGGTTATGTCCATATAGTTGAGCTGTCCTTTTGTTTCTTTTTCTATAATAGAACTTATATTCAGATGTATTTCATTCATATACGTAAGTAGTTTGCCGTGTTTATTTTCTTGTGAGTCAATAACGATGAAACAGTCGTCCATGCATCATCTGCAAAATATTAAATTCAACCTTTTGATAATTTTTGGTGTAAAGACTTCTTCCAAAGATTGTAAGAATATTTTTGAAATTATTGAGGACATTCAATGTCCTATACCCAAACCGTCCTTAACAAAGTATGTGTTATTATTGAATCTAAAATAGTTCTGCTGTATTGCCAATAATATCTAAAATATTCTCTTTTCACATTTTCTCTAACCAAATAGCATGAGTACCCTTGATTTTATTATGTTTTGGTAATTAAGTAGCGCATTAAATACTGCAAATGTTTTTTAAGATTAAAAAAAAACTAACCATGTATGGATAGGGGAGGCTTCATTGAACTGAACTTTTCTGGATTAAAACAACAACACAAATTTTTGAGCAATGTGAGCTTCTCATCAAACAAGGTGCTACAAAATGAACAATATAAATATCCTGGGAGTCTAACTCACTTCTGACAAAATAATACTCGTACTTCACTCTATACAACTAGCTTTTTACGGTTTTGCAGATTATCTTTGCAAGACTCTATTAGTTTGGCAACCTGTCAATCTGCCCTCTTATTCATCAGTACATGTGTGCATTATAGCATGTTTTGAATCGCAAAATTCAGTTTGAAAAAATATACAAGGCTTTTCAAGGAGGTTTCTCTCATATATGGAAGTGACCTCTTAAATTTTTTAACCAAATCTAACAGACATGGGTATCAAATGAAAAGTCTTAACAGGAACATTCAGGTTTGAGTATAAAAAAAACGGGAGCGGGGTGGAGTGCAGCAGGGAGAGTCAAAATTCTCCCTCAAGGTAGAATATCTTTGAGCAGAAACCTTGAAGAAAATGATAGATGTTTGTCTTTATTAGTAACAAAGCAGCAAATGTCTCCAAAATAAAATTTTGATAAACTTTGCCTAGTACTCGTAAATGTTACATTTTTGTCCGCACAATCCAAATCTTAAATTCCTTAAAAGTTATTTGTGGTCATCTTAGTGATAGAAGCTAGAAATTATACAGTCATCATTTTTTGAACAACAAAGTTATAGTGAACTGACAATTTTGTAGCTATCACTACAATAATATGTGATATTGGGAAAATGGACGTTTCTAATCAGCCTGAATACGGCAGATATGTTCAAATTTTCAAAAATTTCGGGAATGACTTGTATCTGCTCAAAAAATGACGTCAGTAAAATGCAAAAAAAGGCAGCAAATTAAAATACGCAATAGCTATATACTAGTTTTCCAAAGTCAATTGAACAATTCCATATGTTAGGGAAGTTGCTACTTTTAGGACATTGTTTGATTTTCTGATTTATTTACAAAACCCTTCTGGTAGGAGCACTCTCCTGCTACTTGGACTTCTTTTTGCTTTACCACTGCAGCTCTTTTTGGGCCTTTGCTTGGAGATAGCTAGAGTGCCTCATAATTTTGATCCAATCTATCAGCACTCGAGAAGGTGAGATGGTCAGTGCCACGCTTTGGCCTTACATCCGGCCACCCAGCTGCGATGCATTTTCATTTTAAACTAGTACGTATCAAAACGTAATGGGCTTAAAATCTGTCTGAAAAATCACTCAAAACAAATCTCGTTGTCATCAACGAGACTCAAACCAGGGACCTTCGGCTTACACAGCAACTATTCTAAGCACAACACTACGCGAACTACTTGTTTATCGCAATAATTATTACAGCATCAATTATTCAAACATATTTGAAATATTAATTTACTTACTAAAATATTACATATTCAAAAGGAATCAAACGCAAATTTTAATTTAGAATAATTTACAATACTTTATGTTCATTTTAATTAACCAACAATTCTAGCTTCTAAAATTAGCAATTTATTTTAACCAGGTATTTATCGTGTTTTTCAGAATGCCCGCGAGTCAGTGCAGGCTGGAGTAGCAGTCAAAGTTAATATTGGGAATCTTAGTATTTCGTCCATGGAAACTGCCTTGCATCAAATTTTAGAAGATTCTTCATTTGCCGCTAACATTAAACTGCGATCATCACGATTTCGGGCTCGACCAATGAAGCCACTCGATGAGGCTCTGTGGTGGATTGAATACATTTTACGTGACCCTAACCCAGTGCACCTCAAATCTCCAGTGGTATTTCTAGGACAGTTCATAGCAAACTGCTTAGATTTAATTTTGTATTTATTCTTATTTTTCTTGGCATTGTTATTCGGAATTAATTTGCTAGTGTCAAATTGCATTCATATCATTCGTAACCCTGAAAAAGCCACGAAGCATAAGATTAACTAACCACATTGCATGCTCAACAAATTCAGATAAATTTATTGTTAATTTAGACCGCCCAACTGGAATGTTATTTCTATCATATCCAAGTAATGTTTATGTACAGAAATTGATGAAGGAATTATAATTTGTATCATTGAAAATAACGTATTATCCATGATCTACCTTGAGTTAGTTTGCTGGATAGACCACCAATGATATAAATGATCCAATAAATAAGTTATTCACAAATATGATAAATTGTAAGAGGTTTTGAGATCAATGAATATGAATGCTAATATGGGAAGTTCCTCCCTGCTGTGCGAAGATAACCATGGGACTAAAAGGCGACTACACACCAGAGCGGAGATAGCGGCTCCAAGGGGGGACCCAATAAAACTGGAGCAACTAAAAACTCTAAAAATCAAAAATTTTCAAAAAAAGGAAGCAAAAATAACAACGATGACGCAAACAACAGCTGCAGCCACGATGTTTATAGCACATCGGGAGCAGTTCTAACGATGATAAAAACGACGATGAATACAATAAAAATGAAGACGGACAAAAAACGGAGATTAACAGACAGTCTTATCCATACTGAGTTTCCTGCGGCGTTTGGTCGCAGCAAAGAAAGGATGCAAAAGCGTCCTAAAAAGGAAGAGTGGGAAATATAAATAACATCGTGAATTCGATGATAGCTGCAGAAAGGAGTAACAAGACAAATAAAGGGCCATTGTGTAATTTCATTGTCACCATCGAAAATGTGGCGGAAGTACTGTACTCGAAACCGAAAGCCAATAAATCTCTCAAGAAAGTGGTCGCAAAGTACCATTTCCCCCCAGCGACATGAAGAAAAAAGGCTAATCCGAAAAGCGGGAGTCGTTCTAAATAGAATAAAATCTGCATGCGATTTGATAAAAATCAGTAAAGGAGTAAAAATTGGACATCTTGAAATAGAAGAGCTCCTAGAGCACAAAGGGCACTATTAAAGGCCAAAGAGGAACAAAAGTCTAAAAAAGCGCTGTGGTCCTAAGCCTAAAGGGCACGCGCAGACAGCTCCACCATCATACGTCAATGAAAGAATGACGTCTAACTCAATCGAAGGAGATCGGGATAAAAGAAGGAAGGAAGAGGTACTTAGTGGGAGTAAAGCACTAGACCAGGGGTTCCAGACAGTGTTGCGAAACGAGCGAAAAAGCCGAAAAGAAACTCCTTTAAAAAGTTCCAGAAAATAAAGTTTTCACGGGTGCCCAACAAGAAAAAAGACAAAGCAAAACAGGAGAAATTGAAGCCCTGAAGAAGACCCCGGTAACAGGTAATGCTCATTAAACCCCAAGATGGAAGATGCTACGCAGAAGTGCTGTGGGTTATCAGCGGTAATGGAAGGCTCGAAGACATAAACACTGCCATTAAATAAGTACGACCAACGCGGTTGGAGCACATACTGGTTGAATTTGGAGCAGAAACATTTTTTGGTGCAGTAAAGAAAATTTTTTGACAAAAGCGCAACTCTAGCCTTACCTGAGCTGATGATGGTAATGATCGATATAAGAGACATTGATTCCGTTACGGATCTGGCCGAAATAGAAGAGGCAATCAAAACGGACGTTCCTACCGTGCGCAGGATCAAAGCGAGGCTGATATCAGAAAACCGTAGGAAACCACGCATGGCCATCATTGAATTGATTGAAAAGTAGGCCAACAAATTTATGAATAAGGGCAAAGTAAGATAAGGTAGATTGTCTTCAAGATATGTGAAGAACAGCGCCTCTTCAATGTCTCAAACGCCTAGACTACGGTCACACTGCATGAGTATGCAAAGGACCCGATAGGAGTTTCCTATGTTACAAATGTTGTGAAATCGGACATAAAAGAAAAGAATGTACAAAGGAGGTGCACTGAATCCTTTGCAAGAATGCTGATCCAAGACCAGATCTTGGGTACGTCTTGGGATCAGGGAAATCTCAGTTTTACAGGAAGCCCTGGCCAAGGCAAAATCAGAATTTCGATGACTCGCATTCTGCAGCTAAGCTTACACTGCAGTTCAACGGTCCAAAATCGGCTTGAGCAGTTTTTCAGGGAAAGACCTTATGCTGCTGAGTGAGCAACACTAAGATAAGAGTCCTGCATCATGCTATCCTGATGAAATTGGTACTGCCACCATCTCGGTTCGGAACAGTGATTTCCAAGCAGAGGGCTGTGGACCAGGGGATGGTTTCGTGTGGGTTAAGTGCTCAGGAACCAACTTCTTTAGTTTGAGGCTATCGCCGAACAAATCAATATCATCTTTTCAAGCCAAACTGAATGCTTTGGAGGGCACTATTTTGTGCGCAGATGGCAATGTACCCGTTGGGAGCGGGGGACTTTACCGCTTAAGTAATCGAATGGTGCATTCTCAAAACAGATCCGTGGGCAAAAGGAATCTTAGAAAGAGTCATACCGCTTGTGACATTCACCCCGGTGTCCTTAGTATGGAAGATAAACAATTGAAGAGTATTAGAGGACTACCCAGCCAGTGATCATCAGTGCATTCTTTTTGAGATCAGTGATGTTGTCTCCCAAGCACAAGACATGGCAAACTCAACTATGAGAATAGTCACAACTGCTTATATCTTTTCTATGCCCCTAGTGGACTGGTGGTCGACTGAAAATGCTGAAAAGCGTAAAGAGTGTCACAAGTTTTGCCGTGAGACTCAACGGGCACAGAACCGTGACGAGGGATGAAACCAAGTAGCAGCATATAAGTAGGCCAGAAAATGCCTTTCCTAAACTGATTAACAACATCAAGGCTTGGCAAGATCTAGCTTATTAGCAACGAAGGACGGAAGTTACATCCGGTGTTGCTCAGGGACCTATCCTTTGTCCAGACATATGAAATGCATTTTACGATGGGCTACTGAGACTTGAGATGCCAGATGAGTCGCGTATGATTTGCTTTGCAGATGATGTTGCGGCTTTATCGCTGGCCGCACCATTGCACAAGTGCAACATAGGCTAGGTATGCCAATGCATCGAGTGGAAGGCTAATTGACTGCTCGCGGGTTTAGTTTAGCACTGAAAAAAACCGAAGTGGTCATCCTTACAAAAAAGAGAATCCCTACAATCAAGATGATCAGTATTGGAGACATACCCATCGAATTGAAGCCAGCGGAGAAGCACGTAGGGCTACTGATCGACTCGAAGATGAGTTTCTAATCGCAAATCATGACCAGGACTGAAAAGACTGCTTCTGGAGTATCGACGTTGAGTCGACTTATGGTCAACGTAGGGGGACCCAACCCATCAAGAAGATGCCTGTTGATGAGTGCCTTGGGGTCAGTGCTACTTTATGGAGCGAAAATATGGGGCTATGCTCTCAGTAAGGCGCTATACTGAAATCGCTTGGTAAAGGTACAAAGAAGAGTTGCACCGAGGATTTCATCATCGTACCCGGCAGTCTCTGATTTGGTGGTGGGCCACGCTACTTGCATGCGTCGGAATGAGGAGGCAAAGGTGATGGTTGTCCGCGAGGAGAGAAAGCGCTCACTCAATGATTGGCAGCAGTTTTGGTTGAGTTGCACGAAGGGAAGGTGGACTGCGTGCCTCATCCTGGATGCGAGATTGCGGCTAAATCAAAGGCATGGTGAGATTGACTTCTATCTGACCCAGCTTTTGGGTGGGTATGGGTGTTTTCAATCTAACCTGCACAAGATTGGTAAGTCATGGTCTCCTGATTATCGATTCGGCCCAGGAGATGGAGGCAACACCTGACACAAATTTTTTTGCGTGCACAAAATGGGACAGGCTTTGAAGGGACCCATACAGGAAGACGGGAGAGCTCACACCTAGTAGTATATTCGCGTCGATGCTTGAATCTATTGACAAATGTGGCACATAATGTTCGGGCACTTGTCCGGCAATTTTTCTTCCCCTCTCCCCTCCTGCTAGCAGAGAGATCCTCCAGCTAGAAGGCACCTCACGGCATAACAAAACGAGACTTGGCCTGAAATAATGTGTCAAACAGTTCCAGGCTGTATTTTTGGGTTAATAGGGGAGGTGTTTAGTAGAGAGTCTAGTCGCTTGCGAGCATTGAAGTTCCACAGTGTGCGTAAATGACATGCACTTCGCAAACACAAAAACAAGAATATGGAAAGTTTACAGCTTCATTTCAGTTAATATATTAAAGAAATTTTATGGTCGAACGTGAAAAATGTTGCCTAGTAAGACAATGTAAATATTTTTGGTGCCCAAACCACCACAATTTTCCTTGATATGGATTACATTGTGTATTTTCATAGAATTCATAAGGGCAAAACAAGAAAATATATTTTACTTGTATTCAGATTAACTTGTCTTTATACAAACTGCTTCTTAAGAACTTCTTCAAAACTAGTAAAATAACATACCTATGATAGAAGTAATCTAGATTATAGTTTGGTGCTGTACACAAGGTTTCACTGTTGGGATACAATTAAAATAGTCATTTTTTTCGTTCACTTGACTCCATTCTTTTTATTCTGGATTGAATATTTCAATTAATTATCACATCTATGGAGGGTTCCAAATTTGGAGTTCACCCCCATCTTGGTTCCTCCAACATATCGCTGCTAGCATTTTCAAAGTTTTATAATTATTTCCTTGGTTTTCTTCTACAGAGTAAAAAAATTAAAGAGTTATTCCTGGAGAGCATAACCGTTAGTACTAATCTTTATAAGTTTGAAAGAACTTAAAAAATCCACAAGCTAAATTTCAAGTGAAGACGATTATCGTAATGTAAAAAAGTAGATAACAAACTTTTCTTTTGAGTTAGATGTATTAAAAACTTCAATTGAAACATTGAATTATTTGAATAAAATCTAGAATCTTCATTCTATATCAATGTGGGTGCAATGATCGACAGATCAGCGACGATAACACAGGAGATGCAGAGTGACATCCGAAGTTTTTAACGGCAAGGAAAGAATGGTATAATCCATTTCCTATTAAAAATCGCAAAGCAGTTTTGTCTGACTAGATAGATTAAGGGTGGTCCAACCATAATGCACGATGTTAATTGTGATTCACACCTTAACGTCCAGTTTTCACTCAACTTATTTTGACATTCCTTTGTTGTATTTCGTGCACTTCGTGTTTTTTTTGGTCAGCATAATCGACCAAATGTGTCCATGATTGGCAGTACTGTATGTAAATTTCAGCAAATCGGGTCTGTTGGAAACGTGAAATCACCAGTGCATGGTTGCCCAGTTCGTTCTGCGGAAAACATTGCTGTTGTCCAGATAGTGTGGCAGAAGATCCATCAACATCGACTCGTTGTTGCGCCTAACAATTGAACATCTCACAAACATTACTGATGCGAATTTTGAATAAAAATTTAAATTTACACGCTTATAAGGTGCAATCGACTCAAGAACTGAAGCCTACTGACTATTTCAAGTGTCGGCAATACACAGAATGGTTAGTTGAATAGACATAAGGAAATGGTGACTTTCCAAAGAAAATCATCTTCAGCGACGAGGCACACTTTGGCCTCAGTGGATTCCGTAACAAGCAGAATTGCCATATATGGACAAATAAGAATCCACGAGTGATTGTTGAAAAGCCGATGCATCCACAAAGAGACTGTGGGTGAGGTTTATGGGCTGGCGACGTCATCGGGCCGTACTTCGTTGGAAATGAGGACGCTCAAGCAGTTACCGTGAATGGTGTTCACTATTGCGAAGTGATAACGGACTTCTTGTGGCTAGAAATTGAGGTTATGGACCTGGACGATATGTGGTTCCAATAGGATGGTGCCAGTCACCCCACATCCAACGAAACAATCGCTCTTTTGCGCGAGAAATTCATTGGCCGTGTTATCTCACGTTGTTGTAATGTTAATTCACCGCCACGATCATGTGATTTGACACCGTTGTACTTCTTTCTCTGGGGATATTTAAAAGAAAAATTGTACATCAATAAGCCAAGAATAATTGAAGAGCTAAAGGATGGACCCAATTATGTTTCAGAATCATTGAAAATATGGACGATCAGATAAAAATATGCCACCATAGCCGCAGCGAGCATTGGGGCGATATTAGTTGTCATAGATTCGTCTATTATAGTAAAAATATTAACATAGTTTCCCGGAAACTATTTGCTTTATTTACAATATGTCTTCTTGAAAGACCTGGGGTGAATAATTTTGCAAGAGTGTTTTATGGGAGGTCTCCCCACATGGGGAGGTGACCTTTCAAAATATTTCACCATTAGTAGTCGAGTAAGGCATGATTGGACATCTCTCAATGGTATCTTTTCAAAACAGGTCTTAAAATTACCTAATCTGTACCGAGAAGGTAGGTGAAGGAGAAATGTACTAAATTTGGGGGTACCCCGCCCGCAGTCGAAAAATCTGAAAACAAATTGTGGAAGTAGGCATTAATGACTACAACAACAAAAAACACGTCAGAATGTGAAATTCGATTCACTTTATTAGTAATAATATGATATATCAATTTTAGATTTTCTTGAATAAAACCATAACCGGACTCTTAAATTATATAAAATGGCTATTTAAAAGTTTCATGAAGATCAAACAGTATTTAGCGAAATTATAGTGGCTTTAACTATCCTTTATTGCTATGGAATAATATGCAGTGTATTGCTACGAAAGCATGGAACAATATGCGCTTTTTACCAATTCAGACACTAGACGTTTGCTAGGATTTGATTGAAAGTTTCTGGAATGACATGAATAACGAATATGCTTTAGGAGTTCTTCATCGAGTGACATCAGTCATCGTAATACAAAATGGCGGCTGTTTTAAATGCAAAGATTGAATAAATTTGGGCTATTTTTCGCCAACTTCAACTTTTAGGATACATGCTACTAACGCTTGATTGAATTTATTAATAAATGGCTGAAGATCAGCACCTACACCTTATCGGTAAAACAAGCCTTATAAGCAGGAGAATGCTTCTGCCAAAAGGGCTTTGCAAACATCCTAAGGTTTGAAAATAGTTTTCTGATGACTGAATCGATGATTTGAACTATTCATCCAATACTTGCATAAGAAATCATTCGAATTTATCCAAAAAATGCAGAGTTTCGTTCATAAGTACATAGCAAGCACCATTTTGGTACAGCTTAAATAATATTTTTGAGCACTTGGATACTTGAATCTATTGAAGTTAAACACCATTTTTTTAATTTTCATTAAAACCTGAAGAAAACCAGATTTTATTGCGAATTCCGACGTACCGGTACTCTCCCGTTTCCAACTTCAAATGAAAATCTCCACCTTCTTTTGGGTGCATATACCTTTTTTATCTGTATATTTATTTATTTATTTTTTAAATATTTCACAATTTCCCTATAATTTTTAATTCCCCATCATCTTAACTCTACCCTCTTACCCTATTTTTAATTACAAAATACACACACACACACACACACACGCACACACGCACACACATATAAATAAATATATATATATATATATATATATATATATATATATATATATATATATATATATATATATATATATATATATATACATATATATATATATATATATGTGCATATATATATATATATATATATATATATATATATATATATATATATATGTATATATATATATATATATATATATATATACATATATATATATATATATATATATATATATATATATATATATATATATATATATATATATATATATCTATATATATATATATATATATATATATATATATATATATATATATATATACATATATATATATATATATATATATATATATATATATATATATATGTATATATATATATATATATATACATATAATAATTCTATCTTTGCCACGAACAACATCCAATTCATCATTTCCTATCAACAAAATTTCATTCGATACCTTTTCACTAACAAAATCTAATTCCTCCCTTTATACTAACTAATTTATGCATGACGAGGATAGTCCCAAAAGTACCCGACCTGACTTATGGATACACGTGGTTTTAAAACAACAATTACTGCGATTGACAATACCACCTGTCAACGAAAAATTCGTAACGGTACGTTTTTTATTATTTTTTGCAGACATCTAAAGTGAACGCTCTCAGTGAAAAATCGGGCATCGTTATGTGATACAATACTTTCATTTGAAAGGTCCAACCGATATCAAAGCCGAGTTGGATTCTACTCTGGGGAAGTCTGTTCCTTCGTTTACAATGGTCAAATATTGGGTAGCTGAGTTTCAGTGAGGTCGTACGAGTGCCAACATGAACACCGCAGTGGTCGACCAAGTGAGGTCACTGTGTCAAAAAATGTGAAGAAAATCCACAAAATGGTATTGGATGACCGTCGACTAGAAGTGTGCGAGATAGCAGATATGGCAGGCATTTTAAAAAGTGCTGTGCATCACATTTTGACCGAAAATTTGGACATGAGAAAGCTGTGTACAAGATGGGTGCCATGTTAGCTCACAATGGAGCACAAACAGCAACGTGAGGATGTTTTATTTGACAATGTTTCGCAGCAATAAAGCCGAGTTTTTGCGTCGATTTATAACCATGAATGAGATATTGGTCCGATATCTTACACCTGAGACCAAGGAGCAATCAAATCATAGGCTGAAAAGGGAGAACCGGCTCCAAAGAAAGCTAAAACGCTTCAGTCAGCTGGCAAGGTCATTACATCCGTTTTCTGGGATGCGCGTGGAATAATATTTGTTGATTATCTCGAAAAAGGAAAAACAATCATTACGCGTATATTATGCAGACTTATTGCAGCGTTTCAGTCACGATATCAAGAAAAAACGGCCCTATCTGACGAAAAAGAAAGTGTTGTTTCATCACGACAACGCACCAGTCCAAACGTGCGTCATTGCGATGGCTAAAATCAATGAATTAAAGTTTGAATGGCTTTCTCACGCAACCTTTTCGCCAGATCTGGCTCTCTCGGATTATTTTCTTTTTCTGAATTTGAAAAAATGGCTCGGCGGCAACAGATTTGCCAACAATGAAGAGGTAGTCTGCTGTTAATAGCTTTTTTGAGGACCTTGACGGTTCCTACTGTAAAGCGGGTAACGCAGCTATTGAACATCGTTGGGAAAAATGTAGCGAGCTGAAAGGAGAATAAACAATTTCGCAATTCTTTTATTGTTTTCTTTGTTGGGTCGAATACTTCTGGGCCCTGCCTCGTATCTCGCACTAACTAAGTTTTATTTGTTATATATACTAACAAAAATTCATCCACGCTTCCCTACTAGAAAATTTCATTCCCATATCCATTTAGAAGCGTTCACGGTTGAAGTTGATGAATAAATGCTTGGGAGATCAATAAAAGGTGATCCCGGTGGTAGCGTCGTAGTTTCTCGACCATGGGGTCTGCTGGGACCCTGAGTTCAAGTTCTCCAGAGCGCAGGAAAACATTCTTTTTGGGATATCGGCAAAAACAATTATTTTCGTGTCTATAACGATTTATATATAACCAAACGCTATCATGGCTATGCGAATCGCCCTATATGCAGAATGGAAATTGTTGCATTTGTCGATATGGAAAAGATGTGTGAGTAACGGAATCGATTTGTATTGAACTTCAATTACGTTACCCGGGCATGGCAGCGGGAATCGGGAATGAAAGGATTGCGGGATTGAGTGGGTCAAATTCTTGATTTGGGATGAGAGTTGGCATTCGGTTTGGAAAAAAAGACAAAGTTTTTGCTGTGTCGTGATTGAGAATTCAAAGCAAAGGGTTTTGATTGGGAATTAGGAGAGTGAAAAGAAGTTTTCGTTTGCATTGGTTGATGGCAAGATTTGACGAAAAAGAAAGTAGTTCAGATAATATGATAATGAAATAAAGTTTTGCTTGTGCCATTAATGAATAAAAAAGTAGGACGAGTGTTAAGCTAGAAAGAAAGAAGTTCGGTAAATTATATTATTTTCTTGCCACAAAGGCTTTGCATCAAACCATACACTTTTGATTGGATGTTCTTCAAATTTTCAGATAAGAGGTATAACAAAAGTATATTCGAGATTTCAGTGAGTCAGTGATTTTAGCAATATTGGTGCTATTGTTTGCCGGTTAAGATGGAGTTCTTTTAAAGCAAGAATATATTACTTGTACATGAAATAAAAGTTTTTCTTGAAAAGATTCGATCTACATGTCTGGATATAGTTAGTTGAAAATTTTACAAAAGCCTTCTGACATGAGCGCGGTTCTGTCTACTCAACTTGTTGTAATCACCTTTGTTAGATTTTATCACTTAACCTTCCTCGTTTCTTCTCTTTATCGCCTTTTTGGGGTTTTGTACTAAAATACAAAGCCCTATTGCAATCATGACCATCCATCCGTCTGTATGTCACAGCACTTTTTCTCCGAAACTGTATTTATCGAGCAGTTTCTCAAGCCAACTGCTCGAAAACCTTCCTATCCTCTGCTTGTGATTTTATGTGGCAGATTTAGAAAAGTAATTAATTAATTCCGTTCATAATCGTCATTTGTAAAATAGTTTTTTTTTTCTCCTTATTATTGTTAAATGTAATTTTTCATCAATTTCCCTTTATATTAAACGTAATTTTAAATCAATTTTCCTTTATGTTAAATTTAAACGTTTTCCTTTAATTTTATGTTGCATGAAATTTAACTTTTATTATTATTTAAAAAAATCCTATTCATTTTTCTTTACTTCCTTCAAATTTAGTTCATTTAGTACAATTTATATTCGCCACATAAAATTAGCAGTGTAGGAACGTTGATCGTGTACGCTGATTTTTCATGAAATGGTTTTTTATTACTATTTAAAAAGATCCCATTCATTTTTCTTTACTTCGTTCAAATTTAGTTCATTTAGTACAATTTAAATTCGCCACATAAAAGTAGCAGTGTAGGAACGTTGATCGGGTACGCCAAACCGGTGTGCTAAATTCGAAAACAGTGGAGGGACGTCAAAAAGACAGCATGTGGGAAAGGGAGGAAAAATGGCTGCTAGTCGATAATTTTTCCTCAACTGGTGACGACGAATTGTGCGTGTTTTCGTTCATTATTTTTTTTTTTTTTTTTCATTTTTATTTCTGCGAACGTACTCCCGTTTGAAAGGCTTTCGGCTGCGTGGGATACGAGACGCAAAATCTAGTCAAGCACTAAGGTCGGGCTGTATTCTCAAATTGTGGTGCACCATTCGGAAACCCGGCATAAGGATACGTGGCTCGAAAATCGCCAAAAAGAGATCGTGCACTCGATAGTGATTTCCCAGGTATGTACATATTTCACTGTTTTGGGGCTTGTATATCAATTCATTTTCCAAGCCAGCAGCTAAATCGAGACGTGGCATTATATTGAATGCCGTCGAATGTTGTGTAAATCCCGGAGCGGTGCATCGCAAAGCTAAGCAAAAAGTACGGGGAAAATTGCCAGATTGGAAGCAAAGCATTCCTTAATACTATTTCATAATTCTGGTTGTCAAGTTCAGGCATTGTATAGTTATTGGCCTGTAAATGAAATGGTTCTTGAACTGTATGGAGCAGAACTTAGCCAAATAAATACATTACCGTTTGATGGGTTTTTCAAATACAACTCAAGAGCAAAATGCTTCTCACAAGCTCATACTAAACATTTAACACGTTTTATGATGTATGAATTTTTTCGCCTTCAGCAAATCTACGAAAAAATAACTTTGAAATCTCAGTTTCTAATGTAATTAAATAACAAACTCTGACTTTATCTAAAATTTTCTGCGAGCATTCAGTCGAATCAACCATTTATTTACCTATGTCGAATTTGGTTCCACTATTCCTTAGTCGAAAAATATTAAATCTATTATTCTTATTAAAGAGAAAAGAATATCATTAGATCTATTTAGATCAGATAATTGCACTTTGTCGAAGCATTATTTATTCGCCATAAATTTAAAAGTAAAAAGTATACAAATTTAAGATGTTAATAATACTCATTTGAATCTAACTTAACTGTAGTAGTATGCTAACAAAAATTCATCCACGCTTCCCAACTAACAAATTTCATTTCCATATCCATTTAGAAGGGTTCACGGTTGAAGTTGATAAATAAATGCTTGGGAGATCAGTCAAAGGTTGTTCCAATGGTAGCGTCGTAGTTTTTCGACCATGGAGTTGCTGGGACCCTGAGTTCAAGTTCTCCAGAGCGCAGGAAAACATTCTTTTTGGGATATCGGCAAAAACAATTATTTTCGTGTCTATGACGATTTATATATAATCAAACGCTATCATGGCTATGGAAATTGTTGCATTTGTCGATATGGAAAAGATGTTTGGGTAACGGAATCGATTTGTATTAAACTTCGATTACGATTTGTATTGAACTTCGATCGGGGATGAAAGGATTGCGGGATTGAGTGGGTCAAATTCTTGATTTGGGACGAGTGTTGGCATTCGGTTTGGAAAAAAAGAGAAAGTTTTTGCTGTGTCGTGATTGAGAATTCAAAGCAAAGGGTTTTGATTGGGAATTAGGAGAGTGAAAAGAAGTTTTCGTTTGCATTGGATGATGACAAGATTTGACGAAAAGAAAGTAGTTCAGAAAATAAGATAATGAAATAAAGTTTTACTTGTGCCATTAATGAATAAAAGCGTAGGACGAGTGTTAAGCTTGAAAGAAAGAAGTTCGGTGAATTAGAGAGTGTAATGAATATAAGCTTGTGGCATTAGTGAACAAAAGTGGAGGACGAGTGTTAAAGTCGGAAGAAAATGAAAGTCGTGTATTCTAATCTTTTTGCGTGAAACAAAAATTAAACAAAACAGGACTTGTGTCATGATTATCGATGATCATATTTTGAGTTTGATTATACAGTGTTGATGATCTTCGTGACTCCATCGTGCGAAATATTTTAATCGTTGGCCTCACGTGACGAATTTTGATGGTCGTTCTGAAGAAAACAGTTCAGCACTCACTAGAACTGCGCCAAAAATTTGCCCAGGACTATGTCGTTATTGAATAATTATGGTAGTTGGCTGCGAAATAAATTCACACCTTAAGTGAGAGGAGCAGGATCCTGGAACTTGAAATATTGTAATTATGGACCAAACTAGTGGCTGATAAGATTCAAGAATTGCATGTCATTTTCATTCATGTAAATAGTTACCATAGAAACCATTAATAGTTACTTTTCAGTGTTCCCTCCCTCCAGTTGCCGAGCGCTCAGCAACATCAACTGGGGTGAGTAATTTGTCTATTTTTTATTTATTTATTTATTTACTTCATCACTATTTTACAGAGTAAATAATTCCAATTATAAAATATAAC
The DNA here is from genome assembly GCA_963969285.1 of Odontomyia ornata. Taxonomy (NCBI): domain Eukaryota; kingdom Metazoa; phylum Arthropoda; class Insecta; order Diptera; family Stratiomyidae; genus Odontomyia; species Odontomyia ornata. The sequence continues at coordinate 133,603,019 of OZ017741.1, read as the reverse complement.
TAATAGATTACGTGTTAAGGTTAAAATATAAATATCATGTAAGAATTAATCTAAAGTTAACAATTAAGTAGTGACTGAAATTAACGAAAAAAGAATTTATTGATCGTAGAGTAATCTCCGCAGCATGTTTTTAAATGATTCAAATGAGCCAGAAGGAGGACCAAGCTGCTGATTAAGATAGTCTCTTACCATACAAACCATCGGTGAGTGACTGTAAGTTACGGTTCTGGCAAACGGTATAGCGTAGTATTGCGACGACCTAGTGCGAGAAGGGGGACGTATGCTAATGGCGTTGTATAATTTCGACAAAAACATGCCTCTCGATAATTTAAATAAGAAGCATTGATCCAGGAATTGCCTCCTTACCTGCAGTGAAGGTAGACCAAGGAAATTCAGGCGATCGTCATAAGGGCGATACGGGATGTTGTATTTGTAGAAAAGTGTGCGGGAGAACCTACGCTGCACAGATTCAACAGCCACCATGAGATAATTAAGATGTGGAAACCATATCTGGCATGCATATTCAAGAATTGGGCGAGCCAACATGACGAATAACCGAACACAGGTTTGAAAGCTGAAACATCTATGAGAGCAACGTAGGACAAGGCCCGCGATCCGAGAAGCTTTCTTGGTTATTTCCAAAACGTGAACATTGAATTTCAACTGAGAATCAAATGTCACACCTAAATCCTTGAAACTCTCAACCGAAACGAGAACTGAGCTTTCGATAGAGTATGAAAATTGAATAGGGTAAGTTTTATTGGTAAAGGTCATGGAAAGGCACTTAGATATGTTAAGTTGAAGTCGATTTCTGTTACACCAAGAGGACAAAAAGTTTAAGTCATCCTGAAGAGCTTGGCAATCCTGAATTGAATTAATGACTCGAAATATCTTCAGGTCATCAGCATATAGAAGGAGGTTGGATGTAAAGATAGCTGGGAGGTCATTAATAAAGAGGTTGAAAAGAAGTGGACTTAAAATTGATCCCTGTGGAACACCAGAAGTTGGGACGAAAGAGTGTGACAAAGATCCATTACAGATAACCGTGCAGGAACGATGAATGAGAAAGGAGTGAATCCAGGAAAGAAGAATAGATCCCTGAATGCCGAAACGGCGGAAATGCGTTCTTTTATTTTTTACATCATATTCCGAATATATATTATTTTTGCTTTGCCATACGGTAGTTCTGTTTTAAAGTATCATATTTTAAGCTTATGTGTCTTTTTTGCCATACAGTGGCTGTTTTGGTAACAAATTTCATTTAACTGTTGTTGTAACATTGCTTTTGAATTAATTCATTTTAAGAAGGGGGTTGGTTTATTTTATTTGAGTCCTACACTGAATTATTATTTTCTTTATTTACATAAATAAATTGGCCAAGAAGTATTGAGAAAACCATATTTTTCATTTCTCAAAATAACCTCCCCCTTTCCCTGCGTATTAGTTTTTATGTGTAAGGTGGCTCAGCACAAGCAGAGGGTATCCCGGAAGACCCGTGACACGACTGAGCGCTAGCCGGCCTCAGTATGCCATCTTGGGCTACTCACACCTCTGATAAAACTTAATGTCTGCAAATGCAGTGACTTCCGTGGTTGTTTGAAGTTTCTAGATCAATTTAAAATATCTATCAACCATCAAAACGTGTTATTGTTGTTATAATTCCATTCAATTGAAATGGCTGTAACTCACTTGATTATGATCGATTCCCATGTAATTTCGTATCCACAAGGATCTTATAATATATCAACCGACAAAATTATAAAATTTTAAGCAGTTTAAGGGCACCGTTTCCATACCTTGCGAAAAATTTACAAAAGATAGTATTATGAACAGAGTTAAGTGAATGTTGATTTCTGAGGTATTTGTTGTCCTTGTGATCATAAAGACATACCTATGTGATTTATTTCAGATTTATTGGGTCAAAAATGTCCAATCATCCAAGCTACATTTGACTCCAAGCTACATTTGATGAAAATATTTGTTTAGGGCTAGTTCGTTGCAAGGGCGGCCCGCCTTAAAAAAAAATAAAATGCTTGATAAGACCTATAGTTTTGAAAGACCACCACTTCTGGTATTTTCACAATGTTTGAACTTTGTACCTGCTATAGCTTCTGAAGGAACTGCCTGTGACACATGGATAGATGGATTGTCAGACTAATGGATAGATGGATGGATAAACGGACCGGCACACAGGCGCGAAACTAGTAGGGTTTTGTAAAATTTCGTTTACAAAGCCTTAAAAATCATGGAAGTGGATCCGATAACAAAAACAGAGGTTGAAATTCGTTGAACTTTGCCAATATTAGTAAAATTTAACATTTTCTTCAGTAAAGCTGTATTAGTATCATTAAATTGGATCACAACAGAGATTTAATTGGTTCTTTAAAAAATCCTTATATTCTATGGTGCTATAAAATGTACAGAAGTTATAGCCGTTTGAATTTTCTCTGATTACAATAATCAAATACAATATTCCTTCCTGCCACAAAGGCTTTGCATCAAACCATACACTTTTGATTGGATGTTCTCAAATTTTCAGATAAGAGGTATAACAAAAGTATAATCAAGATTTCAGTGGGTCAGTGATTTTAGCAATATTGGTGCTATTGTTTGCCGGTTAAGATGGAGTTCTTTTAAAGCAAGAATATATTACTTGTACATGAAATAAAAGTTTTTCTTGAAAAGATTCGATCTACATGTCTGGATATAGTTGGTTGAAAATTTTACAAAAGCCTTCTGACATGAGCGCAGTTCTGTCTACTCAACTTGTTGTAATCACCTTTGTTAGATTTTATCACTTAACCTTCCTCGTTTCTTCTCTTTATCGCGTTTTTGGGGTTTTGTACTAAAATGCAAAGCCCTATTGCAATCATGACCATCCGTCTGTCTGTATGTCACAGCACTTTTTCTCCGAAACTGTATTTATCGAGCAGTTACTCAAGCCAACTGCTCGAAAACCTTCCTATCATCTGCTTGTGATTTTATGTGGCAGATTTAGAAAAGTAATTAATTAACTCCGTTCATAATCGTCATTTGTAAAACAGTTCTTTTTCTCCTTATTATTGTTAAATGTAATTTTTTACCAATTTCCCTTTATATTAAACGTAATTTTATATCAATTTTCCTTTATGTTAAATTTAAACGTTTTCCTTTAATTTTATGTTGCATGAAATCTAATTTTTATTACTATTTTAAAAAATCCTATTCATTTTTAGGGTTTTGTAAAATAATTTTACAAAACCCTACTAGTTTCGCGACCAGTCTCCCCGTCTGTCCGTCCGTCCGTCCGTCCGTCCGTCCGTCCGTCCGTGTGTCACAGCAGTTTTTCTCGGAAACTACTTAAGCTAGAAACATCAAATTTTGTGTGTAGGTGTAAAGTGGTGATCTCTTCAAAGTTCAACTCCAAAAAATTTTTATAAGGTGTTTAAGGGGCGTCTCCCCATATAGGAGAGTGACCCCCCGAAAAAAAAATTTCATTGAAGGTAGCCAATATGGGTATCAAATGAAGGGTCTTGATGAGAGCTTTACAAAACAGGTCTCAGTTTGACAAAATTTGCCTCGAGGGGCGCACAGGGCGGGGAAATACATGAAAAATTTGTGTCCCCCCCTCGCGATTGGACACCTGTGATCCAAAAAAATCTGAAAAAAATCAGGAATGTAGGTCTCGGTGAGTACAACACTAAAAAATACGTTAGAAGTCGCAATTTACTCAACTTTGTTAGTAATAGTATGATTTATCGATTTTATGGTTTCTTGAATCAAATCTTAACGCTACCCTTAAATTCAATGAAATTCAGTATACAGATGACTATTTATAAGATTGATCTATCCTGAAAGTTTCATAAAGTCAGAATCAAACTTAGCGAAGTTATAGCGGTTTGAATTTTCCTGTATTACTGTGGAACAATATGCGCTGCATTTATTACTATGGCAACATATGGCTATGGAACAACATGCGCTTTTTACCGACTCAGACACTACAGTTTTGCTAGGATTTGCATTAAAATTTCAGGAATGATAGGTGTCATGTAGACTTTTGAGAATCGGTTCAGCTAGTGGTATCAGTAATCGTAAAACAAAATAATGGCTGTTTTAAATGCGAAGATTGAATAATTTTGAGTTATTTTTTCCCAACTTCAACGTTTAAGGTGCATGCTTTGAACCCTTGATTCAATTTAATGAATGACTGAAGATGAGTACCTACAATTAATGCTCATAAGTGAAACAAGTCAAGGAGGTGGGAGAGAGCTCCTAGCAAAAGGGTTTTGTAACCATTCTAGGATTCGGAAAAATTGGCCCCTGAAAAAAAATTCATCAAACGTAGCCGATATGAGTATGAAATGAAAGTTTTTATAGGAGCTTTTCAAAACAGTTCTTAAACTGTCAGTTTTTGCTTCAGTGGGGGCACAGGGGGGAAAAACATGAAAAATATGTTTCCTCCGATGGACATCTGAAATAATTATCAAGGGAGATATTTATGAGTATAACAATACCAAAAACCTCAGAAGTCGAAATTCGTCCAACTTTGTTAATAATAGTATGACCTTCGTATTTCATATTTTCTCCAATAAAATCGTCTTTGACATGTTTCTTGATTTGATTCGATCTGGTGACTGCATTTTGTAGATTGAATACAAAACCCTTCTGACATGAGCGTAGGTCTGTTTACCCAACTTGTTCTTTACTTCGTTCAAATTTAGTTCATTTAGTACAATTTATATTCGCCACATAAAATTAGCAGTGTAGGAACGTTGATCGGGTACGCCCATTTTTCATGAAATTTAATTTTCATTACTATTTAAAAAAATCCTATTCATTTTTCTTTACTTCGTTCAAATTTAGTTCATTTAGTACAATTTAAATTCGCCACATAAAATTAGCAGTGTAGGAACGTTGATCGGGTACGCCAAACCGGTGTGTTAAATTCGGAAACAGTGGAGGGACGTCAAAAAGACAGCACGTGGGAAAGGGAGGAAAATGGCTGCTAGTCGATAATTTTTCCTCAACTGGTGACGACGAATTGTGCGTGTTTTCGTTCATTATTATTTTTTTCTTATTTTTCTGTGAATGTACTCCCGTTTGAAAAGCTTTCGGCTGCGTGAGATACGAGACGCAAAATCTAGTCAAGCACTAAGGTCGGGCTGTATTCTCAAATTGTGGTGCACCATTCGGAAACCCGGCATAAGGATACGTGGCTCGAAAAATCGCCAAAAAGAGATCGTGCACTCGATAGTGATTTCCCAGGTATGTACATATTTCACTGTTTTGGGGGCTTGTATATCAATTCATTTCCCAAGCCAGCAGCTAAATCGAGACGTGGCATTAAATTGAATGCCGTCAAATGTTGTGTATATCCCGGAGCGGTACATCGCGAAGCTAAGCAAAAAGTACGGGGAAAATTGCCAGATTGGAAGCAAAACATTCCTTAATACTATTTCATAATGCTGGTTGTCAAGCTCAGACATTGTATAGTTATTGGCCTGTAAATGGAATGGTTCTTGAACTGTATGGAGCGGAACTTAGTCAAATAGATAAATTACCGCTCGATGGATTTTTCAAATACAACTCAAGAGCAAAATGCATCTCACAAGCTCATACTAAACATTTAACACGTTTTATGATGTATGAATTTTTTCGCCTTCAGCAAATCTACGAAAAAAATAACTTTGAAATCTCAGTTTCTTATTTAACTAAATTACAAACTCTGACTTTATCTAAAATTTTCTGCGAGCATTCAGTCGAATCAACCATTTATTTACCACTATTCCCTTAGTCAAAAAATATCAAATCTATTATACTTATTAAAGAGAAAAGAATATCATTAGATCTATTTAGATCAGATAATTGCACTTTGTCGAAGCATTATTTATTCGCCATAAATTTAAAAGTAAAAAGTATACAAATTTAAGATGTTAATAATACTCATTTGAATCTAACTTAACTGTAGTAGTAGTAGTAATTGGGTTAATATTTGGAAGCGTGTGTTTAAAATTTAATAAATTGGTGGATTTCGTTTTATAAAGTGAAATAATGAAAATTTAATTAATAAACCGAAGTTTACTGTAGTGATATCATTTACGAGTATGTTAGTCTAGAGCGTGTACACTGGAAAAAGGAATTTTCTCTGATAATCCATTTAAATTAGAATCTTGAAAATTATATAATATATTTCTCAAATAAGTTTTCATCGAAAATCATTGAAGAAATTATCCCGCTGGCAACAGCTATATTATTCGTCAAATGAGCTATTCAATGTAGTCACCATATTATAGTGAGCTCTTTAATTATTTGAAACAAAAGTTAGGGAGTAGGTAGTGTTTGTTGCAATAAAAAATACCTAATCTTACACTAATTCAGGTCCTAGTGAAAGGCAAAGCTTGTCAAATGTTAAGACCTCATTTAGACAATTGAACTCTTTGATTCATCAGCACGAAAAAAATGAAAAGGGAACCCTTTTATTGAAAAGATTTTCATTTTCATTATTTGCTTTTGCATTGTAGTGCGGCAACTATCCAAAAACATATCAGAAAGATTTAATAAAAAAAAAATAAATAAAACAAGGAATAATATACAAATAGAGAATAAATCGTTATTTTAGTTGCAAATTTTTTTCAATGTATTTAAATTATGTCGTATTAAATACAATCTGTAATACAAAATAATTCTTGACGAAGCTACTGACTCGAATAATAGCATGCATTTGACTGCATTTGGCTGCTTTCAATGAAATTAATGACAAATGTAAATCATGAATCTCTCAATTTGATTTTTATGCGTAAATTGGTATCTTGACTAATGCATCGTACCTCACGCACTCTCTCGAAAATATTGTGCTGACCTTAACATAAGTATGCAAATTTACTGAATTCATTTCATGCATGGAAAATTTAAACAAAACAAAAAAAGCATTTTAAGACCAAAAGCAACTACTTGTACAAGCTAAGCATCATTTATATATTTTTAAAGTTCTTTAATATAACTCTTTATCGTAAATATTTTTTTCTTTTGTAAAACTTTAGATGTAAAATATTAAGTTCAACTATGAGATAAATAAGGGAAAAATGTATAAGTAATGAAACAAGAAGAAAACGAAATGATTACGTTGTAAGGAAGGTTAAAACATTAGTGTCGTAATGTATTAAATTATCAAAAACTGCAATGCTAACGTGGTATGAATTTAATAATAATAACGTAATGTTGAATAAAAAATAAAAAACTCGGTCTTTCCTTTTCTCTCTGACCGAGAATAGGACCCGCATCGATGGCAGGCTTCTCAGCTCATATGCGCTAGCCATCGGGCGTGCTCCATCGTTTTTTTGTCGCTTAACAGGGGCTCTTCCCGGGTAGATTGGCCTTCCGCTCGCGTTTGTTTCTATGAGCTTTCCACTCAAAAGGGAAATATATGGCCATGTCTACGTTTGGATATTGATCCGGTTGGGAGGGTGCGAGGGGGTACCACTTCCATCACGATGCCCCACTCTTATTTGTGAGTCATAAGAATCGCCGGGTAGCGACGAATTTCCCTATAGTTCGTCCGACTTCCCCAGATCCAGTTTGTCCTTTTTAGGTAAATTTCTCGAGAGCAATTTACCTATTGCGGAGAGCATCATATATATATATATATATATATATATATATATATATATATATATATATATATGTATATATATATATGTATATATATATATATATTGTTGTTTTCTGGTTCGCAGCAAGTGGAATTCAAATAGGCTATTACAAGGAGCGATGAATAAAACACGTCTGGTTGTGGCGATGGAGTGTAGAAGAAGTAAAACTAAGCAAGATTATTCTCGTGTCAAACAATTTTGGTACATTAGTTTATTAGTACATTGAGGTGGGTTTCATATTTCAACACCCCAACTCATTCGGACAAAAGACAATTTGATTCAATGGATAAAAATAAATGCAAACTGATTCTACGTTAATTCAAGTAATCAACTCCATTCTACGTTATCTCAAATGATCAAATTGACAAATTACTTCAAACGATAATCAACATTGATTTTAATAGTTCATTCTTTATCATTTCATCTCTTGTTTTGTCTGGATGCCCAATCCATGAACACCCACGTTCAAAATCGGTCCGACGATGGCCTTCGTCAAACAATCTGCAATGTTGTTCTTTGATGGTACGTATTTTACATCGATGATTCCAGCCTTCACCTTCTCACGGACGTGATGGAATCTTACATCGATGTGTTTGCTACGCTTTCGGAACGCATCGACCTCGGCAATCGTTATTGCACTCACCACAGGATCTTCCGTTCTCTTGAATTCATTGCGAAACATTTGCAACCATATGGCCTCACAAGTAGCAAACGATAAGGCCATATACTCAGATTCAGCTGTTGAAAGAGCCACGGTACTCTGAAGCTTACTCGCCCATGAGATTGCTCCTCCAGCCAACATAAACACGTATCCAGAGCAGGAACGTCGCTTATCGATGTCGACACCCCAATCAGCATCTGAGTAACCATGAAGTGGTTGGTTACCCGCACGATACACAATACGATAATGCATAGTACCCTTCAAGTACCGCATTATGCGCTTCACGGCGGTCCAATGAATCCGCCCATAGCACGAGTTGAATCTGCTCACGTAGTTGAAAGCAAATGCAATGTCTGGTCTCGTTCCTTGAACCAAATATAACAACAAACCGACCGCTTGTTGATATGGAATGTTATCCGTTGATTCATCCTCCTTCTTCATATCTGTTGACAATCTTTGACTTGGATCACTTGGAGTAACCGCTGGCTTGCAGTCACTCATTCCAAAATGCTCGAGAATGGTTTCGATATGATGACGCTGATGTATAGCGATTCCATTCTTGACGTACTCGATGGAAATGCCAATTATACTGTTCGCTCTACCAAGGTCTTTCATCTTAAACTCGGTACTAAGAGCCTTCTTCAGTGCCTCCATCTTGTCGCGTTGCTTCCAAATAATCACAACATCATCCACATACACTGCCAGAATCACTTCCAGCGATGGCAAGAGGTAGATACACGGATCAAGCTTTGATTTGGTTAGCCCAATCCCGATGAGAGCTGCATCTAACTTTAGGTTCCATTGACGGCCCGCTTGCTTCAGCCATACATCGCACGATTCAACCTGCAGACCCATCCGGTCCCGTCATTGAATCCCTCGGGTTGGTCGGTGAAGATCTCCTCGTCGAGATCCCCTTGAAGGAATGCGGTCACCGCATCTATTTGGTCAACATTGTAACCCTCTTGAGCGGCCATGGCCAGAAGATAGCGAATTGACCCATAGCGTACAACGGGCGAGAAAGTTTCCTCATAATCTATGCCGGCCTTTTGGGAGCAACCCTTTGCCACCAAACTCGCTTTATGGCGAACAACTTCACCAGCTTGATTACGCTTCAACTTGAAGACCCATTTGGTCTTGATTGTTTTTCGGTTGACTGGTAGCTCAACCAAAGTCCATGTTCGGTTCTCTTCGTGTGACGCCAATTCTTCCGCCATCGCCTTCTCCCAATGTTGACTCCTGTTGCCTTTGACAGCTTCATGATATGCTTCAGGCTCATCGATTTCCGCTACAAAAACGAAATTCGCCTCCACATTCCTTGATTTCGGGGGACGCGTTGAACGCCTTGCATCCCCAACTGGAACTTGTAGTGTATTGGATGGGACATAGTCCTCGTCGGACTCATATTCAGACTGCGATTCAGCTAGTGTTTCGTCGAACCCGTAGGACAAATCATTTTTGACATTCGTTGTTGATTCATCGCCATCGCCCACAATAGACTCAATCCGGGAAGTTGGTGAGCGAATTATTGATGCACCATCGACAGCTGACTCTGTCATAGGAGACTCGACTTCATGATTTAGAAGGCCTCCGGTCGACTTTTGCTCTTCGACTTCCCCTAGAATGAAATCATCGAGAAGATTAATTTGAACGTCATCATTTACCTTCAGTTCTGGTGCACTTTTGAAGACGACATCCCGACTCGTATGAACTATTCGAGTCTCAGGATCAAAACAACGCAAACCTTTTTGCGTATCGGTGTATCCAACCAAAAACATCCTTTTCGATATCGCATCCAACTTTTGCCGCTTCTCCTTTGTGACATGCACCATCACCAGCGATCCGAATAATTGCATCGATGAAAGATTGATGGCTCCTTCTCTCCAGAATTGCTCCGGGACCTTGTTCCCGAGCGTGCGATTCGGTGAACGATTTGTAACGTACGCAGCCATATTAACCGCTTCAGCCCAAAGCGGCTTCTCCAAGGCCGCATCGAACAGCATGCACTTTGCACGTTCTATGAGCGTTCTGTTCATTGGCTCGGCCACGCCGTTTTGTTGTGGTGTGTACACACAACTGGTCTGATGCACGATTCCACTGCGCTTGCATTCGGTTTCGAACTCGCCGAGATATTCTCTGCCATTATCGGAACGGAACATTTTAATTTGTAGTCCGGTTTGCCTCTCCACAAGCATCTTGAACTCAACGAAAATCCTCCCAATCTGACTCTTCTGTTTGGCAAAAACCACGAAGACCTTTCGCGAAAAATCATCGATAAATGTTACGAAGTATTTTGCGCCCCCAACTGAAGGCGTATCCATCGGGCCGCAAACGTCGCTGTGAACTAATTCCAGTATTTGACTTGTCTTGATTTTGGCACCTTCTTTCTTGAATGGACGTTGGCTTTGTTTGCCTTGCGAACACGGAATACATTTCGCCAACGCTTGTTTATCGCCGTCAACTTTGATTCCATTCACAATTCCACTCAGTTTGATCAGCTCACCATGCGACAAATGACCCAATCTCCGATGCCACGTCATCAGATTGTCTTCGTCTTTGCCTGCTAACAGCCCACTAGCCTTCGACGAATTCGTGATCTTGTATTTACCATTTTTGGATGGTGTATTCAGTAACACATCACCCGCACCGCTTCGAATGACACAACCACTGCTGTCGAAATGCACACTGTTCCCAGCTTTCACAATGCTCGATACTGACAACAAATTTGCCGCTATTCCAGGGACTAGTAATACGTTATTCACTGGAATTATGTGCTCCCCAACATTTAGCTCGATGGAACCGGTGCCAACAACTTTCAAGCGGGTGTTGTCAGCCGTTGTTATGTCAACGAATTCATTGCTACTGGTGAATTGCTTGAACATCTTCTTGTCCGATGTGAGATGAGAACTCGCACCCGAGTCAATGAACCACGCGTCCGTTGAACCAGTTGCCGTCATAGCATAGAAGGCTGGTTTGGCGCTTCCGCCTTTGCCTTCATCATTTTGTGTTTTGGTTTTGCACTGGAGGCTCTTGTGCCCTTTCTTACCACATGTGAAGCACTTGATCGAGCCGCTTCCCTTCTTCTTCTTCTTGCTTTTCGACTCACTCGTAGCTGGTTTGGATGCAGCTTTGAATGCGCCTGTGGCATTTCCTTCGCTGTTCAACACGCCTTTCGAATTCGCATGCTCCAACAGACTTCTCTTTAGCGTTGCTGATGTTAATCGATGTCCACTTGAACCGTCACTTGTGAGGACATTGCTACCATCAAGTCCACCGATGAATGCTTCATATTCAGGCGTTAGACCATAAATTATAAGCCCGCACATTATTTCGTCATCGATCACAAAACCGGCTTCTTGTAAACGGCACATCGCGGCTGTATGTTCGCGCAGAAATGTCTCCATTGGGTCAAAGTTTGATAACCGCAACGATGTGAAGTCCTCGAGAACCTTTGCTTTGTTAAGCCAATTGTTATTACGGTACAATTCCGAACACTTTTTCCACAGATCCGCTGCCGTATTATGTTCACCAATTTCATCGTGTAGTTTTGGATCTATTAGCATCATTAATCTTGCTTTAGCTTGTTTGGATTTCGTCACACTGTCACTTACTGAAATCGCATCACGAATGATTGCCGCATTTTCTGCATATCGCGCACTTTTAACCGCTGCTTGCAGTGTGGCATTGTCCAAATCAGCCGCCAATGCGGCCACTGCAACATCCACCGCCGCCGTTGCAGCGGGTGCTGTTAATTTACTGTCCGTCGCTTTTTCTTCCAGGAATCCATCGAGATCGTGCCACTCCAAAACAAGCCTGGCGTTCCAACGCCACGATAAATAATTATCTGAGCCTGTCAGCTTCGCCACTTTCGTGAAATCACCTTTTTCGCTTTCCATAATGATGACCGAAAAACTCGTAATTTACGACGACAACAAATGTCGGTTTATTGCACTTTTTCTGGGCCACGGAAATTTTATCTTTTAAAATGTACGCCGCACCTTACTCTATTTATTCCGCAAACCTGGGCCCATAACCTGTTGTTCTGGTTCGCAGCAAGTGGAATTTAAATAGGCTATTACAAGGAGCGATGAATAAAACACGTCTGGTTGTGGCGATGGACTGTAGAAGAAGAAAAACTAAGCAAGTTTATTCTCGTATCAAACAATTTTGGTACATTAGTTTATTAGTACATTGAGGTGGGTTTCATATTTCCACACATATATATATATATATATATATATATATATATATATATATATATATATATATATATATATATATATATATATATATATATACTCGTAGATATATATATATATATATATATATATATATATATATATATATATATACACATATATATATATATATATATATATATATATATATATATATATATATATATATATATATATATATATATATATATATGGGATATAACGAAATTTGTGACCACGCTATAGGTTGCATTTTTGCTTCGATTTTCACCAAATTTTCAGAAAAGGTGTATTGGGTTAATATCTCGGTTAAGTTTGTGAACCAGCTATATCGGCTGGTCAAAAACAAAATGGCGGCCATTTTAGACGAAAAATCGTGATTTCTGTTCTGACCAAAGTATAGCTCCGATTTTGATGAAATTCGGTACAAAGGTTTACTGATGTATGTGATGAATTTCACAATACAAAATCCAAAGTCGGTACGACAGAAACAAAATGGCGGCCGCTCAAAGGTCGGAAAACGTGCAAAATTTTGTTGTTGTAATAGTGGTCAAAGCTTTCAACAGATTTTCATGAAATTCAGCATTTAGATAGAAATTATGAGTATCTAAAGTATTGCGTGAGAAATTTGGAGGTCAGGTCGCAAAAAACAAAATGGCGGCCAGTTGAATCTCAAAAGTTCAAAGGCTTCTAAAAGTCACAATTTTAATCTGATATATATGAAACTTGGTTTCAAGATAGGCATTACATACTTGGTGATCATGCATGTGCAAATTCCAAAATGGCGGCTTTTTAACTATGCGTTTTTTCAGTTTTTTGTGGCCCTCTAGCGGTCACATTTTCCAGCGGATTTTGATGAAACTTGAGATTATGGATCTCTGTACTATGTTCTTGTATTATGTAGAGAATTATTAAAATTGAATGAAAAACAAAAAAGTCGAAAATTTAAAACCCAATATTTTTAAGCGGCTATTTTCACTAAAAATTGAATTATTTTGCCCTGTCTAGAGTGAAACTCCGATTTGAACGAGATTTGGCACATTGATTGATGAGGTCCTAGCCCACAGAGATTTAAAATTGTCCAAAACCAAATGCATGCATTCAAAATGGCGGCCCCCAAAGGTCAGGAACAAGCGCAATTCGCTATTTTAGTAGCAACTGAAATAATGAATTTTTTTCATGGAATCGTTTTAAATGACTTATCTTGAACGTATTTATAAATCAGAATATTTTTTAAATATTGTAAAATATTTTTAACAATAACCTAAAAAATTATAAAAGCGCGACTTGTCTCTCTGTCCGTCCGTCCGTTCCTGTTTCACAATTTTTCTCGCAAACCACATGAGCTAGAATGAGGAAATTTTCTACGTACGTCAAAAGTGGTGCCTCTTGAAATTTGCAGTGTTAGAAAATATTTTAAAGTGTTTGAGGGGGTCTCCCCATACAGGGGGGTGACATAAACATTTTTTTTCATTTCTGTAGCCCTCTAGCAGCCAAGTTTCTCAACAGATTCCGATAAAACTTGAAATTATAAGTTATTAAGGCAAGTTAATTTAATTTAATAATGCAAATCATATGACAAATAAAAAATTCGAAAATTTACAGCTTCATAATTTTAGCAGCCGTTTTCAATAAAAATTCAAAATAACGGCCCCTGATGGTTCAGAAAAGAATCGAGAATGTTTATATTAATGGCAATGCAAGTGCTGATTAAACTTTTATGGAAATCTTTTGAAATTGACTATTTGAGCTATTTAAGCCAAAAAGTTATCACCATTGTTTGATAACCACTGTCAAATGTATAAACAGCAAATGTGAGAAGGGCGAAACGGGTATAAATATGTTTATAACAATTTATTACCCGCCGATTTTCAATATCTGATCCATACCTGTGCAACTCAATTTAATTAGCAAAAAATTTGCGCCTCTATGAAGAATCTCCAAATACGAACGGCGGCAGATCTTTTCTGTTAATAAATACCCATGTAGTGCTACCAAAATTGCAATAAGAAGTCCAGTAGTAGATAAGCCTATTTCTTTTTCGAAACCTTACGCTACATACGAGAAATTTACCTTTCCGGCTGGTGCTGCCAACGGGGATTTTTTCATTTACAATCTTCAACCCTTAGCTCGTTACCTCCTTTTTTTCGACTTCAGTCGACTTTTTCTCTGTGACCCAATAATTCGTGAATGCGAAATTCTTTTGTAGTGGGTCCTTGTGCTGAGGGAAAGAACACACCCCACGACACCGCAAGCCTGCCAGCGCATTCACGCGTCCCCAGACAAGGCTAATCTCGGCGGATATCAGCATCTTCCACCGCTGAAGTCCTGAACGGAAATTTACTTATACCTTTCACTACAAACCTATAGGAGGTACAGCCATAAAATTTTGTGGAAAGGTCTGAAGTGGCGAATTCTTGAATGTTTTGGGGTGAAAAAATTTTTCAAATGAGTTTAAGGGGGGTCTCCCCATATAGGGGGGTGACCCTTCAACAACAAAATTTTAACGTTGGTAGTCGAGTAGGATGTCGTTGGAAAGGCCTTAATGAATTCCTTTCAAAGCAAGCCTTAAAATTGCCATATCAGTACCGTGGGGAGAAAGGGAATGTACGAACTCTTTGCGTACCCTCCCTCGCGATTGGACACCTTTCATCCAAAAAATCATGAATCTAGGCCTTTATGAGTATAACAACAACAAATACTTGAATAAAATCTTAACGGTACCATTAAAATCAACCAAATTTGGTATACAAATGACTATATACAATATTGATCTAACTTGCACGGTTCATAAAGATCGAATGGTATTTAACAAAGGTATAGCGGTTTGAATTTTCCTGTATTACTATTTAGCAATATGCGCTGTATTACTATGGAAACATACGAGTATGACTATAGAACAATATGCGCTTTTTACTGACTCAGACACTACAGGTTTGCTAGGATTTGCATGAAAGTTTCAGGAATGATAGGAATCATAAATATCTTTGAGAATTGGTTCAACTATTGGTATCAGTAATCGTAAAACAAAAAAATGGCTGTTTTAAATGCGAAGATTGAATAATTTTGAGTTATTTTCCCCAACTTCAACGTTTAAGGTCCATGCTTCTAATAATTGATTAAATTTAATGAATGACTGAAGAAGAGTACCTACAATTAATACTCATATGTGAAACAAGTGGAGGAGGCAGGAGAGAGCCCTTAACAGAAGGGCTTTGTAACCACTCTAGGGTTCGAGAAATAAATTCTGATGCCATGAATCGATGATTACAGCACGGGGGACTGGCCTCTGAAAAAAAAAATTTAATCAAAGGTAGCCGATATGAGTATCAAATGAAAAGTCTTTATGAGAGCTTTTCAAAACAGTTCTCAAACGGACAATTTTTGCTTCATTGGGGGCACGAAAAATGTGTTCCCCCCTCGCCATTGGACACCTGTGATCTAAAAGATCTGAAAAAAATTATCAAAGAAGATATTTATGACTACAATAATAACATATACCTGAGAAGTCAAAGTTAGTTCAACTTTGTTAATAATAGTATAATTTTCGAATTTCACATTTTCTCCAACAAAATCGTACAGATGCCTCTAAACCCAACCTTACACAAGGTTCTAATGCTCTGTAAGTTTGATGAAATTCATATCATATTCACGGAGATTATATCCATTTGAAATTTCTCAAATCACAACAACAAGATCATATTGTTTTGGTATTTTATGGACTTTCCGTCGAACTAGACACTGCAGTTTTGATTTGATTTTCTTTAAATTTTCAGGTAAGATCGACGACATAAATGATGTTGGGATTTCATGATTTGAGTGAGTTTTTTAGTTGAAAAAAAAACGCGCTGGCAAGCGGAGGAGTGACGAAATTGAACTTTCGTCGGTTTTTAAACCATTAAGAGATAAATGCGGGAAGTCTAATAGCCAAGTATAAATTTTCAAAGTCGTCAAATCTTTGCATATTCGGACCCTTAGACAGTGAAATAAACTAGTATTCACGGTGAAAGAGTCATAGCCCCAAAAGTGAAAAAGTGGTTCTTTCGCTATAAATTTCGGGAAATATTCCACCGTTAGTCTCTTCAGTTGTCTGCGAAAATTGAATTGGTACTGTTTAACGTACAGATATGTGTATATCGTGAAGGCAGTAATCGATTGTCGTGTTAAGTGTAATTTTGCAAAGAGCGAAAAATTCGCATTAGAAAAGCAGGGAAGGAGTTACGACAATGCACATTCGATGGAATAGTGTTTTAACTGGTACTGGGAACCTCTCATTGTTTGCGTCACCAGTCCGGGAGATGAACGTAATTGCAGTCAGAAAATTCGACTAATCGGTTGAAAAGTGTTTAACAGGTTGCCAGTGCAGAAAAAGCAAGATAATACAAGTTGGGTAAACAGACCTACGCTCATGTCAGAAGGGTTTTGTATTCAATTTACAAAATGCAGTCACCAGATCGAATCAAAACAAGAAACATGTCAAAGACGATTTTATTGGAGAAAATATGAAATACGAAGATCATACTATTTTTAACAAAGTTGAACGAATTTCGACTTCTGAGGTTTTTGTTTTTGTTATACTCATAAATTTCTCCCTTGATAATTATTTCAGATGTCCATCCGCGGGGGAGAAAACACAATTTGTTCGAATCCTGGAATGGTTACAAAACCTTTTTGTTAGGAGCTCTCTCCCGCCTCCTTGACTTGTTTCACTTATGAGCATTAATTGTAGGTACTCATCTTCAGTCATTCATTAAATTGAATCAAGTGTTCAAAGCATGCACCTTAAACGTTGAAGTTGGAAAAAAATAACTCAAAATTATCCAATCCTCGCATTTAAAACAGCCATTTTTTTGTTTTACGATTACTGATACCACTAGCTGAACCGATTCTCAAAGATCTACATGACACCTATCATTCCTGAAATTTTCATGCAAATCCTAGCAAAACTGTAGTGTCTGAGTCGGTAAAAAGCGCATATTGTTCTATAGCCATATGTTGCCATAGTAATAAATGCAGCGCATATTGTCCCATAGTAATACAGGAAAATTCAAACCGCTTTAACTTCGCTAAATATGATGATCTGTGTACTGAATTTCATAGAATTTAAGGATACCATTAAGATTTTATTCAAGAAAACATAAAATCGATAAATCATACTATTACTAACAAAGTTGAGTGAATTGCGACTTCTCATGTATTTGTTGTTGTTGTACTCACCAAGGCCTACATTCCTGATGTTTTTCAGATTTTTCGGATCACAGGTGTCCAATCGCGAGGGGGGGGGACACAAATATTTCGTGTATTTCCCCTCCCTGTGCGCCCCTCAAAGCAAATTTTGCCAAATTAAGACCTGTTTTGAAAGGTTCTCATCAAGACCCATATCGGCTACTTTCAATGAAATTTTTTTTTCGGGGGGTCACTCCCCTATATGGGGAGACCGCCCTTAAATACCTTATAAAATTTTTTTGTAACTGAGCTTTGAAGAGAACACCACTTTACACCTACATACAAAATTTGATGTTTCCAGCTTAAGCAGTTTCCGAGAAAAACTGCTGTGACACACGGACGGGCGGACAGACAGACGGACAGACGGATAGACGGACAGACGGACAGACGGACAGACAGGACGTGATTTTAGTAGGGTTTTGTAAAATTATTTTACAAAACCCTAAAAACCAATAAGAGGTGTTATTTTCATATTTAAAAAAAATGCCACTTTTTAGGGTTTTGTAAAATAATTTTACAAAACCCTTCTAAAATCGCGTCCTGTCTGTCCGTCTGTCTGTCCGTCCGTCCGTCCGTGTGTCACAGCAGTTTTTCTCGGAAACTACTTAAGCTAGAAGCATCAAATTTTGTATGTAGGTGTAAACTGGTGCTCTCTTCAAAGTTCAATTACAAAAAAATTTTATAAGGTATTTAAGGGGGGTCTCCCCATAAAGGTGAGTGACCCCCCAAAAAAAAATTTCATTGAAGGTAGCCGATATGGATATCAAATGAAAGGTCTTGATGAGAACTTTTCAAAACAGGTCTTAGTTTGGCAAAGTTTGCTTCGAGGGGCGCACAGGGAGGGGAAATACACGAAAAATTTGTGTCCCCCCCCCCCTCGCGATTGGACACCTGTGATCCAAAAAATCTGAAAAAAATCAGGAATGTAGGCCTTGGTGAGTACAACAACAACAAATACGTGAGAAGTCGCAATTTACTCAACTTTGTTAGTAATAGTATGATTTATCGATTTTATGTTTTCTTAAATAAAATCTTTAGCGTACCCTTAAATTCAATGAAATTCAGTGCACAGATGACTATTTATAAGATTGATTTACCCTGCAAGTTTCATAAAGATTGAATTATATTTAGCGAAGTTATAGCAGTTTGAATTTTCCTGTATTACTATGGAACAATATGCGCTGCATGTATTACTATGGCAACAACGCTTTTTACCGACTCAGCCACTACAGTTTTGCTAGGAGTTGTATGAAAATTTCAGGAATGATAGGTGTCATGTATATCTTTGAGAATCGGTTCAACTAGTGGTATCAGTAATCGTAAAACAAAATGGTGGCTGTTTTAAATGCGAAGATTGAATAATTTTGACTTATTTTTTCCCAACTTCAACGTTCAAGGTCCATGCTTTGAACACTTGATTCAATTTAATGAATGACTGAAGATGAGTACCTACAATTATTACTCATAAGTGAAACAAGTCAAGGAGGCAGGAGAGAGCTCCTAGCAAAAGGGCTTTGTAACAACTCTAGGATTCGAAAAAATTGCCATGAATCGATGATTTCAGTACAGGAGAGTGGCCCCTGAAGAAAAAAATTCATCAAACGTAGCCGATATGAGTATGAAATGAAAGTTTTCATGGGAGCTTTTCAAAACAGTTGTTAAACTGTCAGTTTCTGCTTCAGTGGGGCACAGGGGGGAAATACATGAAAAATGTGGTTTCCTCCCTCACGAATGGACATCTGAAATAATTATCAGGGGAGATATTTATGAGTATAACAATAACAAAAACCTCAAAAGTCTAAATTCGCTCAACTTTGCTAATAATAGTATGATCTTCGAATTTCATATTTTCTCCAATAAAATCGTCATTGACATGCTTCTTGACTTTATTCAATCTGGTGACTGCATTTTGAAAATTGAATACAAAACCCTTCTGACATGAGCATAGGTCTGTTTACCCAACTTGTTAATATAAATGATCGGATGTTTACTTCATTATAAAGAAGAAGGTATCCCGTTAACAGTGAAAAATAACATCAGGCAAATGACCACCACGACCACGCTTAAGGGACCAGATCTTTTTCATGAAATTTTCCATAATCAAATCGTGAAGTGGCTGCCCCACGAATTCTATCTTTGAGGTCTTGAATTGACGCTGGGTTGCTGGCGTCGAGCTTTTCTTTCATGTGGCCGCAAAGGAAGAAGTCGCAAGGTGTTGAATCACAAGATCTTGGTGGCCAATTGTGATCACCTCTTCGAGAAATAACACGGTCCGGAAACTTTTACCGTAAAAGATCAATGGTTTTGTTGCTTGTGTGGCACGTAGCGTTGTCCAAATCAATACCATCCCATTCCAGCCATAAAAAATCATTAATCATTTTCAAAAAAGTAAGGTCCAGTGACTCCGCCGGACCATAAACCGCACAAAATAGTCACAGGTTGAAGATAAAGACGTTTTTCAACAATAACTCTTAGGTTTCTCGAGCCCCAGATGTGACAATTTAGCTTGTTGACGAAGCCACCGAGGTGGAAATGAGCCTTATCACTCAAGATAATTTTTCGATGGAGTTCCGGATCATTTTCATGCATTTCATGGCCCCAATCAGCAAAGACACGACGTTATTGATGATCGACCAGCTTCAGTTCTTGCGTTAGCTGAACTTTATAAGCCTTAAGACCCAAATCTTTAAGCAAAATATGGTGTACTGACGTTTTTGGAATGCCTAGTTCCAAAAACGACGAGGAAAGACAAACCTGGGTTTTCTTCAACACTTTCGGCTACAGCAACAATATTCTCGGCTGTTCTTGAGTGACTGGCACGGGTTTTATTTTTTATATCACAAAGTAGTCCCAACAAATCTAGTTTTTTCACCAATTTCTCTATTGCGGTCCGAGAAGGTGCTTCACGACGACTCAAAAATCTTCAAGTTTTACGAACCGTCTCTGCCAAATTTTAACCATTTTTAAAGTGAATTTTAATAATTTCATTGCATTGTTGAAGCGTGTATCATTCCTTTTTTGTTAATGGCGTAGTTTTTACTTGTCAAATATTATAAATTGACGGCTTCAAAAGTGACATATACCTAAATAGCGGGCTATTCAAAATAACACCTCTTATTGGAAAACCCTTCATACCGCATTCGCACACAAACGCAGTCATGCGCAGCGCGCATCCATTGATAATGGAGCCCGCTATCATACGAGAGTTCGGGCGATTGAAAAAGAAATATCACCCCGAGAGTGACGGATTCGCGACGGAACTTTCATTGGAAGGTTCACGAAGATTGTTTTGGGTGGAAAAGGATGTGCACACATTGAGTAAAGTAGGTGTGATCAGAAGATTTTATTTTGTATTGTAAAGAGGAGCCAGGAGCAAGGGGATCGTTTTGAGGAAATGGTACAATACCTACAAGGACCCAATCCGACTCAGTGACCACGAAATATGCACAGGCATGACCTTGGAATTACCTTACCATCAACTCAATGCAAAATTATCCTTTTTGATATCATTTTGAAAGAGCGTCGTACTTTGCTTTTTTTGTTAGTGCCAGCGGCGGTCTTAAAGTAAAGTCTCCACTTTTTTATAATTCAGAGAATCCGCGTGCCTTCAAAAAGTACAGGGTTGTCCATTTTGTAGTAGGAAAGTATAACCCTGCCATTTGACATCTGTCAGAATCAAATGTCATCCAAAGCGTGTTATTTTAGTTGAAGATTTAGAAATATGTCTCGTTTAACAGTCGAAGAACGCGTTAAAATTATTAAATTTTATTATAAAAATTGTGATTCTGCTGTATCAACATTCAGGGGTTTACTAGCCGATTATGATGGACATAATCGACCTACACAGCAAACAATTTCGAGCACTGTGAAAAAATTTGAAAAGACTGGATACTGCAAGGCCTGCGCATCATCGCAACATTCGTTCTGCTGAAAATATCGCTGTCGTTGCTCAAAGTGTGAAGGAAGACCCGAGTTTGTCGATTTCTCGACGTGCCCAACATTTGGGCTTGTCTTACGGCTCATTGTGGCGGATTTCGCATTTGGATTTGCATCTCCATCCGTACAAAATCCAAGTCACTCAAGAACTTAAGCCTCAAGACCATACACAACGCAGAATGTATGCGAATTGGGTGATTGAACAACAAGCCGTTGATAACGATTTTTCGAACAAAATTTTCTTCAGTGATGAGAATTGCCGCATATGGGGCTCTCAAAATCCTCGTGTAATCGCAGAAAGGCCTTTGTATCCGGAAAAAGTGCCCAGCTGGTGCGCATTATAGTCTGGTGGTGTTATTGGCCCGAATTTTTTTGAAAACGATCAAGGAAGAGCCATTACAGTCAATTCTGACCGCTATGGACGGATGTTAAGCGATTATTTTTGGAGAGAAATTGAAGATTATGATCTGGAGACCATGTGGTTCCAACAGAACGGAGCCACAAGCCACACAACATAGGCTAATCGAGCACTTTTGCAAGAGAAATTTCTAGGACGCGTAATTTCGGGATTGAGTGATGTCAGTTAGCCCGCAAGATCCTGCGACCTAACACCTTTGGATTTCTTTTTATGGGGCTATGCAAAAGATCGTGTTTACGCGAACAATCTTCAAAATCTTGAGCAAGTTGAAAAACAATATTCGTGAAGTTATGGCCGAGATATTGCCGGAAATGTGCCGAAAAGTCATTGAAAATTACCTCGAAAGGATTGAGGCACGAAAGAGGTCCCGTGGAGAAAATTTGAATGATGTTGTATTTCACGTATAATGACAAGGTTCAATCTTTATATTGAATAAAAAATTTTGTTTCCATCCGAATATTTTATGTATTTTCTTAAGCTTTAATTTCCCAAACGTAAAATGGATAACCCTATATCATATAGATAAGAGTAAATTGAATATTATGTGGAGATCCAATAGTAAAGCTGGGGTTACACGTGAGCTATTTACCAATTTGACGAATGAAGTCGTTGGACGCTCCGTTAAAAAATATTTGGCGAATACGAACTTGCCACTTCGTGCCTTGCTTATTATGAACAGCGCTTCTTTGCATCATCTAAAGCTAGAAAATGAGTTAAAAGAAGAGTTCAAGTTTAGAAAATAAATTTTTTGCCTCCGAACACTTTCCCTATACTGCAATCTATGGATCAGCAAGTAATCGCCAATTTCAAGAAATTATACACTAAAAAAACTTTGAAGTTTTGAAGTCGTTGAAGGAAGTAATTTATCTTTAACTGAGTTTTGGAAAAATTAGTTGCATATTGATACATGTCTGAAAATTTTTGAAAAAACATGGCATGGCTTAGCAAAAATAATCCTTGAATCTTCCTGGAGGAAACTTTGCCAAATGGAACATTGAAGTACAAATACAATCAGTTGATCATGAAATTAAATCTTTGACAAGTCAAATGGGGCTCGTTGTCAATAGTTAGGATATCGACGAGCTTGCAGCACAATACAGTGAGGAACTGACGACTGAAGAACTCACAAAGTTACAATCTCCTGTGGAAGAAGATTCATTACCGTTGAGTGCTATAAAAGAGGTGCTCATAGCGTGGGAGTCTGTGTCACCATATGTTCAAAAATATCACCTCAATCAGGCTGTGAATGGGCGGGCAACAAACTTGTTCAATGGCAGTGCAGTTCAACGAATTTTGAAGCGCAGCTAAAAACAAACAACTTTAAAACGCATTTTTTCAAAGCAAACCTACGTATAAGCTTAAAAACGTATTTTTTTATTCGAATTTTTTCTTTTCCAATTTAGATTTCCTTCTTCAATCGGATTTTGAATTTTTAAAAATAGCTTGTATAAGGTATTTTTATAACGTTCATTTATAAAAATACGTACAAAGAGAAATATGTAGTCAGTATGTACTTGTTTCAACCTCTAATGTACACATTATTTTCACTATAGGAAGAATTGTTTGGCTTAATGAACGTTTTGCATAACGAAAGTGAGTCCGGAACAGATTGTGCTCATTAACTGAGAGATCCAGTAAGTATATATATATATATATATATATATATATATATATATATATATATATATATATATATATATATATATATATATATATATATATATATATATATATATATATCTATAAATACTGTCGGGTGCTATGTATAATATATATATATATATATATATATATATATATATATATATATATATATATATATATATATATATATATATATATATAAATATATATAAATATAAAAATAAACATATATACATACGTGTATATATAGATATATATATATATATATATATATATATATATATATATATATATATATATATATATATATATATATATATATATAGATAGTATATATCGAGGGATAGAAGAGTCCTCTTTTTGCAAAAGATACGTTTTTCTTCCTGTTAGGTTCCATCCAAAGGATAAGAAATTCAAGTAACGGTAAGGGACTTTTCCGTTAAAACAAAAAATTGTCGACATTCACCCCGATTTTTCAGCATAACTGAATGACACATATACGGATTTTGATTATAGTTGTTTCAAATGAAGGAGAACAGATTGATCTAAAGCACCTCATTAATAATTCTTTCAAGGTCTCTGTAGATATAAACAGTTCAATACGATACATTGATGTCGAGAAATTTGAATTCAAATGATCTTTCGTACGAAAAATACCAATTTTTTGGCACTCATCAAGGATTTAATGGAGATACCGAAGTCTTTGGTGACGGATGATAAAAATGATCAGTAGCCTTAATTTTCTACATAAATGGTACGTTTTAGTCAATCTTACTACCAGAAATAACCAATAAATTAACTCTAAATGCAGTATAAATACGATTCAACAATATTTAGAGGGAAAATTTCAGGATGTCTTCCGCATTCATTCTTTGCTTACTGATGAATCTAGTAAAGAATCCTTCTTACATCCTTAGACGTAAACGTAACACATAGGATTTATAAAATTTCCCGACGAAATAATAACGATTGAGTGATTGCAAATGAAAGAGTTGATTCGTTACTTTCCAGTTAATATTATACTCCTAAATTATATGCCCCGAAATCTAAAGATTTCCATACTGAAGACTGGCAAGAATCGCAACCTAAAAAGACGATACTTTTCCTTCTATAACTGATTATTACTTCAAAGATGAACATGAAAATTCATAGTCGAGTTTTCATTTAACTATGGGATATAATTTTCATGAATCTTACATGCAATTATGTACAAGAGTTAACTAAAACAAGTTGGGTAAACAGACCTACGCTCATGTCAGAAGGGTTTTGTATTCAATTTACAAAATGCAGTCACCAGATCGAATCAAATCAAGAAACATGTCAAAGACGAAATTATTGGAAAAAATATGAAATACGAAGATCATACTATTATTAACAAAGTTGAACGAATTTCGACTTCTGGGGTTTTTGGTATTGTTACACTCATAAATATCTCCCTTGATAATTATTTCAGATGTCCATCCGCGACGGAGGAACTACATTTTTCATGTATTTCCCCCCCTGTGCCCCCACTGAAGCAAAAACTGACAGTTTAACAACTGTTTTGAAAAGCTCCCATGAAAACTTTCATTTCATACTCATATCGGCTACGTTTGATGAATTTTTTTCAGGGGCCACTCTCCTGTACTGTTATCATCAATTAGTAGCCAATTTTTTCGAATCCTAGAATGGTTACAAAACCCTTTTGCTAGGAGCTCTCTCCCGCCTCGTTGACTTGTTTCACTTATGAGCATTAATTGTAGGTACTCATCTTCAGTCATTCAATAAATTGAATCAAGTGTTCAAAGCATGCACCTTAAACGTTGAAGTTGGGAAAAATAACTCAACATTATTCAATCTTCGCATTTAAAACAGCACTTTTTTGTTTTGTGATTACTGATACCACTAGCTGCATCGATTCTCAAAGATATACATGACACCTATCATTCCTGAAATTTTAATGCAAATCCTAGCAAAACTGTAGTGTCTTTGTCGGTAAAAAGCGCATGTTGTTCCATAGCCATAGGTTGCCATAGTAATACATGCAGCGCATATTGTTCCATAGTAATACAAGAAAATTCAAACCGCTATAACTTCGCTAAATATGATTCAATCTTTATAAAACTTTCAGAATAGATCAATCTTATAAATAGACATCTACGAACTGAATTTCATTGAATTTAAGGGAACCATTAAGATTTTATTCAAGAAAACATAAAATCGATAAATCATACTATTACTACCAAAGTTGAGTGAATTGCGACTTCTAACGTATTTGTTGTTGTTGTACTCACCAAGGCCTACATTCCTGATTTTTTTTCAGATTTTTCAGATCACAGGTGTCCAATCGCGAGGGGGGGGGACACAAATATTTCGTGTATTTCCCCTCCCTGTGCACCCCTCGAAGCAAATTTTGCCAAACTAAGACCTGTTTTGAAAAGTTCTTATCAAGGCCTTTCATTTGATACCCATATCGGCTACCTTCATGGAAATTTTTTTTACGGTGGGTCACTATATGGGGAGACCCTTCTTAAATACCTTATAAAATTTTTTTGTAGTTGAACTTTGAAGAGATCACCACTTTACACCTACACACAAAATTTGATGTTTCTAGCTTAAGTAGTTTCCGAGAAAAACTGCTGTGACACACGAACGGACGGACGGACAGACGGACAGACTGGTCGCGAAACTAGAAGGGTTTTGCAAAATTATTCTACAAAACCCTAAAAAAAGCTGATGGGTATCGAATAAACGTGAGCAAGTGATACGGTGAAGAAGGATCTTTTTGGGAAAATTTCTTGAGATTGGTTGCGGAGTTGGTTATGATGTATAAGTACATGAATGTGTACATATATACATATATATATATATATATATATATATATATATATATATATATATATATATATACATATATATTCGTATATATATATACACATATATATATATATATATATATATATATATATATATATATATATATATATATATATATATATATTGTGTATATACGAATTTGAGGCGCGCGGATTCAGAATCCTTATTGTGCGCCCGGCGTTATATTAAAATATAAAATCACGGCTAAATACAACGTAATGTCTTTATTTACGGATAACAACTAACAAAACGTAAAATAGAATTCACATTGATTTCGATATTCGCATCGGAATGATCGCGTATGTAAAATAATGCTCTGCTGCTCAATAGCGTCGTCGGTCGAAGCGTTGTTGAAAAGCACGCGATAGAGTTGGCGTCTCGGACAGGACTGTATAGAATGAAACTTCTTTTGTTCCTTTTTCGATGTTTTGCGATGTCTCGATCGGAAAGATCTTTCTTGGGACAAGTGTTTGTTTGCGCGGTTTTCCCGTCATTTTTGGATGACGCAGTAGTGGTGCCACATATATATATATATATATATATATATATATATATATATATATATATATATATATATATATATATATATATATATATATATATATATATATTATATATATATATATATATATATATATATATATATATATATATATATATATATATATATATATATATATATATTAGTGTGCGTTTGTGGTTGTGTGTATGAGTAGTCATAGAATATAACAAGGTCGCAATTTCGCTTCGATTTTCGCCAAATTTTCAGAAATATTTCGACTAGTTTTGTTAATCATTCAAATTGGTTAAGCAAAACAAAGTAGAGGATGTTGTAGATGAAATCCCGTGATTTCTGTTCTGACTAAAGTGTAGCTGTGGTTTGTACCAAAACTTGTACAAAGATTGATTCAAGTGTCTGATAAAGCTCACAATAAAAAAATCCACATTCGAACCATTTGAATGAAAATGGCGGGCACTCAAAGGTCAAAAAAAGGTGGACAATAAAAAAGCACTTTAGGGTCAGGTGAGAATGTCAAAATGGCTACAATTTAAATCGAATTTTTATGAAACCTAAAATCAAGATAGACGTTGATGAGATTATGTATTAAATGTATCAGGACTAAATTCGATTTCTATGAACGCTGCAGATTTGAGCTCTAGTGCTTTTTAAATTGCAATCAAAAGATTATATTTTAATATACGTGGTGCGATGTATTTAAGAAATTGAGTATTGAAAGGCTTAAAATCAAAAAATTTGCCACTAAAGGGTGAAATAAAAAACTTTTAGAAAAAAACAGAAAAGTTTTTTGGCATGTGTGGCACGTCGTCTTGCAGATTCCACATTTTCCACGTTTTTGTTTCTTGTTTTTGGATGTTCCTAACTTCGGACTCAACTTTGATTTTTGGCCGGTTGATACTGCAATTATATTAACCTTTGCTAATTTCTTTTTAATCTTGTTGAAATTTTTTTGAATACGTCAGTGCTGCTCTTTTGGGTCTATTTTGCGACAATTGGAAGCATCAAGGTTGAACGATAACATTAGTAACGGATAATCAAAGTTATCATAGATAGTAATGTAATTAAATTTGTTAAATTTATTTTAGTTAAATAATATTTGCAAAGCTCATGGTATTCAAAGTCTAATGAAAAAAGTTTCAGAAAGAAAAAGAAAACTGACTTCCGAGTGCCCTTAAAAGGATGAAATAAATTTTAAAAGAGCAACTGTTTAATTTTCTGAGGAATATTTTTCCAACAGACTCTAATCACCTTCATGCCAATTATTGAGCATTAATCTGATAACAATATTTTGTTAGACAGGTTACATTTGTAACTGATCTACCTACACGTTCGCCAAATCAAAATTCTATCTAAGACATTATGAGTTGTTTCCAGGGACTACCGCGTGGAAGTTGGAGTTAGCAGATTTAGATACAAATAACGTGAAACAAATAAATTAGATCAAAAAATAACGTTGTGTGTATTTCATTTAGTCCCCAGTCTGGGAGACCATTTCAATTTATGGCGATATTTTTTCGATGCAATAATATTCATGGTAATATTTTTTCTACGAAATATTTTTTTCCTTACATACCGTAAAAATGAACTGTTTTATTCAGTTTTTGGCGAATAGAACATCTTTTTGACTTTTCCTAGATATAAAATAGTACCAAGTGCTGAGGAACTTTTTAATTATCAAACTTAAAAGGGAGCAATAGGGACCACTTCTGATCATATGTTGCTTGTAGTCACTGAATAACTCATTTTCCAAAAAATATTTTCGGACCTCTATTATAATTTTAAAATATTTTTTTCTGTCCAATATCTTTTCATCATTTGTCATTAGCTTTATATTTCATCTGAGGATGATTTCCGTCTTTTGCCAATTTAGTATTACACTTTCCGAAGGTGATTTTAAGTAGCTTTTGGTTTTATAGACCATAAGTGATCTTCCCAAAAATTCGCCTTCGCTGGAAGCTAAACATTCCATGCATTTTAACGTTTTTTTCTATTTTGAAGACCACAAAACCAACGATATAATCTACGACATAGGAAACATATTCGGTTGATTTTGTTGGATAATTAGCATAGCTATGCTCCGTTATGAATTGCTCATCAAGATTTTCATAGATGGTATTGTTGAAATTCAGAATATTGCTATCAACTATGCTTTCACTACCATCCAATAGTAGTTTCCTTTCAATGTTGCAATTGATTGCATGTTCTAGACAATCTGCCAACGACTGTGTTTCAAATATTTTGAGATAGTGAAGCTGTTCTAAAGGTTCGCAGTTCCCCAAACCTCCTTCACAAATTGCACTTTTTGTACGTATACATGAATTTTCGTACGATTGGGTTGTTGTTTGATCCCAAATTTAAACGAATCAACCAGAAGAATAGCTCTATTTGATCCTGATTTATTTTATGCAAGGGAATATACTTGAGGACACCTATTGAAACGAATCGATCGTTGATTTATTCAATGTTCTTGAGACAGGTTATTATTCCGACAAGTCCTGATTTTTGTGGGGACATAATTATGTTCGTTCCGCATTCCAATGTCAGTTGTGAGAGATAAACAATGAATGAATTTGCAAGCTTTAATTTCATTGATGTTGTCTTCATAAAGAGCTTGTTTTATGGTTTTAGGTTCATTAATCTTTCGGCTATTCAATATTTCAAAGTTGTCATTGATAACTCGAATAAATTTTGACAAATGCTCACTACCTTTGAATTTTGGAAGCTTAAGTACCTCTTTGCAAAAATCAAGGGCATCTGCCAGGTGCATAATGAATGTTGGAATACTAATCGGTCAATGTTTATGGATTTTTCCTGACATATTTTTAAGCATTTAACGACAGAAAATTTAAATTTAAAGCAAACGTTCTTAGTTGCTCGTCATATTTTTTTGGCGGAGCTCCGTTGCACTTCATTATTAGTCTTTCGACTAGTTTATTCTTTGACGAAACTTCACAGAGTTTTTCACTGGCTTGTTCGTTTAAAAGACTCTTCTTCTTCAACAACTTTAGCAAGGCACTCATTTTGCTAATCCTTTGACGCTTGTACGTAAGTCTATCTTGCAATGACGTAACTTTACTGTCACGCTTAATGGCAACTTCTCTCAACTTTGTCAGCTTCATATACATCGTACTATTCTTTATTAGGCCCTGAACGCTTGGACCCTCATCTGAGCTTTTGAAGCAATCTTTGGTGGATATTTTATTTGCCTTTTTGGGAAAAATGCAGCATCAAATTATCATCCTTATTGAAAAGAAGAAATTACACACAACGTTCACGTAGCACACTTAAGTTTGTTTGACTGGTTCTATTAATAGAACTGCCTTCTGTGGCAGATTCGGAATCCCCCGACATTACGCAGTCATTTTCAATGGAAATCTAGAACGAACATGATTAAATTGGTATTTAAAGATAATGCAGGAAAGACTTACACTCCCTAAATTTGGCCTTACAGCCATCATCATATTGGGGCAGCATTCAATAAAGCCAAATTCTGAAACAATAAAATCCCAAAATCAACGAAGCATGAAATATAATAGAAATTTAAGCTATCAAAACTGTCCGCGAGCAATGAAGCCGTTGTCAAATTTTCATGGGTGTTGCTTTGTAAAAAGTTTCAAATGTAATTTAATCTGAAATTCAAACTCAAATCTTACGTTTTCGATATTGGATTCAGATATTGCTTCTATTTTTTTAGTCCTAAGTCCACCTTGAACAAGTCCTGAAAAGCACGATGTTTATAGTTGTCAAAATAATAGATAAAATAAACTTACATTTCCGGAATCTGGCCTTTACACCATACAATTTGACGAGTTATCGATGGCTCCGTAAATAGTATTTACCATATACAAATCCTGAAATCAAATATTGATATAAAAAATGTCAAAATTTTCATGTAGCCATTACGTACATCCCCTGAATCTTGCATCACATCAATACTCCAAGCTGTATGAATTATCTCTTGTTGATTAGTTCGGTTTGAAACCTGAAAAAAATGCTACTCGTACTTACCGCATATTAAAAATTACCCTCTTCAGGCTTCCCATACACATCGCTGTAGCTAAAGGCCTTGAATCAACATTAATCTACAATTGTAGAGTTAATAATGACGACATTATGAAAAATTAAAAGTTACCTCCTCAAAAATAATTTGATCTACCATGGACCTCGGGAAAATCATGTTCTTAAATAGAGAGGGTTAAAAATTGCATTAAAATTTAATGTAAGAAATTCATACGTCCTCTAAATCCGATTTAGAGCCCACCAAATTATTCGGATGACTAAAGTTCGCAGTTTTGTCGTTTCTGGTCCAAGAGAGAATTGAGCGTGCTGAATGTAATGTTTGGATAGCTAAATGCCGCTTACACTTTTCAGGACAATTGACTTATTCGCGGAAACTGAAGATCTTGTTTGATAATCGCACTAAAATTAGATGCTTAGCAACGAAAATGGCAAATACATGTAAACTTACACACCCTGAATTGAATGTGGAATTCGAACAAACATTTATTCTAAACGTAGCTGAATTCCAAAATGAAAAAAAAAGAAATTGGCGTTTTAATCAACTATGAAATATACTTACATGTTCAAAAGTGGAGTTAAGGTGTTAATATCTTCAGTTCCACGTCGAGTCTAAAATACGAGATACTTGAATTTTGTGCAAATATTAATTTAAGGATAGCTATCTTATATTTTTAGCTTTTTTGCAATGGTTACATGTTGCAAATGAATGCTGCAGCTTTGCATCATGTGATAATTGTACCCTTTCATTCAAATGAATATGTCGTCATACTTGAAATGATCTTCGCAAATTTACGAACGTTTTATTTCCGGCTTTATTCCGAGAATTTGGCACCATTCCATTTTCGTATTAATATTATTCGGAATTCTAAAATGACAAAAAGTTACAATGAATTACAACGCCCTTAAAAAATGCCACAATTTTGTGCCGCTTCTACTTTAAGCCACTGGATCAATTCATTAAATTGCAAATATTTATGAGCAGTTTTCTTTGATTCACAACGTGAAACGATTAAATCTAAACTTTCTCACGATTTTAAATCCATGAAACTATTAATTTTTACCGAAAGTAGGATTTTCCGTTCGAGCTACTGTTGAAATTTGGGTAACATGTTACTGAACAGCACATTGTTGTTTTCTAATGTTTGAGTCACTTGGTTTAATAACGTTTGACTATATTTCGTGTGAAACTCACCGAAACAGTATTTATTACGTCCACCTCTTACGTATTCACTACCGTTTTCAAAAAAATTGCGAGAAAATGAAACTTTCTGCACATTGACCACGATGAATAAGCGAAGTTGTAAACAAAATTTTGACGTTAGGAATGTTTACGGTTTTGCACGAACAGACTAACTCCTCTTCTCTCTTTCTCTTAGGATGCATACAGATATGCTGATCTGCATGTCACAGAAGAATAAAAGCTACATAATGACTATGAAACAGATATTCAAAGTTGTAATTAAATTTGTTAACTTTGTGTATAGCCTTTTAATAAGAACGCTCGAATTTTAAACGTAGATAAAACATGTTGTGTGCGAGATATCTACTAATTTTTTTTCAAAGAATATTTCACGGCAATAAATATAAAAATTCAGGTCACTCATGTGTCCGACATAGCTTTCCTTGGTTGCGTGAATTTGGGAGACCTAATTTTCGACTACTTTGTCGCACAAAGTTGGCTGAATTTGTTAGATGGCATTTGACTTGTTTACCTTGAGAGCATCAATTGGTTGTGGTTTATTTGCATCGACCTGTAATTTGAGATAGTCTCAAAAAAAGTAGTCCAGAGGCGTTAAATCACACAATCTCAACGGCGAATTTACGTCGCCCCACGCGAGATAACCATGCAACAAATCGCCCGTGGAAAAGTAATAATAAACTTTATTTACTTGCACTTTCCGTTCAGTGCTATTACCCTGCATGTTGATTTGCGATACACTAATGAATGATTTACAATTAATTCGACAGATATTGCGGAAACTAAATGGCTGCTATGAGCTGACAAACTTCAAGTGTCCTTACTGAAAGACCCTATAGTTCAAAAATATTGACAAAACTTGTGGTAATTAAAAGATTAATAAAATAAGAACATCGAAATTGTAGAAATAAAATAAGCGAAAGCAATGGGTAGACATAATCAAATAGTAATTAAGCTCACTCCTGTACAGGTAGCAATACCTTAGACTTTTATGTAGAAGAATTGTTTTAAGAAATGCATCCCCTCGAAATAAGTACATATATTGAATATATATCCATATATATGTACATATACAATATACATATAAATATATATATATATATATATATATATATATATATATATATATATATATATATATATATATATATATATATATATATATGTATATATATATATATATATATATATATATATATATATATATATAAAAATATATATATATATATATATATATATATATATATATATATATATATATATATATATATATATATATATATATATATATATATATATATATATAAATATATATATATATATATATATAAATATATATATATATATATATATATATATATATATATATATATATATATATATATATATATATATATATATATATATATATAGGCTGTGTAACCGGACTGAGCCTGCTCCGCGCCGTCAAAGCGTCTGCTAACCGGTATCTGGTGCTGTAGTGGTGGTGGGGGTCTAGGTAAAGGGAACGGGGCTGCAGCAGTTGCCTCCAAGCGCTTGGAGAGAAAACACCGAGCGAGAGCGGAGTGCGTGTTCAGTTACGTCGTCGGAGTGAAAATGGAGCGTACGATCGAGCAGCGTGTTAGCATCAAATTTTGTGTCAAGCTCAAGAAAACGGCCACGGAAATTCTTCAAATGATTCAAAAGGCTTACGATGAGGATGCTCTGTCCAGAACTCAAGTGTTTCAGTGGCTCAAAAATTTCCGGGAGGGTCACAATGACGTCCATGACAAAAAGCGCGTCGGTCCTCCATCAACGAGTCACACAGACACAAATGTGCAAAAAGTGCGTGATGTGTTGAACAGTGATCGCCGTCTGAGCATTCGGGCTATCGCAGATGAGGTTGAAATTGATAAGATGACCGTTCACAATATTATTAAGAACGATCTGGGCATGAGGAAGATCTGCGCGGAGCTGGTATCCAAACACCTGACTGATGAGCTTCGGAAATCCGTGATCGACTGCAAACCGAACCAGAGTTCTTACAGCCCGGATATGGCGCCAGCGGACTTCTTTCTGTTCCCCAAGATCAAGAGACACCTTAAGGGGACGTGGTTCGGGACTCTGGAAAACGTTCAACGTGCTACGGCGAGGGCTCCAGACAGCATCGAGGTTGCCGACTTTCAGGGAGCGTTCGGGGATTGGAAAATCCGGTATCAGCGTATTATCGACTCCAATGGGGACTACTTTGAAGATTTCTAAAGAAAAATTGTACATATTTTGCCAATAAAAAATTTCCTGAGGTGAGTCCGGTTGCTTATTATTCAGACCCTATATACATATATATATATATATATATATATGTATATATATATATATATATATATATATATAAATATATATATATATATATATATATATATATATATATATATATACATATACGTAAATTATATAGACATATATATATATATATATATATATATATATATATATATATATATATATATATATATATATATATATATATATATATATATATATATATTTATAAATTAAATATACTTCCTTGAAAATTTTGGTCTTATTGTAGACATTAAAGAAAGACCACTAATCCACCCATTAACGAAAATTGCCTCTAAAGCCAAAATTTCTCAACAACTTTTTGAATCTCTATCAATTTTATTAACTGCATCCAACAATCTCAAGTTGAATGAGTTTTCTAAAACAGTTTAGTAATATTATCGTTGATGATGGAGCTCTTAAGCCAATTAAACATTCGGTTACTCACAAAATCATAACGTCCGGGCATCCGACTTTTTCAAAAAAGACAAGATTAAGTGGCGAACTGTTTTCCGATGCAAAAAACTATTCCGACAAAATGCTCACAGCAGGCATCTGCCGTCCTTCAAAAAGCCCATGGTCTTCACCGTTGCACCTCGTTAAAAAAAAAACCGGTGAATGGAGACCATGTGGTGATTACAAACAACTAAATAACATCACCGGTCCCGATAATTATCCACTTCCTCACATTCACGATGTTGCAAATTATC
>OZ017741.1:133507666-133562666 GCA_963969285.1 Odontomyia ornata | reverse complement strand
AGACTCAAGTAGTCGAAAATAAACAAGAAGTGAGTCGACTTCAAGCTTCGAAAATATGTACAAGAGACCGAAGAAAACTCAAGATGCAAGATGGTGAGGCCAATAAATATGGAAACTAAGGCAAAGATAGCTGTCAAACAAGTCATTCCAGAAAAAATACTAAGTGCTGGAAGCGCTACCGAAAGCCAGAACTACTATGCAGCGTTGGACGGACACCAACAAGAAATGGACGTTGACGAAAGTATTGAAGGTAATGTTAATCAAGATAACAATGATAGTTTTGTCATTTACTTAAAAAATAAAAATAAGGAGAAGAAACCAGCTCGCAGTTCTGCCGGTTCTTCTCAAAAAATTGCCAAAATACAGTGAAAGTTCCGCCAATTAATGTGTTTGGTCAAGGCGAAAAAGATATGGTTCGGCTATTAGCAGCTGAAAATAAATTGACTAGTTTTGAGGTTAAAAAGAATCAATGCCGTAAAATTAACGATCAGAACGAAATCAATGGTTGATTTGCAATCAGCTAAAAATGCACTAAATTCTGGGGAGATTCGACACCTCACCTATACCCCGAAAAGTGAGAAGAACCAGACCTTTTTGTTGAAGGGCTTGGGCTGCGGAGAAGATATCGTCGATCTTCTTCAGGCGCTCAAGGAAGCAGCACCAGATATTGAATTTATCTCCGTTAAAGCATTCGCGACAAGATGTTCGACGGTGGAAAAAACAATTTCACCACTTTATTTAATGTAGATTTCAAATAAGAGCAGTCCAAGTGCTTTTCAACAAATAAGATACTTGAACTTCCGAGTGGTGAGGTGGGAATGCCTCCAGAAAAGAGGAGTCATCCAATGTCAAGCTCGGAGTATCATTTGCGCTCGGCACTAGAGGACCAGCAGAGAGTGCGGTAAATAATGAAAATATTGTAAGTGGAAATAATGAGCTGCTTCTCAAAGTATACCAGCAAACTAAATTCTTTATCGGAGAGAATCGATAAACAAGATACGAAAATTGATCTTGTTTTTCATCGCTTAGGGGTTTCAAATTCTA
This sequence comes from Odontomyia ornata, assembly GCA_963969285.1. Classification (NCBI taxonomy): domain Eukaryota; kingdom Metazoa; phylum Arthropoda; class Insecta; order Diptera; family Stratiomyidae; genus Odontomyia; species Odontomyia ornata. Next base: position 133,561,622 of record OZ017741.1, on the reverse strand, counting down.
AAAATAATTTTTCATCCAGTCACATTCCCATGGATAGGATTCGTCTCATCTCAACCAACGTCAACTCCGTTGTTACTATACATCGGCGTGATTATCTTCTTGAATTCATTGTTAAGCAAAAGCTTGACATTATGGTACTCACTGAAACCTACCTCAATTCTTGGCACTCCATGACATTCAAGGATTTTGCATTCGTAAGAAACGATAGGGTAAATGGTGATGGGGGAGGTGGCACTGGCATATTGGTCGAATTCAAAAGTTTTGAATCTCTTGAAGTGTCCGTTATCAAAATCTCACTGCCAGGTGGGGATAACGTCTTCGTTGTCTCTGCCTCTGCAACTGGTGGAACTGTGCTCAAGTTCAAGGAGGAGCTCAATTCCTTGTTTGAAATACTCGAATTGAACAGGCTCCATGATAATTATATTCTTGCTGGTGACCTGAACGCCAAGCATACATCATGGCTGAACGCCACCAATAATCCAAGAGGTATATTCCTGAAATCGTGGATTACAGAGAAACAAATTGAATACATGTGCAATCTATATGGGTCGGAGTTCCCAACATACCCTAAGACAAATTCATATTTAGACCTCTGCATTGCTGACTCAAGACTTAAATTTAGCTCTGATAGTCTTCAACGGAAACTGCAGGTGCTTCTTTATAGTAGCGACCATAACGCAATCGTAATGGAAATCAATCATCAAAGAAATAATCTCTTCCTCGTTCCAGTTCAAAACGAAAATCATCGTTTGAATTAAAAAAAAAACAGACTGGGAAAAGTTTCAAAAGAAGTTTAATCGAGAGTACCAGAAGCAATGTCTTTCTTCTGATGATGGCAATGCTTGCTCAATGGTTCCTAATTACAGGAATCTAATTATCGATGAAATAAATATCTATCTGTCAAAGTTAGAGAAACTGACATTGGAAACGATTGAGGAAGTAGTTCCCAAGATTAAACGTTGAAACAATATGAAAAGATATGAAACACCAGCCATTGCAAGGTTTAAAAGGTTGAAAAGCCTCCTTCTCACACGCGCCAACAATATCTATCAGCGATTTTTGGACAACAACCATCCCTCGCTGGCTTTGTTGAAATTATACCTGAAGAATGCCCGGAACTTAAGCCGTTCATACTTCAGGAGTGAGATCAGCAATCAATGGGCGGTAAAAGTATTTGCCCACAGGACCCAGATGCTGTTTTTGCGAAAGTGAATAGCTTCTTCCATATGAAGTCACAAGCGAAGGTATCGAATCTTGAAGTCACTAGTGATGAGATAAATCTTCTTTATGGGGCTGGTATCGAAATTGATAGTACGATCCCGAATAGAAATGGAAACAGAATTATTTGTCATAAGCATAAACTTGCCCTGATTGGAACACATTTTGAATTGGTTCATCTACCAAACCCCGAGAGAGGGAATGAAATATTTTCAGAGATCGTTGAAGCAAAAACTTCAAATCCAGCCTGGACGGCCAATCAATTCTTCATTTCAATGAAACATTAACATCTGACCTCATACGGAGCTTGAATCTTATTGATTATTTTGTCAGCTAAGGAGACTTATGTTTCATATTTCTCAGGATAAACGACAAGAAATCATGTGGTACTGAGGGCGTTCCAAATGTAGTTCTCCGACATTTGCCTGAGGTTACTATTGGGAATTATTGCATATTGTTCAACAACATGTTGAGCAATTCATATTTCCCAAATGAGTGGAAAAAGGCTACGGCATTTCCAATCTTGAAGTAACGAAAAGAATCCTCATGCCCTTAAAGCTTTCGCCCAATCAGTGCTGCCTAACATCAGCAAGGTGTTTGAAATGAAACTCAACAGAGTATTAAACGCCTGTTACATAACCAGTATACCCTATGTATACTAGTATGAACTGGGAGCTCATTTGATTTGGAAAGAACTCGCTATGACACCACTTACCTGCTACTCTGTCCATTTAAACCAAACCAACAAAAGCCGAGAGTTTATTTTAAGGGGTTTACCTTTATTTTAATGTTCATATTTTAAATTAATTACATTTTACTTATTAAATTATTGGAGACTTATATCAATATTGAGCCTGTAGAGAATCAAAAGGACGTGTTAATAGTTCAGGGTTGCCATATGGCGTGGAACGCCAAAAGGCCGATTGAGGATCGTGGCGCAAGCCAACACCTCACCCCTCACCACATCGTTGAACACTGGAAAACATCTTCGGCTAAAATTTTAATCACGAATACTTTAACCGTCTAAATGGTAATTGGGCAGCAGCACCCTCCCTTTTGGACTTGAATACAAACTGACTGAATGTACTCCATAAACTGTTTATACATGGTCGCGAAACGAGCTTTTGTTCCATGTTTCGCCAAAATTTGCCGAATATGCAACATGTGAGCTCCTATTCCACGGAAGCTCTTACTCTCCGTCTCGTTTGTAGACTTTTATGACTACATTGGGGAAATTGAGCGAGTGAAAGCTTTTATTTCATTTTTTGGCTCTCTCTCTCTCTCTCTCTCTCTTCGGCTTCACTTCACTGGAAGCACACCCCGAAACTTATGTGCTTGATCATAGTGAAGCTTATCATGTACGTATAAAGTGAATTGCCATGTACGTATGAAGTGAATTGCGAATTGATCTAGCGTAGGCCCATTGGACGACAAGTATGTACTTTGATAACAATGGGCATATGTGCTTGCTTGTATATGAGTATATATGCGGTATTTTTTCGCTCGGAACACGCCCACAGAGAGAAATATGAGTTGATGCCGAACTGCCAATTTGGTTTTTGTGCCAGGCATTTGACCACACATGCAATAACGAAAGAAATCTCAAACATCTGTTGGAAATTAAACAACAGAGAAAGTATTGGAGCGTGTCTCATTAATATGAAGAAAGCCTTCGATACGGTGTGGTTAGATGGACTAGTTTTTAAACTCCTTCACGACAAGTGCCCCAGATACCTTGTCGCCATGATGTGCACTATGTTATACGGGAATCTGACAATAATGCGCGAATTCAAGGTCTTGAATGGTCTACAGCAGGGAACAGTTACTGCGCCTCTGCTCTTCTCAATATTCATACGCAAGCTATTGAACGGCTTTGATTTTAATGTCTCGCAAACCCGATCATTAGTAGCGTTTGCTGATGATCTGATCTACAATAGTTCAGAGCGACCTCCAAAAAATGTTCAATGATGTGCAGCTATACACTGACAATTGGCGAATGAAAATCAATTCGCAGAAGTGTGAAACAATTTTGTTTCGGACAACGCTGCAGGGGGTCAGTCAAGACCCGAAACGTAATTGGAAGGATTTCCACATCATGGCTGACGAGGGTAGTTCAGAACGAGTTCCACATAAAATCTGTGTTCGATACCTCAGTGTTCATCTTAACCAGTATCTGCACTATATTGAATATGTCAAAACCATGCTCGATAAGGCACTAGAAGTAGTCATGGCCCTACGAAGACTCTTTCATTCCAGATACATTGATCAAAAGGTCAAAATTATCTGTTACAAGACCCTGGTTATACCAGTTTTGGCATATGGAAGTCAGATCTGGTACAACCAGAGTGCTAATGTAGTACAATGAAAAATTAAGAGTCTTCGAAAGGAACTGGTTTTCGTGCTTGTACTGGTTTGTACAGAAAGCCTGAGATGGATTGGAAGCATTATATATCGAATAACAGAATTTATCAATCTATTCAAGTGATAAGAGTCGATATCTTCATATTGAAACTTTTTCGGAATCGTATCACGAGATCTGTAGCTGTGAGTGATAATCCTTGGATTTTACGGCCGTTCCACCCTACAGATGGGTATATTGTGACTTGCCTCGCTACTGGCCTCGTTCCTCTAGAAGCATTCGTGTATTTGGACATGTCTCGATATGCTTTTGATTCTGACGGCGTCCCAATCATTTATCACATATATCGACGGGCCGCCGATAAGAAGATAAAATATCCTCCGAGTTTGGGTTCACGAGACCAACAATTCCAATGGAGATACTCATTTTCGAGATTCGTTGAAGCTGATCGAGCTGAGACGGGGCAATCTAGGCATTAGTGGCTTAATGACAATGTCTAAATTATTCGTGTCAATTTACAATTTTTGTGTTTTTCTTTGCTTTATTTTTGAGTTTCAGTTCATTATTGCCACATTTAGTGTTGTTGTTTATTTGTGTTAAAAATTATTATATGTTATGTTATGTTTATTATATAAGGTTTAGGGATAAGGTTAAACGCGTAGGTAAAGAATATTGTGATAGAATCTTTTAGTCTAAGATAAAGTTTTTTTGTGATTGAATTTTACTAGAATTAGGTTAAAACATATTAGGTGTAGGATCAAAGTTCACTGTTGTGTTAAAATTATAAATAATTTTGAATAGTGTAGGTTGGTCTTTTCTCCATGTTTCAATCAAATCATAAAATACGTAATAATCTTAATTAATTTGAACTTGCTATAGTTTTTTTTTGATAAAATGTGTTTAATTGATAACGTATAAATTTAGAGAGCCACTTGAGCCATTAAGTTTTTATATGTTTATTGTTTGGAATTTGCTTTATATTCTTTTAGAATTTAAACGATTAGTATTGAATAAAGCGCTTTTGACTTGGACTTTAACTTTGAAATACAATTTTATAATCACTTAGCCGAGAAAGAATACAGGGAAATTATTGAAGTGATCAATAAGTCCAATCAAATATTTCACAAAGAAGGAGATAAATTGACGAGTACTCCATCCATTTGACATGAAATAAAAACAATAACGGGTGCTCAAATAAACTCAATGCTACAAAGGTATCCTCTAAAACACAACAAGAAGGTTTGCCGATAAATTGCCGAATTAAAATCCCAGGGTACGATGGTGCTAGTCCCCTCATTGAAAGAGCCACTTGTTTTTCACCCGGACAATTTTGGCTCTCAACGTGATAACACATTTCCTTAGCCCGATTTTGACCAGCGTTTTCAGCATAGAAGAGTTGGTGCCAGTAAAGCTGCGGTTTCGTCATGGATTACGGACCCTCATTGGGAGCTGCCACATGCCATCATCCACGTGGCAGCTCGACTTCATGGTCCCGAGGTGTACATTGGACCCTTTGTATGCATGTAGGGGCCAAGAAAATGTGCTATCATGTTGAAAACAAAAATGGCCCGAGTGAAGAACAAGTGGTCCTTTTACTTAGAAGACTGGCAGCGTTGTACCAAACATTCTTGAATTGAGTTGATAATCACAATTTAGCATGGAAACCTGCAATTCAATATAAGTTGCATGTTGGGCGTGTTTCCACATGCATATGAAGGGTCCAATGTACGCGTCGGGACCATGTGGTCAAACTGTCCCGTGGATGGTGGCATGTAGCAGCTCTTGATGAGTGTCCATCATCCATGACGAAACTGCACCCTTAACTATTGTTCCTGAAAAAGCGATAATTTTAGAAATAAACAATTTCGAAAAGGGTTCAACTACCGTAAATTTACTGAAGCTACGGTAGACGATAAATATTAATTACCAAACATTGAATCACAATTGGATAAGCTTAGCCGAGCCCAATATTTTTCTACAATAGATCTTGCGAAAAGCTATCACCTAAAAGAACAAAATAGACACAAGACTGCATTTGTGACACCCCACCATTTTTACGAAACATTCCAGAAAATGTATTAAGAAAATTTATAAATAAAAATTTGTCATTTATATGAATGATGTTCTAATATATAATATTTATACGTCTATCACTGAAATAAGTCTTAGAGGAAAATCATTTCCAGTTCCAAATCGATAAATGCAAATTCATGCAAAAAGAAACTAACTTTTTAGGTCATATAATCACTAAAAAAGGACTGAAACCTAATCTGGAGTGAGCCAAAATAATTAAAAGTATAAGTTGACCACGAATGAGAAAATAAATTAAACAATTTTTGTTACTCAAAGGCTACTACCGCAAATTCATACAACATTATGTGAAAATAGCGCAACTTTTGAACAAATTCTCAGAAAAATCCAAATTGCCTTGAAGTCTTTACGTTTCCCGAGCTTCAGTAAACCTTTTCACCTCACTACGGGTACATCAAATTATGCGATGGGGACTGTTCCTTTTCAAGAAGCCCACCCTGTCTGCTTTGGGTCCTTAACCCTTAGTTGCCATAAGCGCAATCACTCCACTACTGATAAGGAATTTTTAGCTATCATATGGTCTCTGGGATATTTTAGATCACATTTGTGTAGAAAAAATTCAAAATTTACACAGATCATCAACTGATCCCATATTTCCAGGCTAAATGTAGAGGCGAAAGCCTCTTCCTAAGATGGCTTCTAAAACTTGAAGAGCACTAATTGGAAGTTCAAGTCTATTAGAAGCAAGAAATACAAGGTAGCCGATTCTTTGAGTAGACTCGAGTTCAACGAAGAAATTAAATCAGATATCCTTCAAATATGGAAAATGTTAATAATGATTAAGGAAATCATCGATAAGTACAAAACCCAACTCCACCATAGATAGGTCCAAGCCCATTTCAGAAAGGAGAAGGGGTTTCCTTATTTTACCATCTGGCAGCTTTCGATGATTCCTCATCCCGAATACCACGACCAAATCGTCGCAAATGATCTCGGGGTCACACATTGGGCTCACTAGTTCCCAAATTATGGGACATCAGATACAGAGAAATGCTAATAACTGCAAATGCCTCTGTAGCTCTGCTACTAAATCTTACTTTCACTTCCTGTGTGGGAACGTAAGAGGGGGAAGGGGAGTCTTCTGTGCTCGATAACCAAATTGAATATAAGAAACATGCCCCTGCAAAGTAGGCTAGGCAACGGGCTAACTCTTCTTTCCTGTAAAGCCCTAAATTGTTTTAAAAACTGCAATTGGAATGGATTAGAATTACAGCTACGATCTTGCAAATGAAAAATAGACTCTGGCATGCAATTTATGATCACTGAACAACCCTTGTGCTGCTCAACACCTTTTACAATAGTCCAGTCAATATAAATGGAACATACTGGCAGCTCAGGAAATAAACTAAACTAGAAGTGATATCCAAGATATGAGATCACACAATACTCAAAAGTAGGAAGCCTGCTGGAAAGGGAAAATATAGAGTAGACTTTATTGTGGGTAGTGAGATCGAATTGCACATTATTGATTTTAAGGCAGTCAATGAACGATTGTATGCGATCCATATAAAAGCAAAATTTTTCAAAATTTGGCTGGTAAATGTACAGGACCCAACCGAAAATTAGGATGAAGAAACGAAACAAATGTTGTACAATCATTTGGACAGTCTGTTGCAAACTCCGGCGTACCAACTTTCTCCCATTCGCAACTTCAAATTGCCGCCGTAACATCTCCACCTTCTTTTGGGCACTTATACCTTTTCCCCTGTTATTTATATAATTTTATTAAAATTTTACCAATTTCCCTATAATTTTAATTTCCACATCATCACAATCCTACCCTTTTCCCTTATTTCCAATTGCAACAAACTAGTAATATTATAATAATTTTAATTTTCCCACTAACAACACTCCCTACATTAATTCCCATTAACAAAATTTCATTCTATACATATTTCCTAACAAAACCTAATTCCTTCCTTCATACTAACTAATTCTATTCACTAGTTCCCACTAACAAATTTTATTTTTTTATACTAACGAAAATTCATTCACGTTTCTCTACTAACAAAATTCAATTTCATACCCAGATGCATAGTTGAAGTTGCTTATTAGATGAATGGGTAGTCAAAAAAACATTGCTCCGTTAGTTGCGTCGTGAATTCTCGACCGGGGGTCTGCTGGAACCCTGGGTTCAAGTTCCCGAGCGCGGGGAAGCACTCTTTTTGGGGTTTCGGCAAAATCAATAGTTTCCGTTTATGTATATGTGACACTTTGCATCTACTCAAACGCTTCTTTGATTATGCAAATTGCCATATCTGAAACAAATGGAAATTATTGAGTTTGTCGGTACTAAAAGATGTGTGGGTAGCGGAATCGAAGTGTATTGAACTTCGATTACGTTACCCAGATGCGGCAGCGGTAATGAAAAATGAAAGGATTGCGGGATCGGATTTGCTGGAGGTGAAATGCTGGATTGGGTTCTGGAATTTGGGAATTCAGTATTTGGTTTTGCGAAGAGTAGGGAGTTTTTCGGTTTTTGGTGGAGTGATTTGCTGATGGATGGTTGGTCGAGTGTTCTTGAAGAGAAGTTAAAGTTCTATGGCAGTGTCGGGGAAAAATTTTTAAGATAAACTCGGAGAAAAAGTTTTCAGATAAATTCGGGGAAAAAGTCTTAACCTTATGAAGGAAGATTAAGTGACGGTAAACGAAAATAAAACAGTGGAATTTGGGTTTCGGGGATAAAATTTTAATGAAGGAATGTTCGAAGTGGACGATTTAAATTTCAAATTGCGATGCACAATTGGAAATCGACAGTGTCGTGAAGCGATTGCGTCGACAATAATAAACAAATAAATGAAATCTGTTAATAAAAGACTGAATTGAACTGAATATCAAAACGTATATGACAGTTTAAAGTGCAGAGACATAAATGTACAGTGCCTGAAGATAAAAGTGGAATCAAGTAAAAGTGGATGCAATAGTATAAACTTGAGTCAAGCCAGTGTCGGAGTTCCTAAAGTGAGAAAGAAACAAATTGGGTGAGCAGACCTACGCCCATGTCAGAAAGGTTTTGTACCCAACTTCTCAGAAATGCAGTCACCAGCAATGAATTACGTCAAGAAATATGTCAAAGGGATGTGCACGTTCAAAAGGAAATCGATTGTTTTTCTACTTTCAAGGGTCGCCATTTTGTTGCAAACGGACAACAAACACTCCAATCATGAATTCCTTAAAAAATTAATGTTATTGATCTTATTGGAAAATTTCAAGAAGATCAAATCAAAACTACAATGACTGATTCGATGGAAAGTCCATAAAATCCAAAATCATGTGTTATTGTTGTCGTAATTGGAGGAATTTCAAACGGCTATAACTTCCGTGTAGATCATTCGATTTTCATCAAACTTACAAAGTTTAAGAATCCTTAGTAGAACTACGTAAATATCGAATTTCGTTCAGTTTAAGGGTACTGATCCGATTTTATATAGGAAAATGTGAAATTCGAATATCATACTATTTTTAACAAAGTTGAGCGTATTTCGACTTCTAAGGTATTTGCTGATGTTGTACTCATAAACATCTACCGACATAATTTTTCTCAGATTTTTTGGATCACAGGTGTCCCATCGCGAGGGGGGGAACACAAACTTTTCGTGTATTTCCCCTCCCTGCGCGTCACTCGAAGTATCAATTTAAGACTTGTTTTGAAAAGCTCTCATCAAGACCTTTCATTTGATACCCATATCGGCTACTTTTGATGAAATTTTGTTTCTTCGGGGGCCACTCCTCTATATGGGGAGCCCCCCCTTAAAAACCTTAGAAAATTTTTTGTAGTTGTATTTTGAAGAGAGCACCACTTTACACCTACATACAAAATTTGATGTTTCAAGATTAAGCAGTTTGCGAGAAAAAGTGCTGTGACACACGGACGGACAGACAGGTCGCGATTGTAGTAGGGTTTTGTAAAATTATTTTACAAAACCCTAAAATTGGAACTTATAATTAATTAGAATTTGCTTAATTTTTCTAATATACCCCCCCCCCCCTTTTCAGTTGCAGAGCGCTGCGCAGCATTTAAAGGGTGAGTAAATTTTTGAATCTTGTTGTTCCTTTCAATTTCATTTCATTTGTAGTTAAAGTTTTTATTATATCCAATTTTATTTTTTTTCGCTTCCGGGACTAATTATTTGAGAAAACATATTTAGATCACTTTTAATTACGAAAGGGAGTCACTGTATTCACTGAATTTGTTTGATTATTATACTGGGCTAATTTTTCTTCATAGTTTGCGATTTGAATTTTTGGGATTCGGTGTTGAAACTGAGTAGAGTAAATAAAATGTTCTAATTAATAAGAATTTTTCATTTCTCAGACTGACCTCCTCCTCTCCCTTCCATATCCCTTTTTGTGTTTTTTTTATGGTAGAGAGGTGAATGCTATTTATGCATAGAGTGTGGGACTCCCACGCGACTGGACTACCCACTAAACACCTCCCCTGTCAACCTGAGAACCCAGCCTGGAACCGTTTGACACATTACTTTGGGCCAGGTCTTGTTTTGTTACGCCGTGGGGCGCCTTCAAGCTGGGGAGTCCCTTTCCTGGCGGGAGGGGAGAGGGGAAGAGGAAATGCCTGAAGAGCGATCCCCCAGCCCTAGCGCCCCCGGCTGCTGTGAGTCCCTTTTATATTTTAGGACTGCCCGAGCAGAATGGGCCACCTGGTTCCATTTGTCAACCGATTCGAGCATCACCGCAACTATATTATCCGGAGTGAGCTCTCCCGTCTCCCTGTAGAGTTCCCTTTGCAGCTTGACCCATTTTGTATACGCAAAAAATGTGTGACAGACATTGTCTTCCTCTCCTGGGCAAAACCGACAATCGCGAGACCGTGACTTACTGATCTTGTGAAGGTAAGACTGAAAACACCCGTGCCCGCTCAAAAGCTGGGTCAGATAGAAGTTAGTCTCACCATGCCTTCGATTTAGCCACGGTCTCGCATCCGGGATGAGGCGCGCAGTCCACCTTCGTGCAATTCACCCAAGACTGCTGCCAATCGTTGAGCGAGCGCTGTCTCTCCTCGCGGACAACTATCTCCCTCGCATCCTCGTTTCGGCGCAGGTATCACGCCTGCAATCACACTCATCGCCGAGTCGGAGACTGTTGGATACGAAGATGCAATTCTCAGTGCTCTTCTTCTCTGTACCTGTGCCAATCGTTTTCGGTATACCTCCTTGCTGAGAGCGTCGCCCCATACCTCTGCTCCGTACAGTAGCACTGACCCTACAGCACTCATCAAGAGGCGTCTTCTTGATGGGCTGGGTCCCCCTACGTTGGCCATAAGTCGACTCAGGGCCGACATTCCCGAAGCAGCCTTCTCAGCCGTTGCCCTGATTTGCTCAGAGAAACTCATCTTCGCGTCGATCAGTAGCCCCAGGTACTTCACCGCTGGCTTCCATTCGATTTGTATATCTCCAATACTGATCATCCTCACTCTAGGGATTTTCTTTTTTGTCAAGATGTCCACTTCGGTTTTCTCGGGTGCTAAACTGAGCCCGCAAGCAGTCATCCAGTCCCTCACTCAGCGCATTAGCATACCTAGCCTAAGTTGCGCTTATTCAACGGTGCGTTCAGCGACCAGACCCGCAACATCATCCACATAGCCGACCAAGCGCGACTCATCTGGCATCTCAAGTCTCAGTAGCCCGTCGTAAGACACGTTCCACAGCTCCGGACCAAGGATAGATCCCTGGGCAACACCCGATGTAATTTCCATCCTTCGTTGGCCCTGTGTGGTGTCGTGGAGCAGGCTTCAGTCCTTTAAGTAGTTCCTCAAAAGCCGCATTAGATATTCTGGAACTTGAAAAGAGTTTTCCAGCGTGTAAAGAATATCCACCCATCTAGCGGAGTTGAAGGGATTCCTGACGTCGAGTGTCACCAACAGGACGATCCGTCACTTGGTGCGACTATATGCCTCTGCCTTTTGGACCGCGTTCACCACCTCTGCAATCACATCAATGGTAGAACGTCCTGCTCTAAAGCCGTACTGCCGAGGAGATAGGTCCCCAGCAGCACGAATCGCGTCAGTGAGTCTTCCCTTGATGAGTTTCTCTAGCACTTTCCCAGCCGTGTCTAGCATGCATAACGGGCGGTATGCAGACGGCGATTCGGGATTTCCCTTCCCCTTGCTGATCAGCACGAGCCTCACCACCTTCCATCGTACTGGGAAAACCCCGTCTCGTAGGCAAGCGTCGAATGTGCTGAGCAGCAAGTCAGGACAATAGTGATAGACGAGCCGCAACACCTCAGCTGGAACACCATCTGGACCTGGAGCCTTCCTCGCATTCAAGGAGAGGACTGCCTCCTCCAGTTCCAGCTGTGTGAAGAATGGGCACTCTACTGCTGTTTCACCATGGACAGCGTCAACACGGACGGGATGGGTGGGGGAGAGTCCCCGCACTATCGCATCCATCTTTTCCGTGTCATGTATACAAGGCTTCGGTAGGGCACCAAGTTTCTCCATGACCAGCTTGTAGCCAAGGCCCCACGGATCCTTGTTCTCATTGGCCACTAGGTCTTGCCAGCAGCGAGCCTTGCTATTGTTGATCAGTTTGCGAAGGCATTTCCTGGCCGACTTATATGCTGCCACCTGGTTGCATGCCTCATCACAGTTCCGCGCCCATTGAGCCTAACGCCGAAGCTTGTGACACTCCCTCTGCTTTTCAGCTATTTCAGTAGACCACTGGTACACTGGGGGCTTGCCGTGCCGGGGTCTTTGACGGGGCATAGAAGCGCAGCAAGCAGTCGTGATTATGCTCATAGTAGAGTTCACCACGTCTTGAGCTGCCAGTTCTTCCGTCCCCTCCGAAGATCCCTGCAGCGGCTCACCTGCAGTGAGAACCTTGACCAACCTCTCGACGTCCATCTTTCCGATGTTCCATCCAGTTGTAGAAGGCCGAGAGCACGGACGTCGGGAGACAGCATCACTTATCTCAAGCAGAATGCACTGGTGATCACTGGCTGAGTAATTCTCTAATACTTTCCAGTTGTGTATCCTCCGTACTAAGGGCTCCGAGGCGAATGTTTCCCGGGGATCCATCTGAGGTACGCCCCATTCGATTGCTTTAGCATTGAAGTCGCCCCCAACGAGCACTTTGCCCTCTGCGTTCGAGATAACGCCCTCCAAAGCATTAAGCTTGGCTTGGAAAGATAATATCGACTTGTTAGGCACTAGGTACACACTAAAGAAGGTGATCTCTGAGCGCCGAACCCACACGAAACCATCCCCCCGTTCACGACTCTCCGCTTGAAAGTCACTGTTCCGAGCCCAGATAGCGGCAGTACCAGTTTCATCAGAGTACCATAATGCAAGGCTTTTATTATGGTGTTGCTCACTCAGCAGCAAGAAGTCGGCTTTCATGTCCCGCGCAAACTGCTCAAGTAGATTTTGGGCGGTTGAACTGTGGTGTAGGTTAAGCTGCAGGACACGGGTCATTGGAGCTCTGATTTTGCCTTGGCTAGGGCTTCCTGGAACACCCGGCATTTTCAAGATCTTAAGACGTGTCCAAAATCAACTTTTGGATCAGCATCCTTGCAAAGAATACAGTGTGCCTTCTTCGTACACTCTTTTCTTTTATGTCCAATTTCACCGCATTTGTAACACAGGGAACTCCTCTCGGGTCCTTTGCATACTTGTGTGGTGTGACCATAACCAAGGCATTTGAAACTTTGAAGAGGCGTTGCTCTTCGCCGTATCCTACAGACAACCCACCCAATTCGTACTTTGCCCTAGTTCAGGAATTGTTCGGCGTCCTTCTCGGTCAAGTCAACTATGGCCATGCGTTGTCCCCTGTTGTTTTCTGGTGTCAGTCTTGCTTTGATCCTTCCCACGCTAGGGAGCTCCTTTTTGATGGCCTCTTCTACCTCGGCCAGACCCGTCACGCAGTCTATGTCCCGTATTTCGATCGTTGCCATTGGCTCGAGCGGGGCTATAGTTGCGCTTTTGCCGAGGACTTTCTTTACTGCGTCACAGAATGCTTCTTTATTGCCGGCCTCTGCTCCGAATCCCACCAGTATGTGGCCCGACCACGTTGGTCGTACTACTTTAATGGTAGTATTGGTGTCTTCGGGCCATACGTTTCCCCAGATGTCCCGCAGTACTTCCGTGTAGGGTCGGCCATCTTGGGGCTTTACAAGCAGTGCCTGCTGCCGGGGTCTTCGTCGGGGCTTCCGCCTCTCCTGCTTTGCATCAGGTCCTTTTTGTAATTGGGCGTCCGTACGAACTTTACTTTCTGGCTTTTTTTGAAGGAGTTTTTTGCGGTTTTCTTCGCTCCTTTTGTAAGCACTGTCTGGAACCCCTGATTTAGTGCTCAACGCCTTTCAAGTGCCTCTTCCTTCCTTCTTTTATCCCAATCTCCTTTGATTGGGCTAGACGCCATTCTTTGATTGACTTTTAATGGTGGAGCTATCTGCGTGTCGCCTTTAGATTTCGCCCCAAGCGCCTCTTTAGCCTTCTCTTCGTCTTCGGCCCTTAGCCAGCTCCTCCGATAGTGCCCTATGCGATCTAGGAGCTCCTCTAGTTCAAGGAGCCCTGCCTTTGCTGCTTTGCTGATTTTTGGGGAGTCGCATGCAGCTCGTATTCTTTTCAGAACATCTCCCGCTTTCGGAGTAGCAACCATCCTTGGGAGAGGTTATCGCGTTCCGTTTCCGAGTGCAGTACTTTCACCACATTTTCAACTTTGGCGGTGCATTTACGTGGTGTCTGGTCACTCTTTGCTTTTAGTGCCGTAATCTCCTCGTTGGCTTTTGGAGTTTTCATTGCAATGTCGGGCTTTGCGACCCTTGCATCGGTCACTTCGGTAACGATGGCAGCAGTGACAATCGAATTTTCGGTGCTCTTTATGTTATCTCCCACCGCTCGAACACCTGAAGTGTCCTGCAGAGTTTCCCGTTTCTCCTTAAAAGGACGCTCGGGTGTTCGCATCATTTTTTTGCTGCGCCCGAACGCCACAGGAATCTCTGTCTATATTCTCCGTTTTTCGTCCGTCTTCACTGTCGTTGTGTTAGTCTTCGTTTTTTTGTTGTTAGTACCGCTCGCAATGTACTGTTTACATCGTGGCTTCGACCGCTGGTTGCGTCGTCGTTATTATTTTTTGTTTCTTTTTCTGGGTATTTGTGGTCTCTTGATTTTAATTGATCCAGTTTTGTTGGGTCCCCCCTCAGAGCCGCTATCTCCGTTCTTGTGTGTAGTCGCCTTTTTGGTCCCATGGTTATCTTTGCAGAGCAGGGAGGCCTTGTGAGGGTTGGCACAAGCCCTTATGTGGACAAGCGCTCAGAGAAAGACCAGCGCTAATCAGGAGTCCGTCTCAACCGAACCTACACCACCAACCCAATGGTGCGAACTTCGAACGTACTCCGAGGCCTGCCAAGGTTTTACCGGGACGGAGACGGTATGATAGTTGAATTGGAGCCGTTCACACACGAGTTTCACCTCGGCGCTACTGTGCAAAGCAACTAGGTCCAAACCATCACATCCGCCAGCTCAAAGCGTCATTTCCAGTTTGTTGCCCAAAGCGTAGTCCAGATCCAATCAGAGTCGTTACTTGTCATCCCAGGAGGGAACCTCACGGCGCCCCCCATATCCTCGGGTCCGTGGGGGCGGTGCTCCCCAAAGAATGCCAGCCTCCAAGAGTGCTCTTGTCGACCGGCATTCTCCCTGCGGGAATTTCCTCGGGTACGTGAGGGCGAAACTCCCCAAAGAATGCTAGCCTCCAAGAGTGCTCTTGTCGACCGGCACTCCCCCTGCGGACTCCTCGGGTACGTGGGGGCGGAACTCCCCAAAGGATGCTAGCCTCCAAGAGTGCTCTTGTCGACCAGCATTCCCCCTGCGGGTCCCTTTGTGTTAGGTTTTACATGTAGGGTGGCTCAGCAAGAGCAGAGGGTGTCCCTGAAGTTCCACGACTCGACTGAGCGCTAGCCGGCCTCAATATGCCACCCCGGGCTACACACCCCTCTGCTAATGCTTAAGGCGCAGCCCCCAGTGAAACTGAAAATTTGGGTAAACTTTACAGCCGTTTACCTCAGAAACGTTACAAATATTTGCAAAATTTTTTTAGCAAGAAGTCGGAATGAACCTTTGGCTATCGAATCAAATCATTACGTTTTGCGAAAAGTTTGTTGCAAAAGTTATTAAATTCAAACAAAATAGCATGATTTCGTTAAAAAATTTAGTAGATCTCGGAAACTACTTAACGTACCAAGTTGATTTAAGCTACGGTTGTTAAATGTAAATTATTTGCAGTGAATTAACTCATCAAAAATTTAAAAAAGTTTTTTGCAAAAAAATTTCTAGAACAAAATGTGTAATTTGCACACAGTGAACAAATATCATGCATGCACATTGATTTGTATCAAATTTCCACATTTTGTTCTAGGAAATTTTTTGCAAAAAACTTTTTTAAATTTTTGATGAGTTAATTCACTGCAAATAATTTAGATCTAACAACTGTAGCTTAAATCAACTCGGTACATTAAGTAGTTTCCGAAATCTACTACATTTTTTAATAAAAACATGATATTTTGTTTGAATTTAATAACTTTTGCAGCAAACTTTTTGCAAAATGTAATGAGTTGGTCCGATAACCAAAGGTTCATTCTGACTTCTTGCTAAAAAATTTTTGCAAATATTCGTAATGTTTCTGAGGTAAACGGCTGTAAAGTTTACCCAAATTTTCAGTTTCACTGGGGCTGCGCCTTAAGGTCTGCAACTGCGGTGACTTCCGTGGGTGCAACATGTGGCGCCCAAACTTGGTTGTTTTTATTATAGTTTAGATTTTTCAAATCGTTAGATTTGTTGGGCTGAGTACCTGGAGCGCCTAATTTGAATAGTGGTCCGAGCATTCCAGGGAAATTATTTTTTTTTGTTAGGAATTTTTGACGAGTTTGGAGTTAATTTTTACATGATTGTTTTTGGTTGTTTATAGTTTTCATCATGATTTTACTGATGATGTAGGAGTTTAATTTTCCGATGTTTTGTCAATTTATAGATTTTTAATCACAGGGTTTGCCGCAGCTACAGTAGCACCTACCGTGCTGATTTGTCTTTGATAGTCTCCACCGACTATGATAGTGGTCATACCGCGATAGTGTGGGTGTTGGTTGGGATTATCCAAATCTCAAGACGTTGGCTATATCTCCCTGCACGGGATAGTTGGACTTAGTTCCAACTCGTGGAATTAGCCAGTGCTTTCGGCCCTTACAGCATCTTTCTGATATATGCGTTGAGATTTGTGCGACTCTTGTCCAAGCCATTATGAAGTCAATAATGATTCATAATTGTATCGTTGTTGGCCCTTTGAGGTGACATTTTGAGCGGAGTTCGCCTACAGATCTCATCGCTGAATCAGGCACTATGGTAGTTTGTCTGCTTTATGTATTGTCCATATTTTTCATTTTGAGAAATGAAGCGTAAGTCAATTTGTATAGTTCAATTTACCGCTAGCATACTTGCGCTTATTCTACTTGCTTGTGATTATACATCTCCTTCCACTTTAAATGTTCAACATTTAAAGCTTTATCATTTATTGTTTTATAGGTAGTGTTAGTTGGGGGTTGATTTTGAATTTATTAAATTTGAGTTTAGTTTAGTTGTAGATTATTAGGGCTTAATTAGGGTTTATGAACTAGATAAGTTTTAGATAATGATAGAGTTTGGTTTTACAGCTGTTGGTTTTGAGTAATTTTAAGTTGAGGTTGGTCATTGAGTTTGGTTTTGTTAATTATTAGTTTGAATACGATTTCAATTATAAGATAGTTTTACAGATAGAGATTTAGATTAAGAAACTGTAATCAATTTCTGTTTTAGCTTACGTTAGGTATTAAAATTTTATGTATTTATTTACTTATCTGTTTGTCTGCCTGGTATTCAATTTATTTTTATTGATTTGTTTGTTTGTCCGTCTGTGATTTGTTTAATTATTTATTTTATTCAAATTATGGGTGTAGTCCGTCTGCTATTTATTGATTTCTCTGATTTCGTCGGTGTGTCCGTCCGTTGAATGTTAATTAATTTATTGACTTTACAGTTTGGTAATCCAGTGTTTATAATATTAATTTTCAATTATGTCATCCCATAACGCTTCTTGCTCCACCTATTCTAGCTCTGACAACGAATTTTATTCCTTTCCACCAATGCATAAGTGGAGGTTAAATTTTGATGGTTCTTCTGCTGGTCTAGATATTGAGCAGTGCCTTTTCCGAGCCAGTACCTTGGCAAGGAACTACAATATTCACTTGGATGAACTAGCATCTAGCCTACATATTCTTCTGAAAGGACCAACAGAAGAATGGTACTGGTTAGTCCGGCAGCTCAACCCTAATTTTACGTGGCCTAATTTGGAAGCTGCGTTGAAGAAGCGTTATGGACCCCATTGTATCGACGTACATGTGCGGCGTGCAATCGATGTGCGTTTCCAGAAGCCAGACGAATCTTTTCGTGAGTTTCATGGCTCCATGATGGAGATGGCTTTGCGTCTTAAAATCGGTTATCCGATTTTGACATGCAGGCTATCCTATTGTGGAACATGGATGAACAAATGACGAATCATTTGGCAGGCTTGGGATTCGCATAGACAACAGTGTTATTCGTCACTGCACTAGAGTTGAAGCTGTGTGATTTCTCTTCGGTTGACCTGTGATTGACCATCGCAGTAGGCATCCTGCCAACATTGGCGCTGTTGATATGTTGGAGAATGCCTGGTGTGATCCACAAGCGGGATCTGCTGCGGGATATCGTGCAAGCTTTCAGAGTCAACCTCCAGGTGAGATCCCTTCGTCCTTCCAGAAATGCCATAGCACAATGAATAACCAGATACAAGACCAGTGCCCATCCACAAGTTTCTTCAATTTACCTCATAAGTCCGATTCATCACCATTTTCTAGCAATGTGATTGCTCCAAGCAGATAACCGGACTTCGTCGAAAGTAATGGAAAGGCGGGCACGACCTTTTCGGGATCGCTTTCGAAGGTCCTGGAGATATTTCTTCGCCAGGCGTCCCTGGAAGCGTGCCTGCATGGAGTCAATTGGTACAACTTCTGGCAACAATAGGGTCTCCAATTGACGGGCTTGCTTAATAGTGGAGCCAGTGTTAGTATCCTCGGAGCCGGAGCCTTCAACCTGCTATCGGACTTGGGTTTGCATATGCATACCATGCATGCTTATGTTCAGACTGCATTAGGGCGCAAGGATCCGGTTCTGGGATACGTCACCACATTGGTGCGATTTAACAACAACACCAAATTGATGAGATGCCTAGTTGTTCTTTCCTTGACGCACGCAGTGTATCTTGGAATGGACTTCTGGGATCTCTTCAAAGTAGCACCAATCCAGGTCAACGCTATCAAAGCAGCATTGGAGCCTCAAAGCCCTAAATTCCATTTGCTTTCCCCAAAGATCAGCAACGACTAGACTTTGTCAAACAACAGTTTCCGTCGTATAATGCAAAACGCTTGGGTAGGACCAGCCTCGTGTCTCATCACATCGACACTGGTTCTGCTTGACCCATTAAGCAGCGGCATTATGCTGTCTCGCCTGTTATACAGAAACTGTCAGAGTTCGTGGAGCTCTCCTATGACCCTTGTCAGAAAACTCGGCAAAGGTGCGTTTATGTCTTGACGCTAGACGCCTCAACAAGGTAACCGTTAAGGATGCCTTTCCATTGCCACTGATTGAAGGTCTTTTGGCACGGTTTCAGAATACCAGGCTCATTACCAGTTTAGACCTGAAGGATGCCTTTGGCAAATACCGTTGGATAAGGCAAGTAAGGAGCAAACAGCCTTTACTGTCCTTGGTAGGCCATTGTACCATTTTAAGGCCATGCAGTTCGGTTTATGTAATGCTCCCCAAACGATGTGTCGGTTGATGCATAAAGTAATGCCGCATAGGCTGCATGACAAGGTATTTGTTTACTTAGATAACCTGCTTGTTACAAGTTCAACATTTGATGAGCACTTGGAGCTCCTGAGTGCTGTTGCAAAACAGCTCAGGGATGCCAACTTGACCATCAATGTTGAATAGAGCAAGTTTGCCAAGAAGAAGATCAAATATCTTGGCTTTGTAGTGAGTGATGGTATCTTACGCATCAACCCAGAGAAGGTTTCAGGTATAGTCTCCTATCCTGAATCCCGAACGGCCAAAGACGTGAGACGATTCATGGGCATGGCAGGATGGTACAGGCGTTTTATTTCAAACTTCGCCTCGGTTACGGCCCCTCTAACGAATTTGCTAAAGGACAAACGTGCGTTCAAGTGGTCTGCTACCGCCAATAGTGCCTTCAACAAAGTAAAGTACTTGTTGATTTCTGCTCCAGTGCTGGCCAACCCCAACTTTATGAAGCACTTCTATATCCAGTGTGACGCAAGTACAGTGGGTATTGGAAGTGTTTGTTCCAGAAGGACGATGAAGGTGAAGGCATATATGTCGATGAAGCTCAACGCTGCGCAACGTAACTGTAGCATTCCTGGATTGGATTGCTTAGCTGCGGTGCAGAGGGTAAAGATATTCAGGGCATATATCCAAGGGTTGCCCTTCACCATCATAACCGACCATGCCAGTCTTAGATGGCTGATGCAACAGTCGGACCTTTCTGGTCGATTGGCTTGCTGGGGTCTGAAATTGAAAGGGTTCAATTTTCAAACTGAACACTGGAAAGGTGCCCTTAACGTTGTTCCCGATGTGTTGTCGAGAACATGCTCGAAGGACGAGCGGGTGAACTCGATCATTCTCTGTCCCCCAGAGCACGGGCACATTGGTGGTTCAATCCCGGAGTCTGCGTTTCTGGAGCCCAAGTATGAGCATCTCAAGGAGCAAATTTTGAAACAACCCGATCAGTTTCAGAATTTGCACCTTGCAGATGGTCGAATAAATATAAGAACTGGTTCTCCTGTAACGTCTACTGCTGATGATCCCAGAACAAAACTATGGGTTCCTGAGGGTCACCAACGGGCTCTCATAGTACGAGCTCATGATGATCCCCGGGGCTCTCATTGTGGAATTTGCAAGACAACTGAAGTTTTGCAAGGTATTATTATTGGCCTCGTTTGCGTCAAGATGTGATTCAGCACATCAAGAATTGCTTGATATGCAAACAGGTCAAACCGACAAATTCCACAATGAGGCCCCCTATGGGGGCATCACGAGGCTTTGGACGTCGTATGCAGCGCCTGTTTGAGGACTTCATGGGCCCATACCCTCGTTCAAGATTAGGGAATACCCAATTGCTCGTGGTCCTGGATCATTACACAAAGTTCGTATGGCTCAAGCCCATGACGAAAGCCACTGTGGAGTCAGTCGTGCGATATTTGGAGCACGAAATCTTTTTGATCTTTGGAGTTCCTGAATGGCTACACTCTGACAATGGTGTACAGTTTGCCTCCAAGGTATTCGGCCAGCTTATGAATGACTCTGGAGTCCAGCATTGCTTCACTCCATATCATTTATGGCAGGCGAATGCCTCGGAGAGGTCAAACCAGTCGACACTGAACGCCATCAGGACCTACATAGGGTCTGATCATGGCAAGTGGGACGAGAATCTTCCAGCCTCATGTTTTGCCTTCCGCAAGGTGATTTATGAGTCCTACTTTCTCATGTTCGCCCTACTTTCTCATGTTCGGGTACCACCCTATCCTACATGGCTCAGAGTGCGCTCTCCCCAGAAGCCTTAATGCTTTTGAGGATGGTGAGGTACAGCTAAGTGCTAACAGTGATCGACTGCGAGCTGTACAGGAGCAAGTCAGATGTAAATTGCAAGAAGCCCACCGAAAGGGAGCTCAACACTACAATCTTCGTGTTCGTCCTCATGAGCTACTTCATTTCACTGTAAGCAATGCAGCAGATCGCTTTGCTGCCGGGTTTGCTCCACAATTCACTTTGGCAATGGTCCGTCACCGTATTGGACAAGTGGCATACGAGCTTGAGGATGAATCCGGTAAGCTGCTTGGGACCTTTCACGTCAAGGGCATCCGACCTGATTCATAACTACCCCTGCGACATTCTTTGTTTGCCCAGCTGAATGAGATACTCAGGGTCTGGGTCGTCCCCACGATTGTTGCGAATTCCGGCGTACCAACTTCCTCCCATTCGCAGGTTCAAATTGCCACCGTAATATTTATACCTTTTCCCCTGTTACTTGTTTAATTTTATTAAAATTTTACCAATTTCCCTATAATTTTAATTTCCACATCATCACAATCCTACCCTTTTCCCTTATTTCCAATTGCAACAAACTAGTAATATTATAATAATTTTAATTTTCCCACTAACAACACTCCCTACATTAATTCCCATTAACAAAATTTCATTCTATACATATTTCCTAACAAAACCTAATTCCTTCCTTCATACTAACTAATTCTATTCACTAGTTCCCACTAACAAATTTTATTTTTTTATACTAACGAAAATTCATTCACGTTTCTCTACTAACAAAATTCAATTTCATACCCAGATGCATAGTTGAAGTTGCTTGTTAGATGAATGGGTAGTCAATAGAACATGACTCTGTTGGTTGCGTCGTGAATTTTCGACCGGGGGTCTGCTGGAACCCTGGGTTCAAGTTCCCCGAGCGCAGGGAAGCACGCTTTTTGGGGTTTCGGCAAAATCAATAGACACTTTGCATCTAATCAAACGCTTCTTTGATTATGCAAATTGCCATATCTGAAACGAATGGAAATTATTGAGTTTGTCGGTACTAAAAGATGTGTGGGTAGCGGAATCGAAGTGTATTGAACTTCGATTACGTTACCCAGATGCGGCAGCGGTAATGAAAAATGAAAGGATTGCGGGATCGGATTTGCTGGAGGTGAAATGCTGGATTGGGTTCTGGAATTTGGGAATTCAGTATTTGGTTTTGCGAAGAGTAGGGAGTTTTTCGGTTTTTGGTGGAGTGATTTGCTGATGGATGGTTGGTCGAGTGTTCTTGAAGAGAAGTTAAAGTTCTATGGCAGTGTCGGGGAAAAAGTTTTAAGATAAACTCGGGGAAAAAGTTTTAGGATAAATTCGGGGAAAAAAGTCTTGACCTTATGAAGGAAGATTAAGTGACGGCAAGACGAAAGTGGAACAGTGGAATTTGGTGATAAGAGTTTGAAATTTGGGTTTCGGGGATAAAGTTTTAATAATTTAAATTTCAAATTAGGTTGCACAATTGGAAATCGACAGTGTCGTGAAGCGATTGCGTCGACAATAATAAACAAATAAATGAAATCTGTTAATAAAAGACTGAATTGAACTGAATATCAAAACGTATATGACAGTTTAAAGTGCAGAGACATAAATGTACAGTGCCTGAAGATAAAAGTGGAATCAAGTGAAAGTGGATGCGATAGTATAAACTTGAGTCAAGCCGTGTCAGAGTTCCTAAAGTGAGAAAGAAACAAATTGGGTGAGCAGACATACGCTCATGTCAGAAGGGTTTTGTACCCAACTTCTCAGAAATGCAGTCACCAGCAATGAATTACGTCAAGAAATATGTCAAAGGGATGTGCACGTTCAAAAGGAAATCCATCGTTTTTCTACTTTCAAGGGTCGCCATTTTGTTGCAAACGAACAACAAACACTCCAATCATGAATTCTTTAAAAAATTAATGTTATTGATCTTATTGGAAAATTTCAAGAAGATCAAGTCAAAACTGTAATGACTGATTCGATGGAAAGTCCATAAAATCCAGAATCATGTGTTATTGTTGTCGTAATTGGAGGAATTTCAAACGGCTATAACTTCCGTGTAGATCATTCGATTTTCATCAAACTTACAAAGTTTAAGAATCCTTAGTAGAACTACGTAAATATCGAATTTCGTTCAGTTTAAGGGTACTGATCCGATTTTATATAGGAAAATGTGAAATTCGAATATCATACTATTTTTAACAAAGTTGAGCGTATTTCGACTTCTAAGGTTTTTGCTGATGTTGTACTCATAAACATCTACCGACATAATTTTTTCAGATTTTTTGGATCACAGGTGTCCCATCGCGAGGGGGGGCACACAATCTTTTCGTGTATTTCCCCTCCCTGCGCGTCACTCGAAGTATCAATTTAAGACTTGTTTTGAAAAGCTCTCATCAAGACCTTTCATTTGATACCCATATCGGCTACTTTTGATGAAATTTTGTTTCTTCGGGGGCCACTCCTCTATATGGGGAACCCCCCCTTAAAAACATTAGAAAATTTTTTGTAGTTGTATTTTGAAGAGAACACCACTTTACACCTACATACAAAATTTGATGTTTCAAGATTAAGCAGTTTGCGAGAAAAAGTGCTGTGACACACGGACGGACGGACAGACAGGTCGCAATTTTAGTAGGGTTTTGTAAAATTATTTTACAAAACCGTAAAAACAAACAAAACAAATAAAACAAAGAAGATTAGTGGCAGTTCATGCGTGCATACATTGGAACTTATAATTGATTATAATTTGCTTAATTTTTCTAAAATCCTGGGTGATTTCAACGCTCAGGTTGGCGATGAGCTATCTCGTTGAGAAACGACTGGAGGATATAGCCCCTACGAATTTGTTTGATTATTATACTGGGCTAAGTTTTGTTCATAGTTTGCGATTTGAATTTTTGGGATTTGGTGTTTAAACTGAGTAGAGTAAATAAAATGTTCTAATTAAAGAGAATTTTTCATTTCTCAGAATGACCTCCTCCTCTCCCTTCTATATCCCTTTGTGTTATGTTTTACATGTATGGTGGCTCAGCACGAGCCCCGGAAGTCCCACGACTCGACTGATTGCTAGCCGACCAAAGTGTGCCACCCCGGGCTACACGCCCCTCTGCGGTGGCTTCCGTGGTTGCAACAAAGTCGACTTATTGCCTGTGAATGACACAAAAATAACCCTGGGTGATTTCAACGCTCAGGTTGACGATGAGCTATCTCGTTGAGAAACGACTGGAGGATATAGCCCCTACGATGAAACAAATGACAATGGCCATCTACTGATTGACTTTCATCCCATATCGACACATTCACAAAATTACGGTCTCACCGGATGGCGACATGCCTTCACAATTGAACTTCGTTCATACTTGATGTCCGTTCATACCGAGAAGAGAATTATAACTCGGATCAGTACTTGATCAAACTAACCGATCAATGTCGTATGTCAGAAGCGTATTCAGTGAATGCCAGTCCGCTACAAAAATTCGACATCGAAATGCTCCAAACGGTGTCTGTGGAGAAAAATTTCGGAATAAATTTAACTTTTGCATCTTGATACCGGTAGTATCCTCAATATGATGCTGGGTGACAAAAAACATCACAGTTAACGCAGCATGATTTTTCTTTGGGCTCCATCTGTGCCAATTTTCACTCACCGGGGATATGAACATCTTTGGATTTGACGCACCGATAGTGCATGGTGCAATTGGTAACCAAAGGACCAAATAGTATACATCAGTTACATAAGTTGACTTCTCATTTCTGGAGGCATTTCCACCTCACTACTCTGAAATTCAAGTAACTTATTTATTGTAGGACAATTGGATTGCTTTTGTTTGAAAATATACCGTATAAAGTGGTGAATTCTTCTTTTCGACGGTCAAATTTCTTGTTGCAAAGTGTAGGACTGAAATTCATTCAAATTTATGTGCAGCTTCCTTGAGATCGACCGCATCCTCTCATTAATCTTAGCCCTTATATAAATAGGTCAGATTTTTTACGCTTTTTGCATTATAGGTGGAGTGCAAAATTTTCCCAAAATTCAGCGCAGCTTTAGTTGACTTAAAATCAATCAGTGATTTCGTTTTAGTAGTTAATTTCTGGATGAAACTTTTCATTTCATAATTGCTTGATTTATTTTCGGCTTCCGAGTCATATCTCCTCCGATTTGTCCGAATTAATTAATTGGCAAACGTTTTTTTCCTTATTGGTGGCTCTTTCGTTAGAATCAACCAATCTGCGAGTTGGTTTCTTTTCCTTTTTTTTGTTTTTTAAATACTGAATAAATATATCATTATGTTTATTAGAATC
Organism: Odontomyia ornata; assembly: GCA_963969285.1. Lineage (NCBI taxonomy): Eukaryota > Metazoa > Arthropoda > Insecta > Diptera > Stratiomyidae > Odontomyia > Odontomyia ornata. The sequence continues at coordinate 133,535,994 of OZ017741.1, read as the reverse complement.
TGTGAGTTGGTTTCTTTTCCTTTTTTTTGTTTTTTAAATACTGAATAAATATATAATTATCTTTATTCGAATTACCTTCGATACTTTTTTCAACTTCTATTTCTTTTGTTTATTCGTCTAGCGCTACATTATGTTTTTGGCCATCATTAGGGCCTGCAACACAGAACTTCTTCTAGGCTTGTTTGGTTTGCTGTTTCATTCACCTTTATTTCATTATTAATTTGCTTTTGCAGTTGTGGGCCTTGAATCCTCTTCCCTTTCTTGGATGGATCTTTGAGGAAATGCAGCAACCTTAGTTCTTGTTGAAGTCTGATCACTTCTTTCTCGTATTGTATTATTTAAATTTTATATCCGCCATCTGCATGCTTTTTTTTTGTTGGCGATTGCCGCCAATTTCGTATTTGATATTTCCCCAGATTATTTCAGCGGTGAGAAGCTGTCGGGCTCCTCCATACCAGAAGTCCCGAAGTTGCCTTTGGATTTTTCACTTATCTTGATATATTGAAGTAAAATAATATTCAATATGAATTCCTTGGATCCATTGCTACGATCATATAAGCCTTTTCCAATAAAAATTGGGGGCAGGGGAATGCTGACTGACAGGAATACTCTCGGAGGCTAGCATTCTTTGGGGGGTTCCGCCCCACGTACCCGAGGAAAATCCCGCAGTGTGAATGCCGGTCGACAAAAACACTCTTGGAGGCTAGCATTCTTTGGGGAGCGCCGGCCCCCATGGACCCGAGGATATGGAGGGTTCCGTGCGGCTCCCTCCTGGGATGACAGGTAATGACCCTGACAAGATCTGGGCTGCGCCTTGGACAACGACTGGAATCCATGCTTTGGGCTGGCGGATATAATTGTTTGCTTTGCATGGTAGCGCCAATGTGACACTTGGTGTGAATGGCTCCAATTCAACTATCATACTGTCTCCGTCCCGGCAAAAACCTTGGCAGGCCTCGGAGTACGTTCAAAGTTGGCATAATTGGGTTGGTGGTGTAGGTACGGTTAAGACGGACTCCCGATTAGCACTGGTCTGGCTCTGAGCATTTGTCCCCATAAGAGCTTGTGCCAACCCTCGCATAGCCTTCCTGCTCTGCAAAGATAACCTTGGGACCAAAAAGGCGACTACACACATGAACGAAGGTAGCGGCTCCGAGCGAGAACCCGATAAAACTGAAGCAACCAAAACCCTTAAAAAGATCAAAAAACTCAAAAAAGAATGCAAAAATAACAATAACGAGGACTCCACGAGCACCTGCAGCCACGATGTTAACAGCAAATCTCGAGCGGTACTAACGGCGGCAAAAATGACGATTAAAAGAACGACATTGAAGACGGACGGTAAACGGAGATTAACAGACAGTCTGGTTAAGACTGAGATTCCTGTGGAGTTTGGGCACAGCAAAAAATGATGCGAATGCCAGAGCGTCCTATGGAGGAAAATCGGAAAAATCTGCAGGACGCGCCAGATGTTCAAGCGGTGGAGGAAAATACAAAGAATCTCGAGAATTCGATGGTCACTGCTGCAATCGCTTCCAAAGCGATTGAAGCAAGGGTCGTAGATCCCTACATAATAAAGCACCATCCTGAAGTCAACGAGGAGATTACGGCCGGAAAATAAACGGGTAACCAGGCAAATAATGCGACGATGTGTGATTTTATCGCCAATGTCGTAAAGATGGCGGAAGTACTGTATTTGGAAACAGAAGCCGATAACATAAAAATGAAGAAGAAAGGCTTTCTCACAAAGTGGGAGTTGTTCTAAAACGAGCACAATCTGCATGCCAAAAATCAGCAAAGCAGTAAGGATTGGAATCCTTGAACTAGAGGAACTCCTAAGCCACCAAGGGCGTTATTGGAGGAGCTGGTTAAAGGCAAAGAGGACCAGAAGGCCAAAGAAGAGCAGAAGACTAAAGAAGCGTTGGGGCGAAATCTAGAGGGCGCATACAGATAGCTCCACAACTAAAAATTAATGAAAGAATGGCGTCCAGCCCAATCTAAGGAGATGGGGATGAACAAACGAAGGAGAGCTACTTGATGGGAGTGGAGCACCAGATCATGGGTTCCAGACAGTGCTTACAAAAGGAGCGCAGGAAGCTGCAAAGAAACTCTTTCAAAATGACCCGATGCAAAACAGGAGAGAAAGAAACCCCGACGAATATCCCGGCAGCAGGCACTGCTTGTAAAACACCAAGATGCGGGACATCAGGGGAAACGTGAGGCCCAAAGACACCAACACTGCCATTAAAGCAGTACGAATAACGTGGTCGGGCCACATACTGGTTGAATTGGAAGCAGAGGCGGAGAATAAGGAAGCATTCTGTGACGCAGTAAAGAAAGTCCTCGACAAAAGCGCAACCATAGCCACACTTGAGCCGACGGCAACGATCGAAATAAGAGACGTTGACTGCGTCATGGGTCTGGCCGAGGTGAAAGAAGCCATCAAAAGGGAGTTCCCTAGTGTGCGCGGGATCAAGGCGAGGCTGACACCAGAAAACAACAGGGGATGGCCGAATGGCCGTAATTGACCTGACCAAAAAAGACGCCGAACAACTTCTGAACAAAGGAAAAGTACAAATAGGGTGGATTTTCTGTAGGATACGGCGAAGAGCAATGCCTCTTTTATGTTTCAAATGCCTTGGCTATGGTCACACCGCTCAAGTATGCAAAGGACCCGATAAGAGTTCTCTATGTTACAAATGCGGTGAAATGGGACATAAAAGAAGAAAGTCTACGAAGGAGGCACACTGTATTCTTTGCAAGGATGCTGATCCAATATCTGTTTTTGGACGCGTATTTTGATCAGAAAAATGCAGGGTTTTCCTGGAAGCCCTAGTCAAGGCAAAATCAGAACTTTGATGAACTACATCCTACAGCTAAGCCTTCACCGCAGTTCAACCGCTCAAAATTCGCTTGAGCAGTTTGCGAGTGCAATGAAAGTTTACTCCTTCCTGCTGAGTGAGCAACACTATGATTAAAGTTCGGCATCATGGTATTCTGACGAAACTGGTACTACCGCCATCTGGATTTGGAACAGTGGTTTCCAGGCTAAGAGCTGTGGACGTGGGGATGGTTTTGTGTGGGTTCAGTGCTTAGGAACCATCTCCTTAAGTGTGTACCTAACGGCGAAGGAATCGATATAATCTTCCCAAGCCAAGCTTAATGCTCTGGAGGGCTCTGTTTCAAACGCAGACGGGACCGTGCTCGTTGGGGAGACTCCAACGCTAAAGCAATTAAATAGGGCATGTCTCAAGTGGCACCTGTCGTACTAAACACTGGAAATACACCGACTTTCCACCGTATTGGCTGTGAAGGAACCATACCGGACGTGACATTCGCCTCGGAGTCCTTAGTATGGAGGATACACAACTGGAGAGTATTAGAGGACTGCCCAGCCAGTGATCATGAGTGCATTCTACTTGGGATAAGCGATGTTGTCTCCCGACGTTCGTGTTCTCGGCTTTGTACAATGGGATGGAATATCGGAGAGATGGATGTCAAGAGGTCCATCGAGGTTCTCACAGCAGGTGTACCGCTGCAGGGAGATCCAGAGGGGACGTGGTGAATTCAGCTATGAGCATCATCACGACTGCTTGCAATGCTTCTATGCCCCGTCGAAGACCCCGGCACGGCAAGCCCCCAGTGTACTGGTGGTCAACTGAAATCGCTGAGAAACGAAGGGAGTGTCACAAACCTCGGCGTGAGGCTCAACGGACGCGGAACCGTGACGAGGCAAGCAATCGCGTACTAAGCACATAAGTTGACCAGGAAATGCCTTCGCAAATTGATCAACAATGGCAAGGCTCACAGCTGGCAACATCTAGTGGACAGTGTGAACAAGGATCTGTGGTACCTTGGCTTCAAGCTAGTTATGCAGAAGCTTTGTGCCCTACGGAAACCTTGTATATATGATACGAAAAAATGGGCGAGATAGTGCAGGCACTCTTTCCTGCCCCCGCGATGACGCTGTTCATGGTGAAGCAGCAGTCCAGTGTCCACTCTTCCCACAGCCGGAGCTGGAAGAGGCGGTCCTTTCGTTGAAAGCAAGGAGGCCTTTAGGTCCAGGTGGTGTTAGGGTTGAGGTATTGTGGAGTGACTATCACCATTGTCCTGACTCGCTGCTCAGCACATTCCACGCTTGCCTACGGGACGGTGTTTTCCCGGTACGATGGAAGGTGACGACGCTCGTGCTGATCAGCAAGGGGAAGGGAAATCCCGAATCGCCGTCTGCATACCACCCGTTATGCATGCTAGACACTGCTGGGAAAGTGATAGAGAAACTCATCAAGGGAAGACTCACTGACGCGATTCGTGCTGCTGGGGACCTATCGCCTCGGCAGTACGGCTTTAGAGCAGGACGTTCTACCATTGATGCAGTTGCAGAGGTGATGAACACGGTCCAAAAGGCAGGGGCATATAGTCGTGCCAAGCGACGGATCGTCCTGTTGGTGACACTTGACATCAGGAACGCCTTCAACTCCGTTAGATGGGCGTATATTCTGGATATGCTGCAAAACTCTTTTCAAGTTCCAGAATATCTAATGCGGCTTTTGAGGAACTACTTAACGGACCGAAGCCTGCTCTACGATATGACGTAGGACCAACGAGAGATGGAAATTACATTGGGTGTTGCCCAGGGATCTATCCTTGGTCCGGACATGTGAAAAGTTTCAACCGACGGGCTACTGAGACTTGAGATGCCAGATGGGTTGCATTTGATCGGCTATGTAGATGATGTTGCGACTCCGGTCTATTGAACCATTGACCAGGCGCAACTTAGGCTAGGTATGCTAATGCGTCGAGCTAAGAACTGGATGACTGCTCCCGGTTTCAGTTTAGCACTGGAGAAAGCCGAAGTGGTCCTCTTGACAAAAAAGAGAATCCCTAGAGTAAGGATGTTCAGTATTGGAGAATCAAAGTCATCCTGTAAGATGAGTTTCTCTGAGCAAATCAGAGCAACGGCTGAGAACGCTGCTTCGGGAGTATTGGCTCTGAGTCGACTTATGGCCAACGTAGGGGGACCAAGCCCATCAAGAAGATGCTTCTTGATGAGTGCTGTAGGATCAGCGCTACTGTATGGAGCAGAAGTATGGGGTGAGGCTCTCAGTAAGGAGGTGTACCGAAAATTTTTGGCCCAGGTACAGGGAAGAGGAGCCGTGAGGATTGCATCTTCGTATCCGACAGTTTCTGATACGGCAGTGAGAGTTATAGCAGGCGTTATACCTGTCACCTTCGTTACTAGAGAGTGCCGTGGGAGATAGTTTTCCGTTAGGAGATACAGCGCTCGCTCAACGACGACGTTTTAAAAAATTAATTTAATTTTGGAAACGTTTTGACCGGAACAATTATGCAATGTACGCAATGAATGCAAGATGAAGAATCACCGCACTATCTTAATGACAAGATACAAAGAGCACTCATGATATTTCTTACTTAACAAGGCAGACTTCAATTACGTGGTGCAGCTACAAAACCAAGCACGTGAGCCTGATGCTATAACAAACTCTATTGCATAATATACAAACAAAATAAAGGACCAAAACGATTTTATAGAAAGACTTGAAATATATAAACAAAGAAAAACGGACGCTTACATTATTAATGAGCAAATTATTACTAATTTTCTCAGTACTAGACCATTCCCCCTCAGAAACGGAAATGAGATAAACTAAAACAAATGAACGTACAGCAACCCAAAAATCGTATATCTCTCTGTTTGGCCTAATTGAGTACCCAGCTGCCTAATCCATCCTACACCTATATAAAGTCATTTCCTTCCACACATCCTTTAGACACTAAAGCTGACTCAAAGGAATTGAAAGCGCGTCAGCTCACACAACAAAGTAAGCCCCGACGGCTTTAAAAAAAACAAGAGAATTGCATTGCGGATATCAAATCAACAAAATAATTGACTTTCTATAATTGTTTGCATGCTCAAATGACTTCTCACAAGCGGTTGGTCCTGTACTTAAAAAAGTTTTGCTCATAACTAAATCTAAAGATATACTGTCAGACTTCAACTGATTTAGAACGTTTCCCCATTTTCCTTAAATAGTGAAATTCTTGATGTTGAAATAATTCCTGGATTATTATTGAAACGCATTGACTTTATTAATTGTCCTCCATAGGAGAGTAGGTTTTCTATCGCAAACAATACGTCAAACCAGAGCTTTTCACCAGCTGATTCCCAATTCTTTCTTCTTCTTAGCACTACAGCCCCCCTTGGGCCTTCGCTTCCTGCAAATAGTGCCTCCAACAGTTTCAGTCCATTGACCGCATCCTCCAATTTCAAAATTCGAGCAGCGATGAACTGTCTTCGTCAACCGAGTCAGACCAGCGTTTCCTGGGTTTCCCCACTGGTCTTCGGCCTTCAGTTCTCCCAACGAATACCTTTTTGGGTATCCGTTGTTCATTCATACGATCATGTGGCGAGCCCATTGCAGCTTCCGCAGTTTCACAATCGTTGAGACCTCTGGTTTGTCAAAAATTTCATACAGCTCATGGTTGTATCGAATTCGCCATAGGTATCTGTCTTACTTCGCTCTGATTATTCGCCTCAGGACCCTCCGCTCAAAGCCGTTCAATATATTTGCGGATGCTTGGAATAGGGTCCATGTTTCACACCCATAGCATAACACAGGTCTTATCACAGATTTGTATACTCGGAGCTTTGTTTTCCTTTGTATGCAGCAGGTCTTTCCAATTAGGACTTCCCAAATATTCCAAAAACTTTCACTCGTCAGTTTCAATGGTTTGTCTACCATGTGAATACATTATTCTCAAGCTAGGCTATGCTAGAATTTTTCAATAAAAAGTTTAACGGAAATTTTTTTCTAATGGCTTTAAATGTAACATAATTGACTAGTTGCTAAGTAAATTAATTTGTTTTTTTAAGAGAAATTGAGGCGGTAACCCCTATACACCATAACAAGTTTAACGCAAGTTTAGGAAGAACAACTACCAGTCTCCACAAGTGGCGTTGTAAGCAATCCAGAAGCTGATATAGGTTGGTTCAAATGTTTTGGTTGTGAAATGAAAGGATATGTATTTTTCAATGAAATAAGTTTTTTGCAAAAACCTGTTCCATGGCTGGAATAGTTTCTTCATTCGACGAAAAGTGCTTTCCACAAAGAAATTATTTCAAATTCCTGAAGAAGTAATACGAGTATATGGAAGGAGTCAAATCTAGTGAATATTGTAGATTTTCAAGTGATTTGCACTTTCAATCTAGCCATCGCAAAGGCACTTTTGTGAGGCTGTGTATTGTCTTGATGAAAACATATTTTTTTCCTCCGTGAACTGGGTCTTTTTTCACCAACTTTTTGATCTAAATGGTCCAAAAGGTTGCCATAACTTTGAAATTAATTATTTTATTTTTTTAAGGATAATCGATTTACGAAATACTTTTTGAATCTTAAAAAACTGAGGCCATAATCTATTTTGCCGATCATTCTGACTTGATCCATTTTTTAAGTTAAACAACCAGCTTGAGCCCACTATCAACGTTCTAGTTTCAGTTTAGGATCATAATAACAAATCCAAATCTCATCCACAATAAGAAAATGATACACAAAATCGGGTGCATTCTTCTTAAAACGCTCAAAATCACGCTAACAAATTTGTTTTCGATTCAGTTTTTGTTGAATGGTTAACGAATGCGGAATTTTTCCGAATCGCTTTTTCATATGTATGTGTAAAATTTAGAGTACTCATATGTCCGGAACGCCTATTGTATCAGCAATGTCACATTTAATCGCACTTGCATCTTTACAAAAAATATCAAAGAGTTGCTCATTGATTACTGGTATTGTTGTACTTTTTGAATGTCCACAACGTGTTTTATCTTCAACGCTTGTACGACCACGTTTAAAGTCTAAAACAAATCGATGAATAGTTGTAAATAAAGGAGCAGATTCCCTTAAAACTTTTACTACTTTTATGTGAATTTTTGTCACTGATAAACCTTGTAAATAAAAAATTATCACATATTTGGTTTTATCCATTGTTTAAAAATTCACTGAATTCACAGATAGAAATTAACTTTTGTGTGTGGTCGTGTAGAATATGAAATATTAATATGGTGTATCAATTTTGATTCCTTTACTGGTTAGTGGGTGTTGCCCTCAAAACGTACAACCATCCTGTAATTAGTCTGGATATACGCTGACTGAACAGGTTAAATTATTTCTAATTTAACCACAAATTTAAGCTGCAGAAACCAAAAATTCAATATAAGCTAGAGATGGTACCGTATATCGCCGGCAACGCCGTTACGAATTGATCCAATTAGCTATTGCTTCAAATAGTTCAAGTGGATATGAATATTCATTCAAATTTAAGCGAGAAAAACTATATCAACTAATAACACAAGTAGGCAAATAACCAGTCTGTTATAAAAAGAGGGGATCCAAATGAATTTACATTAATTACTGCCATATGTGGTGGTGAAAGGTTTCATACCCCTTTAAGGTGATTGGAATATTGTCACAAAAGCATATACTAGTAAGTTACTAAAGTCACCACGCACTCAAATTTAATTCTTACCCCAAACGTAGGTGATTGCTTTAAAATCCATATTCACATTAGAAATTCTGTAATAGCAAGAGTAACTTTTGAAAAGTTCTAAAAGGAAACGAGCCAGTTCCATTCAAAAATGTCCAGATCAATGCTCTAACGAGTAATAATATGAACGATGAACCAAAGTTGGCATGTACGTTTATTTCAGATCAGGCCTCGTCGTGCAATGTGATTAAAATTTCGGCGAAATTTCATCCAAATAACACTTTCTGTGATACATTTGAAATTGGCTCGGCGGAATCACCCAAATACAGCTGTTCATCAACTGGATTCGTTTAATTTATAAACAAACTCATGACATTCGTCACCCACTGTCAGAAATACTTGTATTGTAGAGACACCGGGCCCATACGATCAAAGCAGAAGAGCATTACAAAATCAAGTGACATGAATGATATTAGTTGGTTGGAGGGATAGTAGATTGAAAATTCATCCCTGAATATAGCGGATGACCATTGCGCGAACTTAATGAGAGTCCTGCGGACAAAGAGATTCGTTTCTTTTTTGGTGCGCTTGAATCAGAGTGAACGAGCAGCTTTGAGAACGTATTATATCTAAATTTTGGAAGTGAAGATACGAGCAACAATTTAGCGGCAATCTTCATCAGGTGACAAATATCTCAGTGGGGGATCAAGCAGTTGAAGTGAAGCAACCGCGAGTACGGGAGTAAACTGACAACGGCCAAAGGAATCCTATATCAAGCGCCCCTATTTCGATGGTTAGAATTACACTACAAGTAAGCATCCGATTTGAAAGAAAATCTAGTTCTTTCTTGTTAATTCTAAAAACTCCCCATGTTGAAGTAAAATTAGTCATTAAATGATTGAAAGTGAAAGTGTTTTAATTTACTTGAACAGATAGAGTGCAAAGTTTGGCTCGGGTGTCAGGTTCTGCAAGCCTCGCCCGATTATAGGTATCCCGAATACAAGTGAAAGTGGAAGAGTGGTTTTGGTGAAGTTGAATTGTTTATCGTCAGTGTTATTTTTTCAGTCCAATTGCATGCTAATGGGAAGAAGTATTCATCAAGTGCCTAGCTTTGGTTTTTTTAGGGTTTTTAAAATAATTTTACAAAACCCTTCTAAAATCGCGTCCTGTCTGTCCGTCTGTCTGTCCGTCCGTCCGTGTGTCACAGCAGTTTTTCTCGGAAACTACTTAAGCTAGGAACATCAAATTTTGTATGTAGGTGTAAAGTGGTGTTCTCTTTAAAGTCCAACTACCAAAAAATTTTATAAGGAATTTAAGGGGGGCTCCCCGTATAAGGGAGTGACCCCCCGAAAAAAAAAAATTCATTGAAAGTAGCCGATATGGGTATCAAATGAAAGGTATTGATGAGAACTTTTCAAAACAGGTCTTAGTTTGGCAAAGTTCGCTTCGAGGGGCGCACAGGGAGGGGAAATACACGAAAATTTTGTGTCCCCCACCCTCGCGATTGGACACCTGTGATCCGAAAAATCTGAAATAATCAGGAATGTAGGCCTTGGTGAGTACAACAACAACAAATACGTTAGAAGTCGCAATTCACTCAACTTTGTTAGTAATAGTATGATTTATCGATTTTATGTTTTCTTGAATAAAATCTTAATGGTACCCTTAAATTCTATGAAATTCAGTACAGAGATGACTATTTATAAGATTGATCTATCCTCGAAGTTTCACAAAGATTGAATCATATTTAGTGAAGTTATATTTTCCTGTATTACTATGGAACAATATGCGCTGCATTTATTACTATGGCTATGGAACAACATGCGCTTTTTACCGACTCAGACACTACAGTTTTGCTAGGATTTGCATTAAAATTTCAGGAATGATAGGTGTTATGTAGATCTTTGAGGATCGGTTCAGCTAGTGGTATCAGTAATCGTAAAACAAAATAGTGGCTGTTTTAAATGCGAAGATTGGATAATTTTGAGTAATTTTTTCCCAACTTCAACGTTTAAGGTGCATGCTTTGAACACTTGATTCAATTTAATGAATGACTGAAGATGAGTACCTACAATTAATGTTTATAAGTGAAACAGGTCAAGGAGGTGGGAGATAGCTCCTAGCAAAAGGGCTTTGTAACCATTCTAGGATCCAAAAAATTGGCCATGAATCGATGATAACCGTACAGGAGAATAGCCCCTGAAAAAAAATTCATCAAGCGTAGCCGATATCAGTATGAAATGAACGTTTTCATGGGAGCATTTCAAAACAGTTCGTAAACTGTCAGCTTTTGCTTCAGTGGGGGCACAGGGGAGAAATACATGAAAAATGTGTTTCCTCCCTCGCGAATGGACATCTGAAATAATTATCAAGGGAGATATTTATGAGTATAACAATAACAAAAACCTCAGAAGGTGAAATTCGTTCAACTTTGTTAATAATAGTATGATCTTCGTATTTCATATTTTCTCCAATAAAATCGTCTTTGACATGCATCTTGATTTGATTCGATCTGGTGACTGCATTTTGTAAATTGAATACAAAACCCTTCTGACATGAGCGTAGGTCTGTTTACCCAACTTGTTTCACTTTTTATTTTGATAGAGTTTGAGAAAATTTGTGTCTTCCTGTTGTGTGGTTTACTTGATTCCCGGTTAAACGAGCATCCAGAGTAAAAAGCATTTTGGCTCCCACGCCTGTCCTTGGCAGGTGAAATTGGAGCCCGCAGGACCTAAACCGGGGCACCTTTAATTGAAGGGTAATAAACTAGCAATATTGTTTTAATTATCACAAAATGTCCACACAAGATATAAACGTATTCAATATAATTTTCAAAACCAAATTGATGTTTTGAATTTTTTGTAACCATACTTAGAAATACAATCAAAAACAAAATACTACCATTACACTCGCAGATAAGATGTATTTACAATTTCCTAAATCAACACTTCCCACTAACAGGAAATATCTTTTAAAATAACTTTTATTAAGTATAAGTACATTATATATAAAGAATTACAAAGTGCTTGATTATGATTTTTGAGAAATATTACAGTTTACTCCTGAAAACAGATACACTGTCGCGCAATATTCCACATAACGACTAGTTTATTTAAAGTTAAAGGACATTGTTTATAAACATTTTCGAATGGTTCTTTAATTGGGGATTAAGAAATTTGTTGTATAATCAATAATCGTTTTAAAGAGATATTGCAATTAATAATCCTCCCTTTGATTTCAGTGAGCGATGCACACTTGTTTGCATGGCTTGTATTTACCAGACTACTCCAAATCTAATTTAGTACAAATTGGTAACGGATAATCATGATAAACGTCCATTTGAGAGTCATAAAGTGATATGTCTACCTGGAAATCGAATTCTCCAAGTACGTAGTAAAGTAAACACACCATCATTTTAGCTGAAATGTCTGAAATCACATCGTACCCCATAATCCGGCAAATTACCCTCACAACAGGTGCATTAAATGAGTGGTGTACTTTCTCCTTCTACGAAGAGGAATGCAAGCTATTGTGAGCACTCTTAGGGCGTTCCTCCATCAGTGTTCGGTCCCACTCTTAGAATTTCCTACTGCATTCTCGTTTACACTCATCGCTACTTTTATGAAATCATAAAGTTTACAGTAAAAGTTCTAATTTGCTACTCGAGAAGGTTTATTGATTACGCGGAAGCCTATTGATAATATTTTGTGGATTTTCTAAGAAGTAGAGTTTAGATCCGGTTAAAACCTGGATGTAACCAAAAAGGAAATGCCGAGATGATATTGTCGCGTGTTATAGTTCGTGGCCGCTAATTTTAATGTTCCAGGAAAGTGAAAATACACTGTCTTTTAAACTAAGTTAAAAGAGTTTATTTACAAAGAATGCACAATCATTAATTTTACTATTTTTATAAAGATTAATTAAAATGTTCTTTTTCCCTTGTTTATAAATTTATATTTCAACTATCTTCAATATCAATCAACATCACCTTTAATTCGCACTCCACAGTACCGCAGTTTCTACTATCGCAGTTTTACTATCCTTCCATTCGGTCAACTCGGGTTTATATAGGGTCTCTAATCATTCAATCCATTTCTCGTACATTGGCGAAGGTTCTGACGGGAACTACCTGGAATATTCACAGTGACGCCACTTTCAGATGTTGACCATGGATCTACTTGGCCCATTCTTGGGCTTTCGAGTACATTCGATTATTGATCATGATGTTATTAATAGTTGCGATAACAATTGCGACAATAGCACGCAGCATTATTTGAGCATGTAACACTGCCCTCAACTCATTTCTTTTCGCCCCGAAAAGATGTGTCGCCAGTTGTTGTAGTGAATAGGTAGGTATAAAGATGTCCGTAAAGGACAGCAGCGATGGTCTGTTGCCTCGGCGAGAGACGATGGTAACATCGGCCGAGATTGGCCTGGTCTGGGGACGCGTGAATGCGCTGGCTGGCTAGCGTTGTGGTGTATTGGGGCGCGTTCATTCGCCCAGCACAAGGACCCACTACAAAAGAATTTCGCATTCACGAATTCTCGGGTCTCAAGAAAGGTCGACCAAAGTCGAAAAATGTAGGAAACTAACGAAGGGGAAAATTGCTTGCTCAAACAACAAGTCGAAACAAGCCAAAGCAGACGGACTTGTGAGGACTTCGCCGTTACCCGATGATTTCTATGGCCCACAAATAAGAGTGGGGCAACCGGATGGATGTGGTGGCCCCTCACACCCGACCAACCGGATCAAGATCCAAATGTTGACGTGGCCATGTATCTCCCATTTGAGCGGAAAACTCATACCAACCTCCTTTGTATGAGCCCTCCCATCAACGGGAAATGTGGATGTGACCGATTTATGTCATAGAATTATGTGATCGGGTCACATAACTCTATGTCACAAAACGGGCACGTCAATGAAAGGCCACTCAGCCCGGCAAGAGCCCCTGAAACTAAGAACAGATGGAGCGCGCCCGATGGCTACCCCACTTTAGCAAAAAAAGCCTTCCAACGTGGCGGGTCCCATACCCGTTCAGAGGGACAGAATGAAAAGACCGCGTTTTTAATGCTTAAAAATTCATTTTATTCAAGATTGTAGCAAAAACATTTAACAGGGCCATTTTGTTATTTCAACTTGTTAATATAAAATGAAAAGAAGAAATATTACAAGTCCATACACAAAAGAAAATGATCACCAACTTGCATTTTAAATACTTTATTATTATCATAGGAAGTTTGGTAAGGCAAGATGCGTCTACCAATTTACGGCGTGTTGAAGGTTTGGTCTAGGCAATTTGAAGGTATGAAAATTTGTTTTGTTTTTTCTCAAGTTTATAAATTGATTAAGTTTTAGTGGCTTCCTCTGTTTGTATGAACTTTGTATGGATTTGTCTTCTTACAACATGAAAATATTAGAGCTGGCATTTTATAATCAAAAAAAAAGGAGAAAAAAAGAGAGTAGATTAGCCAGTAATAGTAGTGAGAATGAAAAAGTATTTGTATCAGGTAAATTTTTGTTGTGGTTTTTATTTTCTAAATCGCTTGTATATATTTGACGAAATATTGCATTATTTTTCTTGTTGTCCCTCTCCGGATTTATTTAATAATTGTTTCAAACGATTTAATTGTAGTTGTTCTTGAATCAGCTGCTGTGTAACCTCCAACTTCTTCGCTTTTAGTTCTGCCAGATTAAATGTCGTTGGCAAGAAGTGATCACAGCGCAGGTTCGAGCAAGGATGATTTTCAAAATAAGAGAAGCAACTCAAGTCCCTGTGAAAGCCTGAGCGAGAATTTCCACACGACAAATACAATTTGAATTTATAATTAGCGATTCACTGCCTGAGGGTTAAATTTTGATAATTCGAAATATGAATGTTCGTAATCTGTGGTCTTAACGCCACTAAGTTTTATTAAAATAATAAGTCTATTCGGGTACCGTGACATATACGCCGATACACGCTTTCGAATTGACGACTTCGAACATGAACGCCCTCGCTGAGCGCTTCTCCCAATGATATCATACTGCAAAATCGAATTAAAAACGATCACTCACCAGTCCTCGTTAAAAGCATGACTATGACTACGATGCATTCCATCGTTTCTCCGTTTACGTCAAGGCTCACCGAATTTGAAGTGCTATTTGCAAAAAAATTTTATATGGTTCCGTCAAAATTTCTAATGAATTTGCCCCGCAGTGCTGTACTCGTATACTTGGACACTTCAATTTTGGTATTCCTATCTTAATTGCAGCAACCACAGTGCAGCACTCTGTTTATTAAGGGGGAAAATAACACTGCAGGTACGCTACACCGTTATTATCGCGTTCAATTCTTTGAAAACATAATCACTTGGAACTCAAAATAAGCTTTTTTGCGTGATTAGCATTCTGCCTCTGTCATGAGAATAAATTCGACCCGCTAATTTGATTATTAAATCGCGGAAGACAGCACTGACTCGGAATCTTTATTTTGACACATACGAGGTCGAAGCAATCTCCCTTATTCGATTATTGTACAGCATTTTTTTACACGTAAATGCTTTTGAACTTGTCAACAACCGGATTTGACTATGTACATGATCCCAACCAAGGTTAAAAAGATCAATTGCGCCCGCAAACAGCCTAACTCGGACAAATTTTGCAATATTATCGCTAACTATATAGCCCAGTCATATTAGGGCTTTCACCTCGGAATGAAAGATAATAAGCTGCAAATTGGTATGAACCTTTGTTTTGTTGATAGATAATTAGCTTCCATTTCCAATTTCATTACAATTAAAATCAACAAAGATACTTTTGATATTTGAACTCACATTTTGATAAATGTATATTATGCCGTATTTAATAATAAATAAAAATATGTGTAAAATATATACTCTTACTATCATTTTAACTTAAAATAAAACTAAAATATATAATCCAGAATTAATAATATTTTATACTTAAATAGTTAAATATGAATAATTATATATAAATAATCAAGTTACTTACTTTAATTAAATATAAATAATTAATAGTTAGTACATAAATAATAGGCATTGTTTAATAATTATAATTTCCAAGTAAATAATTGACTTTATAACGTACTGATAACCATAACTCACGCTTGACCTTGCATTAGGCCGTATATGACTGTACGATGTGCACTCTTCGCGCTCTACCTTCAAAACGGTTGGTCGTATGAAAAAAAAGTTTAAACAAAAGTTGTAGGGAATTTTATAGCCTACAACTTTTATAATAAATGCAAATCTCATTTAACCGATAGGAAGCCAGATATTCGCGAAAAACCGATTTTTGTGACCTTTGACCTTGAATATCTTGAGACGCGAACACGATAACGATTGTGACTTTTGAGACAACATTTAAAATGACAAAACAAAGGTTCATACCAATTTGCAGCTTATTATCTTTCATTCCGAGGTTGACCCCTTTTTTTACCTAATATGACTGGGCTAATAGCGTTACACAGGAAAGTGATTGCTAAGGCTCGTAAAGTGTTATCCATAGCTGAGATTCTTTCCTTGTTATACGCACGATCCACTCTGAATTGAAATCAAACAAAATCAATTGCCAGAATAAAGGCCCTAACAGACGACCGGATTTGGTCCGGACGGACCTACTGAGGTTCGGTCCGCTCTTTTGCAACACACGATCGGACCAGCCAGTCGTTCTTCAGTTTTTGGTGCGCGAAGATGGCAAACGAAGTGGCATCGGTTATGTCCAACAAACATAAAATCGCTTTTGCGGCAGCAGTAATTGTTGCTACATCGCCACCGCTACAAATTAAAAAGAGGAAAAGGAAAGAATGGGCGAAATTTTACTTGATGAATAGGAAACAGTACAGTCATATGAGACTAATAAAAGAGCTCGATGAAGAGGATTTTCGCATTTATCTGCGAATGAGCCAGGAGTGTTTCGTAGAACTGTTGGATTTAGTGAAGCCACACATCACGAAAAAAGATACTGTGATGAGACGTGCAGTGAGTGCTAAAGAAAGATTAGTTGCAACGCTTAAATACCTTGCGACAGGCAGGGAATTGAAATTCAGTACCAGCATATCATCGCAGCTCCTATCAAAAATTATTCCTGAAACGTGCGAAGTGATTTGCAAAGTTTTGAAGAAGTATATGGAGGTATGTAATACTTTACCTTCCCGTGTTAAAAAACATATGAGTGTGTGTTATGTGTTGTGTGTGATCTAAATTTAAAAATAAGTATTGAATCATTCAACTTATATTACGCAAAAATTAGAAGAATAATGTACTAATATACAAAACCCTATCCAAATCGCGACCTGTGTCCGTCCGTCTGTGTGTCACAGCAGTTTTTCTCAGAGACTATAGAAGCTACAATCATCAAACTTTGTGGAAAGGTGGAAAATGGTGACCTCTTGAAAGTTTGGGGGTTAAAAACATAATAGGAAGTTTTCAAGGGGTGCTCCCCCTAGAGGGGGGGCTTTTAAACATTTTTTTGTTAAAGGTAGTCGTATGGGGTGTCGGAAGAAAGGTCTCAATGAGATCTATTCAAAACAGTGTTATTATCCTTATATCATGTAAGTTTCACAAAAAATCTATAAGTAATAGACATTTGAATTCTTTATGTTTATTTATATCAAAAAAACTTAAAATTTTATTCTTACAAAACATAACAACTGCTGTCTTATTTTTTTGTTATTCATTAATTTATCACAGCTTAAAGTCAGTTTTAAAACTGCTTAAAAATAAAGGGTTATTTTTTAAAAATTAAAAATTCTCCAACATCGGACTGATCCAATGCCTCTGTTGGTTGTTGAAACGGTGACTGTGGTGATTGATATGACGATGCTGGTTGAATCAGCTCTTGCGATGGACTTGCATGATGAGGTGAAGGCGATGCGATTATGTACTGTGGTGAGTGATGCTGGGGTGATGGCGATGCGAGTATAATCTGAGATGATGGCGATGCTTGTTCAAATAGATGAGGTGATAGCGATGCAGAAGCATACTGCATAGGTGATGAGAATGCATGCTGGGTTTGAAATAGACCAGATGGAGATGTTGAAGGCCGGGAATTTTTCCATTGTAACAATGGTAACGGTGAATTGTTGATATTAATGTGGGTGTTGGTATTCAGCTGTTTTAGTTTCGCATGAAATAAAATATCCTAGATAAATTTTTCTGCTAAATACCGCTGTAAAGGATCAGCAATTTCTTTTAATTGAGAGCCAACGCAGCGGCCAAAAGTGTCTGAAGGATTTTCTTCATCGCAGGTTTTTATTAATTTTTGTGCTGCATCCACTAATTCCGTCTGTTTTTTTAATAAATCCTTTGTAGAACGCCTTGCTTTTTTTGTTTCAGGTACCTGCAACACAAAATGAATGGTTAAAAAATGCAAATTTATTTGAAACAAAATGGCAATTCGATCATTGTTTCGGTGCTATCGACGGCAAACATATTCTGATTGAGAAACCACAAAATAGCGGATCGGTGTACCATAATTATAAGGGAACTTTCAGTATAGTTTTGTTAGGAGTTGTCAATGCCAACTATGAATTCATGTACGTACACGCAGGAACGAACGGCAGCATTTCCGATGGAGGAGTACTCAAACACACGCGATTTTATGACAAACTAATGTCGAATGAACTGGATATACCACCACCTTCTAAGTTATCGAAATCAAATACTATAGCTCCATTCTGTTTTGTGGGAAACAGTGCATTTGCGATGAATGAACATCTTTTAAAGCCATACCCACAAAAAAATTTAACCCATGAGAAGAGGATTTTTAATTATAGACTTTCTCGGGCCAGAAGAATCGTTGAAAACGCGTATGGTATATTAGCTGAACGATTTCGAGTTTTTAAAAAGCCTATTACAATCAATAAAAATAATGTGCCAAAAATTGTCATGGCTTCATGCACTTTACATAACTTCTTAAGGCAAAAAAGTCACCCATATATGCCTCCCAACAGCATTGATTTCGAAGACATAGAGCTACTTACTTTCCAATTGGGCGATTGGCGACAACCCATAACGTGATAGGTCTTCAAAATGAAAGGGACCACACGGAGCATGGCAAACAGGTTCGGCAGACCTTTACAGATTATTTCAATGGTAACGGGCGCGTCAATTTTCAAGAAAGGATGGTGAACGTATTAAATATTTGAAAACTTACAATGAGTTCGGATTCGCTGTCAGTGTTTTCCAGATTGTCAACTCCTGTGACTTCTGGATTATTTTTCTCGCTCAGGAACGTCAAATATGGAAAGTACCATAGAGATGGGGAATAAATTTCGTCGGTACCAGCTCCACTTGATTTACTTTTTTCAACCTTAAAAGAATGCAAATGTTTATTTTAGTACGTTATGTTAAATAGATGTACCGATTTATGTACCGACATTTCCTTATTTAATAAATAATTATTTAATGCAAAGGCACGGAGTCGTTTATTTCACGAAATTTATTTCGGCTTTTATCATATACTCAAGCTTATTAACAATAGGCCAGTTTACGCATGTTGTTAAGGGGCTGTCCATTAGTTACGTAAGAGACTACGGAGAAGGGGGTGGGGCTGGAGAGCAATGTGTATCCCCTTACGTGCAATTTTATAGGGAGTAATATAAGAATTGCAAGTAGGTTTTCAAAACCTTCTTGCAATTCTTATGAAGAACTCTAGCTAAAGAGACTGACTTTCGGTAAGTTTCATATAAAAATTACCAACTATAAAACATTAGAGAATATATATATATATATATATATATATATATATATATATATATATATATATATATATATATATATATATATATAGACTTTTTATTTAATTTAATATTTAAATATGATATATGGCTGTGGAAAAATTGAATTTAATGCACTTTTGTACGAAATCTACTAATTTTTTGGGACTCGTCAAGGAATTGATGAAAGACACATAATATTTTGGTTCTGAATGATGAGCATTATCAGTATTCTTAACTTTCTCAGTAAAAGGTAAATTAATGCCAATATTTTCTACCGAAAAATAACCAATAAAGTAATTTAGGGATGCATCAGACTACGACTATTTAGCCGCACTTCTGTCGCAAGTTACACTTGGTTAAATGGAAGCCCGCACACTGCGATTTTCGACAATTTTGTCCAGGTCGGCAGTCGCAGGAATTTGCGATTTTTCCTAAAACCACTTTAGTAGGTAGTTTCTATGATACTCGCGCAGGCGCACATCATTTGGACATTTGACGCTGACGTGCATGGAAGTTTCTTGCATAGCGCAGAAATGAGTTAGCGCATGTGTTCCTGGCAAAGACATACCTTCAAATGAGCATTTTAGTTCTGCGCATGCCTGAAGTTCCTTCGGAGATCTTGTCGCAGTGTGTTCGTATTTGCGTCTAAAAATAGCTGGTTACGACAGTAAAATCGCAATGTGGCCGAACCCTTAAATGCTTTCATTTAATATGATTGAAAACAATGTCTTTACAAAAATTTTGTGAATGCTTTTCTTCTCAGCATTCATCCTCTGGCTGATAATGAACTTATTATAAAATCTTTTAACCTTGAAGTTACATATACGTAAGATTTGAAAAATGCTTCCAACCAATTTTTAGGACTACAAATTATAGAGTTAAAATCTAGGTAATTTTATAGAGAATTTGCCCAAGTAGTTAAAATCATTCACTGCATACTAAAAACCGGCGAAAACCGAGTGCTCCTACGAATTTAATTTTCTCTGTATAACTGTTCGTAGGTATGAAAGTAAACATGAATGAACAAGTTTTGAAAAAGCCAATAGTAACAACTTATAAACCAATAGCTATATTTAAAAAAAATTGTTTCAACCTTTTGAGTGCATTTTGAAGACAATTTTTCTTTCCTTTCTAAACGTTTTATCAAAGAAAATGCGGGAATAAGGCGTGAAGTATATTGCGTTCTTTCCATTACGTTGCAAAAATCACTGCCAACAATGAATCCTTTCCGTAACGTCATTTGACAGCTGAGTTTTTATGTTTTTCACGATAAATGGATTAACTCTTTAAATAAATCACTTTTGACAATTAATGCAAGTCTTGTTGAAGGTTTCCGAGCTATATTTGATATTTTTAACGAAAATCGAACAAAACATAAAAGTACCCAATGCTAAACATTTTCAACGGTCTTTAACAACATGCGTTAACTGGCCTTAAAGTTTAGTTTCTTATCAGTACTTTTAAAACTTGAATGAAATATGTAATTGCAACTTACCTTTCGCCTCTCTCGCCGGTATGCAGCCCTCATGTTTTCTAATTTCTTTTTAACTCCACTAACAGTTATTGACTTATCATACACTGCAAAATGATCGCGAAGCATATCTAGTGCTTGATTTCGCACATCTTTATTTAAATATGCATCGTTAGATGCATCCCACAAGCACGGTAACTCCTTATAGAGTTCTAAAACTTTTATCAAAACTTCGCGTTCCGACACTGTCTTTGCACTTTCCATATTGTTTTCTGCACTTTTCATACGTCACCAACTGCACCTTTTAACGTGTTGATAACAACTGATTGCGGTCCGGTCCGGTCGTTCTGTCCACACACGCAGATTTGGTCCGGAGCGAACCGAGTCGGATTTGGTCCGTTGGAAAATCCATCGAACTCGATCGGACTCAATTTTGGTCCGCGGACTGCTCTCCAGACGACCGGATTTGGTACGGAGCGAACCAATCCGCTGGTCCGCCCGGACCAAATCCGGCCGTGTATTAGCACTATAACAACAATCACAGCAACAAAACGACACAACGACTCGCCTTGGAATTCAAAGTAAGCTTTTTCGCATGATCACGTCATTCAGTGAGATATTCGACATACGTCCGTTTGGAGGCGAGCTGCGTGATATG
The DNA here is from genome assembly GCA_963969285.1 of Odontomyia ornata. Classification (NCBI taxonomy): domain Eukaryota; kingdom Metazoa; phylum Arthropoda; class Insecta; order Diptera; family Stratiomyidae; genus Odontomyia; species Odontomyia ornata. Next base: position 133,514,642 of record OZ017741.1, on the reverse strand, counting down.
TCAACGCATGTGTTTTGCACCACGCCGAGTGCTCCCTCTTTCTCTGTCGCCAATCGCGAGCTCTTCACCCATTATCCGAACAATTTGCACGGGACTGTGACACACGTCCACTGCCAGAACTCCCGTCGTTTGTACGTCAATTTGAGCACACGAAAAGGTTAAATGTAATTCGAATTACAATGGCCAAGTGAATTTGACTAGTTTCAATAAATTTAAGCTCGCTTTTCTTTCCCGGCGCGGGGACTTTTAAGTTTACTCCGGAATTAACTTCAATTTGTTTTATTAATGTTCTGCTCGTGTTCACTCAACGAATTCCACTCTTCAAATAAAGGCTGTTGGCACGTCACTCAGCCTTCACACACACTGGTCAACAGTCAAGAAGCGTTTGTAGGTAGTTGTGTCTTGTAATCGTACGATTCACTGCACTGCCGTTGCCTTTACGGAATCTCAATTTTTCTCTAACTCATTCGTAAAAACTTCTCAACAAGTATTAACTATGACGCGATGTTAATAACTTTACACGGCACCGTTCCAAATTGCCACTAAAAATTTCTCGAATTACCACCGGGTCTCATCGTACAAAAATTTGCCAATTTATCCGTGGTTCTTCACGATCTCTCGTCGACTCCTTCCTTTCTCGTGACGTCCGCGCTGTCTCACGATCTCAAGCAGACTCCCCTGCTTAGCTGAACTCGCATGCATTGCATCATGTAATGACCCATTAGCCTGCACTAAATCAGTGTTTCCACATCCCAAATTGCAATGGGCAGATTTAAATTTTTAAAAACCAAAATTTTACTTAAGTAGGAATATTTATGTATATAATATATAAATGAAGTGAAGAAATTTAAATGAAGTAAGGAAATAAAAATTTTAAATAATAATAATCAGAAGAAAAACTATTCTACAAATAACAATTATCGGGGAAATAATTGCATATTTTTTTAAATCTGCCATTACAATTTGGATAAGAAATAGGAGGGTTTTCGAGCAGTTTGCTAGTGTGACTGCTTGATTACTACATTGTAGTCAAGTTTCTCTGGATGTAATATGGAGCAAGATGGTCTAGGTGCACGGTTTTTATTTTGACTCTCAGCTTATGGTGTTCCTGTATATAATATACGACGTCGTTGATTCACTTTGTAACCCGGTATGGTCGTTCCCAATTATGCTGCAACTTCGGAGATCTACCCTTCCACCGTTGTGGTTTGTACAGCCACACGAAGTCATCTTGCTGGAAGCCAGTAGAATTTGCCTTTAGATCATACCTGGTCTTCATGCGGTCAGTAACCGATTCGAAGTGTTTTCGCACTGTCCGATGTATCTGGTGCTACCGTTGCCTTAGTTCACTTGCGTACTCTGAGATCGTTTGGAGTTTCTCAGGGGGTGTTCCAAACTTTATATCAGCCGGCAGATGAATAGTCTTTCCACAAAGACTTTGGCTAGGGCTTCGACCGTCGATTTATGTTCGGCAGCTCTGTACGCCACCAAAAAATGAGGGATGTGTCAGTCTCAGTCCCTTTGGTTCTCGTCAATCATCTTGGCCAGGTGTTTATTGAATGTGCCGTTGAAACGGTCGACCATTCCATCGGATTGGGGATGCAACCGTGTTGTCCTCGTTTTCCGTATCCCCAGCAGCTCGCACAATTCGCCCAAAACTATTGACTCAAAGTTTCGGCCTTGATGCGAATGTAGTGCACAAGGTTCACCGTACCTACTGACCCAATTCAACACGAGCTGTTCGGCTACAGTAGATGCTTCCTGATTGGGAATGGGGTAGACCTCGGGCCACTTGCTAAAATAATCAACCACAACCAGCGTGTATCGATTTCCCCATTCGAATTCAGGAAAAGGTCCTGCGATGTCAACAGCAATCTTTTCAAACGGTACACCCACGTTGTAGGTTTGTATTTGTCCTCTCAGTTGTCGCTTTGGACCTTTGACGGAAGCGCAAATCGTCCATCTGTGACACCAGTCATCTAAGTCTTCTCGAGCGTGGAGCCAGTTGAACTTTTCCGCACCAAGGTGGCCTCCCGAGGATCATTCGTGCATTTCCTTAACCACATCGTGGATTCGACTACACTTGTCGGAATTAAGTTTTAGACTCGCCAGTTGCAATCAGGAGAACAGTCTGGGTCTTGCCTCCTTTTCCAATGATGGTCGTGAGTAGCTTCCAAAGAGGTGATGGTGGAAACAAGCTGACAGCTGCCGATTACTCCTCCCATTTTTTTGTGGTAGGAAGGTGAATGCTATTTATGTACAGAGTGTGGGACTCCTATGCGCGACTGGACTTCCCACTAAACACCTCCCCTGTCAATCTGAGAACCCAGCCTGGAACCGTTTAACACATTACTTCGGGCCAGGTCTCGTTTTGTTACGCCGTGGGGCGCCTTCAAGCTGGGGAGTCCCTTTTCTAACGGGAGGGGAGAGGGGCAGAGGAAATGCCAGAAAAGTGATCCCCCAGCGCCTCCGGCTGCTGTGAGTCCCTTTTATATTTTAGGACTGCCCGAGCATAATGTGCCACCTGGTTCCATTTGTCAACCGATTCGAGCATCACCACAACTATATTATCCGAGGTGAGCTCTCCCGTCTCCCTGTATAGTTCCCTTCGCAGCCTGGCCCATTTTGTACACGCAAAAAATGTGTGACAGGCATTGTCCTCCTCTCCTGGGCAAAACTGACGATCGGGAGACCGTGACTTACCGATCTTGTGCAGGTAAGACTGAAAACACCCGTGCCCGCTCAAAAGCTGGGTCAGATAGAAGTCAGTCTCACCATGCCTTCGATTTAGCCACGGTCTCACATCCGGGATGAGGCGCGCAGTTCACCTTCCCTTCGTGCAACTCCCCCAAGACTGCTGCCAATCGTTGAGCGAGCGTTGTCTCTCCTCGCGGACAACTATTTCCCTCGCATCCTCGTTTCGGCGCAGGTAAATAGCGCGGTGCTCTCTAGCAAGGAGGGCGACAGGTATCACGCCTGCAATCACTCTCACCGCCGAGTCAGAGACTTTTAGATACGAAGATGCAATTCTCAGTGCTCCTCTTCTCTGTACCTGTGCCAATCGTTTTCGGTATGCATCCTTGCTGAGAGCGTCGCCCCATACCTCTGCTCCGTACAGCAGCATTGACCCTACAGCACTCATCAAGAGGCGTCTTCTTGATGGGCTGGGTCCCCCTACGTTGGCCATAAGTCGACTCAGGGCCGATATTCCTGAAGCAGCCTTCTCAGCCGTTGCCCTGATTTGCTCAGAGAAACTCATTTTTGAGTCGATCAGTAGCCCCAGGTACTTCACCGCTGGCTTTGATTCGATTTGTATGTCTCCAATACTGATCATCCTTACTCTAGGCATTCTCTTTTTTGTCAAGATGACCACTTGGGTTTTCTCCAGTGCTAAACTGGGCCCGCGAGCAGTCATCCAGTCCCTCACTCGGCGCATTAGCATACCTAGCCTAAGTTGTGCTTGTTCAACGGTGCGTCCGGCGACCAGAGCCGCAACATCATCCGCATAGCCGACCAAGCGCGACTCATCTGGCATCTCAAGTCTCAGTAGCCCGTCGTAAGACACGTTCCACAGGTCCTGGACCAAGGATAGATCCCTGGGCAACACCCGATGTAATTTCCATCCTTCGTTGGCCCTGTGTCGTGTCGTAGAGCAGGCTTCGGTCCTTTAAGTAGTTCCTCAAAAGCCGCGTTAGATATTCTGGAACTTGAAAAGAATTTTCCAGCGTGTCCAGAATATCCACCCATCTAGTGGAGTTGAAGGGATTCCTGACGTCGAGTGTCACCAACAGGACGACCCGTCGCTTGGTGCGACTATATGCCCCTGCCTTTTGGACCGCGTTCACCACCTCTGCAATCGCATCAATGGTAGAACGTCCTGCTCTGAAGCTGTCCTGCCGAGGAGATAGGTCCCCAGCAGCACGAATCGCGTCAGTGAGTCTTCCCTTGATGAGTTTCTCTAGCACTTTCCCAGCCGTGTCTAGCATGCATAACGGGCGGTATGCAGACGGCGATTCGGGATTTCCCTTCCCCTTGCTGATCAGCACGAGCCTCGCCACCTTCCATCGTACTGGGGAGACCCCGTCCCGTAGGCAAGCGTTGAATGTGCTGAGCGGCAAGTCAGGACAATGATGATAGACGAGCCGCAACACCTCAGCTGGAACACCATCTGGACCTGGAGCCTTCCTCGGTTTCAAGGAGAGGACTGCCTCCTCCAGTTCCAGCTGTGTAAAGAGTGGGCACTTGACTGCTGTTTCACCATGGACAGCGTCAACACGGACGGGACGAGCGGGGAAGAGTCCCCGCACTATCGCGTCCATCTTTTCCGCGTCATGTATACGGATTCTTGTTCACATTGTCCACTAGGTCTTGCCAGCAGCAAGACCAGCTTTCATGCTGGTGGTTGAGTTTGCGGTGCTAAAGGTAACCGGCACGTATCGGTTCCTTATGGACCTTACAAGGTTCCGTCCTACAACTGACTTGCGCAATGCCGACGTCTTCGTTGGCTCTATCAGATAGGATCGGTTGTCTCCAGAATCACCATCAAGCTTGGCCTGTACAATGCTTTCGGAAGATTCCGGTACATCAGTGTCGGTACATACTACCACATTCATCTTGGGAATTTGGACACCGGGAGTCATCCATAATGCTCGCGACGGGAAAATTATGTCGGAACGCAAGGTCTCACAACTGTATTTGGAGGTTGACCTCTCCGTGGACAGGTACAGTTTCTCCCGTAGCTATCCATAATGAGAAAATCCTGCCCTTGTGAAGAAGTTGTTGCTTCTTTAGGTCTGGTTGAATAATCGATTGGGTTGCACCAGTGTCGATTGTTATGGTGCAATGTTCTCTTTTAATTTGACCCAGAAGGCATAGGTCTGCTTCTCCACGATGTAGTCTTCACACGGTGATGGTGGTGCTGGGGACGTCACTCCTCCTAGCCAACCTTTGCTCCATGAAGTTGACCCCTTCGGTTTTAAGGCTTTCCATTCTGAGCTCCTGACTCGGTCTGGATCTCCTCCATCCGGAACAATAGCTTGGTTTTGTTTGCTTCTTGCAATCTCCTTGCAGGTGCCCTTTCTCACCACGATTCGAGAATCTAGGCATACCATTTGCCTGCGGTGCTCGTTGAATTTCCACACGCTCACACCTGCACTCGTCTGTCACTACTTCGCGAACCCGTCCAGTGGTACGAGTCACATTATTCACTGCCTCAAAGTTCAGACTATAAGCCGATGCTTATAGTCTGAACTTTGCTTTTGAGCTAAATGCACAGCTTGTTGCAATTCCTGGTCCTTAACCGTTTGCTTTTGAGCTAAATGCACAGCTTGTTGCAATTCCTGGTCCTTCAAAGCGCTGATGAATGCTTCTGTTGCTCCGTCATCTCAATGTTCTGGGTCATAAGCTGGGTAAGCTAAAAGTTCCAGTCGCTCAATGCCTTGGAGTATTTGCTGCAGGGTTCCGCCAGACTTCTGCATCCGATGCCGATAAATCTGCTTCAGATGATCGTCTCCATAACACATGTCAATGGCACCATTGCCACGTGTTATAGTTTGCAGCCGATAATAAAGTGAAAACGAACTGTCTTTTAAATTAAGTTAAAATTATATATATATATATATATATATATATATATATATATATATATATATATATATATATATATATATATATATATATATATATATATATATATATGTATATATATATATATATATTGTATATATATATATATATATATATATATATATATATATATATATATATATATATATTTATCTATATATATATTTATCTATATATATATTTATCTATATATATATATATATATATATATATATATATATATATATATATATATATATATATAAATATTAGATATTCTTAATAGTGTTGAGCCTTTTTTGTCACTAGATGGTGTTCGTTGTCATACATCGGGCAAAACGACATGCGTTTGAAAGGTGACATTCCAATCTAAAATTTTCGAATGGACAGTTTCGTACTTCGTCATTCGTGTAAGAATTGTATTCATTTAAAATTAAGTGAAATTTCTGAAAAAAAATCGTTATATTTTACACTATCACTACGATCAAGGTAAGAATGCATCGCAGGCTCGAGAAAAAATTTGTGGTGATTACGGTCAAGATACTTTATCAAAAGCCACAGCCTAGAGATGGTTCGCTCGTTTTTGTTCTGGAAATTTTCATGTCAAAGATTTACCTCGCTCAGGTAGACCAATCACTGAAAAAGTCGATGAAATCTTACAAAAAATTGAAGAAGACAGACACATAAGCAGCCATGACATGGCTAAGGAACTGAGTATCCATCATCAAATAGTTTTGAACCATTTGCGTAAGGCTGGATACACAAAGAAGCTCGACGTTTAGGGCCGCATGAATTAACACGAAAAAATTTGATCGAACGAATTCCCATTTGCGAAATGCTAATAAAACGCAAAAACATCGAGCCATTTTTGAAGCAAATCATTACGGGCGATGAAAAATGGATAAGATATGAGAATGTAGTTCGAAAAAATCATGAACAAAAAAAGATGAATCATCCCAAACAACTTCAAAGCCAGGATTGACACCAAATAAAGTTATGCTGTGTGTATGATGGGATTGGAAGGGAGTGTCAATTCGGCTCTGTACTGTCAGCAATTAACCAGATTGCAACATGCAATTCAAATAAACCGGCCAGAATTGATCAATAGAAACGGCGTTGTCTTCCATCATGAAAATGCCAGAACACATACATCTTTGATGACCCGTCAAAAATTGAGAGAGCTTGGCTGAGAAATTTTGATGGATCCACCGTATAGACCAGACGTTGCATCATCAGACTTTCATTTGTTAATGAAAAGAAATTCACTTAAAAAAGGGACTGTGAAAATCACTTGGCCAAGTTTTTCGCCAACAAACCACATAAGTTCCACACAGATGGAAAAATGGGTCTACCCAAAAAATGGCAAATGGTA
>OZ017741.1:133482666-133505166 GCA_963969285.1 Odontomyia ornata | reverse complement strand
ATGCCATTGACATGTGTTATGGAGACGATCATCTGAAGCAGATTTATCGGCATCGGATGCAGAAGTCTGGCGGAACCCTGCAGCAACTACTCCAAGGCATTGAGCGACTGGAACTTTTAGCTTACCCAGCTTATGACCCAGAACATTGAGATGACGGAGCAACAGAAGCATTCATCAGCGCTTTGAAGGACCAGGAATTGCAACAAGCTGTGCATTTAGCTCAAAAGCAAAGTTCAGACTATAAGCATCGGCTTATAGTCTGAACTTTGAGGCAGTGAATAATGTGACTCGTACCACTGGACGGGTTCGCGAAGTAGTGACAGACGAGTGCAGGTGTGAGCGTGTGGAAATTCAACGAGCACCGCAGGCAAATGGTATGCCAAGATTCTCGAATCGTGGTGAGAAAGGGCACCTGCAAGGAGATTGCAAGAAGCAAACAAAACCGAGCTATTGTTCCGGATGGAGGAGATCCAGACCGAGTCAGGAGCCCAGAATGGAAGGCCTTAAAACCGAAGGGGTCAACTTCATGGAGCAAAAGTTGGCTAGGAGGAGTGACGTCCCCAGCACCACTATCACCGTGTGAAGACTACATCGTGGAGAAGCAGACCTATACCTTCTGGGTCAAATTAAAAGAGAACATTGCACCATAACAATCGACACTGGTGCAACCCAATCGATTATTCAACCAGACCTAAAGAAGCAACAACTTCTTCACAAGGGCAGGATTTTCTCATTATGGATAGCTACGGGAGAAACTGTACCTGTCCACGGAGAGGTCAACCTCCAAATACAGTTGTGAGACCTTGCGTTCCGACATAATTTTCCCGTCGCGAGCATTATGGATGACTCCCGGTGTCCAAATTCCCAAGATGAATGTGGTAGTATGTACCGACACTGATGTACCGGAATCTTCCGAAAGCATTGTACAGGCCAAGCTTGATGGTGATTCTGGAGACCACCGATCCTATCTGATAGAGCCAACGAAGACGTCAGCATTGCGCAAGTCAGTTGTAGGACGGAACCTTGTAAGGTCCATAAGGAACCGATACGTGCCGGTTACCTTTAGCACCGCAAACTCAACCACCAGCACCAAAGCTGGTCTTGCTGCTGGCAAGACCTAGTGGACAATATGAACAAGGATCCGTATACATGACGCGGAAAAGATGGACGCGATAGTGCGGGGACTCTTCCCCGCTCGTCCCGTCCGTGTTGACGCTGTCCATGGTGAAACAGCAGTCAAGTGCCCACTCTTTACACAGCTGGAACTGGAGGAGGCAGTCCTCTCCCTGAAACCGAGGAAGGCTCCAGGTCCAGATGGTGTTCCAGCTGAGGTGTTGCGGCTCGTCTATCATCATTGTCCTGACTTGCTGCTCAGCACATTCAACGCTTGCCTACGCGACGGGGTTTTCCCAGTACGATGGAAGGTGGCGAGGCTCGTGCTGATCAGCAAGGGGAAGGGAAATCCCGAATCGCCATCTGCATACCGCCCGTTATGCATGCTAGACACGGCTGGGAAAGTGCTAGAGAAACTCATCAAGGGAAGACTCACTGACGCGATTCGTGCTGCTGGGGACCTATCTCCTCGGCAGGACAGCTTCAGAGCAGGACGTTCTACCATTGATGCGATTGCAGAGGTGGTGAACGCGGTCCAAAAGGCAGGGGCATATAGTCGCACTAAGCGACGGGTCGTCCTGTTGGTGACACTCGACGTCAGGAATCCCTTCAACTCCGCTAGATGGGTGGATATGCATATATATATATATATATATATATATATATATATATATATATATATATAATATATATATATATATATATATATATATACATATATATATATATATATATATATATATATATATATATATATATATATATATATATAGATATATATATATATTTATATATATATATATATATATATATATATATATATATATATATATATATATATGTGTATATATATATATATATATATATATATATATATATAGTGTAACCCGGTCATAACGTACCTCGAGGGGACCGCAACAAGTAGAACTTTATAATCGATAGTACGTTATAGCCCACTTATGAAAAAAAGTTGTGTTCATATACAAAAATTGTCGTTTATTAAAGAAAAAAAGTCCATGCATTCATAATACAAAATTATAGCCTGCTGAATCAAAAAGCATTATAAATTTTCGAAAAATTTATAGAATTCTCCCGTTTGTCTACTAACTGTTATTGTTATGGTCTTAAAAAGTCAGTTATCTTGCATTGTTTTATTTTTATTTTTAGTTTTTGCTTTTGCAGATAGCCATCAATCAAAAGAGATGCTTCTAAGATACCATCTCCCGTAAGCTCGTTTGCTTCCAAAAATCTTGTCACATTTTTTATCGAATTTATTGCATCCTCAATATTGATGGTTTTCTGCTCAGTAGCTTCATCGTCAGTGTCGCTTTGTTGGCTTGATTCTACTGACAGTACTTCTTCTACTATGTCAGTATCTGTTCGGGTTTCAGTTGATACAACATCTGAATCAATGTTCTCAAACAAATCAAGATCTTGCAATTCTATAGTAGGTCTACAATTTTCATAAAACCAAGAGCTTAATGGACGCTCATCCTCTTCTCTTGCTTGAACCCTTTTAATCCATTCGCTCAAAGGAAGGTCGTCTTTTTCGTTTGATGAATTGGTTTTAAGTCCCGCATGCTGGAAACAGTTTCTAATGGTCGTTGGTGATACTTGTTGCCAGGCTTTTGCTAACATTTCTATGCCATCCAGCAAATTTATTTTCAAATTTTGAGCATCCTCAGCTGCATCGATGTATTTCATCAGAACTAGCCTAGAAATGTATCACAAATGGAATCTAAATTTATGTTACATGAATTCACTTTACTGAATTACCTTCGGTAATAGGATTTGAGGCACTTGATCACGCCTTGGTCCATCGGTTGTAGAATAGAGGTGCAGTTGGGAGGAAAAAAATTCAAGTTAATATTTTCCAGATTCTGGAGATTTGGGTGAGCGGCGCAGTTGTCTACAATTAGCAAAATCTTCCTTCTTTGCCTTCTCAGGTGCTCGTCCCAGGACCGTCACTCATTCGAAAAAATATCTGATGTCATCCAAGCCCGTCCATTTGAAGTATAATTTACAGGCAATATTTTTACATTTTTCATGCATCTCGGATTTTTAAATTTTCCAATAACGAGCATTTTTCTTTTTTTGGTGCCAGATAAATTGGCGCATATGAGGACAGTAATCCTTTCTTTAGACTGCTTCCCATCTATACACTTTTCACCACGAAATTTGAGAGTCTTGTTAGGCAGCACTTTGAAGAAAAGTCCCGTCTCGTCTGCGTTGAATATGTCCTCATCTCTATAACCCTCTCTTATCTGCGGCCATTCATCAGGAATCCAATCCAAAGCGGCTACTGAGTTTGCATCTGCTGCTTCGCCATGAATTCGTCCAAATCCAATGTTATGGCGGTTTTTGAATCTTTGAATCCAACCGGAAGAGCACCTGAATTCGTTATCATTATTAAGCTGAGCAAATTGTTGGGCTTTTTGTCGCAAAATTTCCCCCGAAATCGGATTGCGGAGACTCCTTTGATATGTAAACCACCTTATTAGGTTTCTATCAACATCCCGTAGCATGGGGTTTCAAATTTTCTTTTGTTTTCCTGAAGATGAAGGATTACTACACGCAGCCTTAATTTTATTTCGATTTCACCAAATTGTCGAAACTGTCGTTTTCTTCAATTGCTTCGAAGCACCTATTACTGATTGTTTTTTGCCACTTTCAGTTTCTCGAATAATATGTAACTTCTCTTTAATCGTTAGCACTTTGCGAGTTTTCTTCTCCATTTCTTTGTTTTGCAAACTTTATCGCGACCTTACACCGATCACAACACTCCAAAAACTGCCAATTATTTTCTTATGGGATTCCCTAAAAATTATGCAGACATCTCCCTAACACAAAAAAAAAACACCCTACCGGGCACAATACTTTAAAAACTGGCGATTATTTATCATGGGATTTCCCGAAAATTATAGGGACCGAAAACCCTTCGCGTTATTGTTGCCAATTTGTTACGTATTGCAACAACTTGTCTAAACAACTTATTTTTGTTTGTGGATTTATGCTTCATATGTACGTATGTATATGAGAATAAATATTTTGTACGTTATAAAGAACTCAAGTGGCATGGAGGAAGGTACGTTATAACCAATATGTACGTTATAAAAGTGAACGTTATATGCGTACAAAAATACAGTAACTTCCATGATTTGTGCATGGGGATTGGAAAAAAGTACTTTATAACTGAAAGTACTTTATAAAAGTGCACTTTATAAGCGGGTTGCACTGTATATACTTTTTTTTATATCTATAAATATATGTTTATATACAATGTGCACTCACAAATACACACATAAACAGGTTGTGTCGGAAAAGTAGGAAGAAACTTCCTAATAACTAGTTGGGCTTTGATGGTGGAACAAGCTTCACTCACAGTAAATGGGGCTAATAGAAGATATCCGGAAGTATTTATAGGCTCCGATGTTCTGGAACTGTGCTCAAATATGATGCTCATCTGTATAGAATCCAGTTTTTAGCAGCAATGATGTTGCTAATATAACAGTGCGTGGTCTTGGGCTGGCTGCCTTGTTTCAGTCTTTTCGCTGCTTTGTATTCTTGTTTTGTAGCTCACCACGGACTTAATTGCCGCTTTCGTTTCCACTGATAGCTCGTCACTTGTTTTCACCGGTGTGTTTGATAGGATGATACCCAGCTGGTTGTCGAGGGTCTCCCTGTAATTCTTGGCTACTCACCCCGTTCGGAGCCATTCGATGTCGAGTTTTGCAGAGGGCTGGTCTTTGCCGAATGCACCTTTGACATCGCCATGGGCCTCGGGCATACTTTATGTCTATTCAAATTAACCTGATCAAGTGATAATCCGAGTTACGATTGACTTCTCGGTATGTACGGACACCAAGTTTGCTCGATGCCCTTTTTCATTCCATCAGAACACAGTAGATTTACATGCTTATAAATGTATATACATAAATCTACATATAATATATATCTTTTTTATAAATGAATAAATATATATCTATATACATACATATACATATATATATATATATATATATATATATATATATATATATATATATATATATATATATATATATATATATATATATATATACATATATATATATATATATATATATATATATATATATATATATATATATATATATATATATACATATATATATATATATATATATATATATATATATATATATATATATATATATATATATATATATATATATATATGTATATATATATTATATATATACATAAATATATGTCTATATATATATATATATATATATATATATATATATATATATATATACATATATATATATATATATATACATATATATATATATATATATATATATATATATATATATATATATATATATATATATATATTTATTTATTTGTGTGCATAAGTATTTTTTTTAAATTCCTCCATTCCCTACCACTCTCTCCATCAATCTTTCATCGTCGCACAACGGTCGTGCAATCTACATTTTATACGTCATCGATTCCTATGTGTGCCTTCAGGCAATACTAAAACATCGGTAGGTATAAGGGGCACACAAAATGCTGTAAAGTACTCCTTTCTTGCTAGTCTAGTTTGATTCGTGAACATATCTCAGGGGTGAAAAAAAATATAATACGACGCAGTAAAAAAATACTCTGAGTTTATAAAAACAAGATTTCTTTAAGTATCTCGACGGTAGGGTCTAAAATGCGCTTAAATACTGCGTTTTCAATCCTCTGGGCCCATCATTAGCTTGAATTTTTCAAATGTTCCTTAAGTCTTTTCTTAAGAACCAATAATGAGTTTGCGTTTTTACTGTTTCTGGAAAAGCATCATTCGTTGCATCGTTCTTTAGTCGATCAGTTCTGGCGAAAGTATTACAAAATTGTTCCTATCTCTTGAATTATATGGATTTATTCGTGATACTTTTATAATGTGTTTTGTTTCAATTCATTGGAATTTAGACATTTGAAGGTAAACTTAGCTTTCTCGATATTAATAATTTGACCTAAGGTGAGTGCATTGGTCCGTTGATACACTAGTCTGTTGGAGTGAGAATTAGAAGGCTTTGAATATTTTTATAGGCTTTAGTTAGTATCCTGGATGTATAGTAATGTGAAGGTTTGGCTTTGACGATTGTCTCCAAATGACCACCGCTTAATGTAACTTTGTCAGTACAAACAGATTTAATATAAGTTTCTCTATATGCATTGGAAAATCTCCATATCTTCTCAACATTCCTACCATTGGTGTTAGTTGTCTCCTCAAATTATTTGTGTGTGGCAGTCATGTCAAACGACGATCTATGGCAAGACCTAGATATTTAACTTCAAGCACTCTTTGCAAATTTTTGCCACCAATTTTTAGCTCACCTCCTATGTCTTCCTTATTCTTCTGTTTAAAAATAATGTATTTTTTCTTTTTAGTATTCAGTGCTAGCTTGTTTTCTATAAGCCATGAATAATATTTATCTAGATCTTCGTGGACGATATCCTCCCTGGCAACTTTATTATATCCTGAATAAAGAAGTACAGTATCATCAGCATATAGTGTGTGGTGACCTTTCAGTTTACAAATATTCAAATTATTAGTATGTAGATCCTATATAGATATAGATCCTTGAGGACCCCCACTCTTCGTTGGTGCTAGATTTCTCAAGACATTATTTACTGATGTTCTTTGGAATCTTCCTTCCAAATAACTTTTGAAAAGTTGTTTCGGTTCGTCTTGAATACCATACGAATCAAGTTTTTGAAGTAACAGGTCATGACCAACCGTATCAAAAGCTTTCTTTAGGTCCACATAAATTGCAATAACATAATCTCCTTCATCAAGACTTTCATTGATGAAACGTGAGACAGAAAGTAACGCATTGAAAGCGCTCTTGTTCTTTTGAAAGCCAAGCTGCGTCGGATTTGTGATAGAAATGTCCATTAAGAAAGATTTTAAGCGATTGTTTACAAGTTTTTCAAATATTTTACTCAAGGCTGTCACAAGTGCAACAGGGCGTAAATATTCGGGTCTAGGTGATCTCATCGTTTGAATATTGGAATTATTTTTGCCAGTTTCTCTTCGTCCAGAAATGTTCCATTTCTAATATGCTCGTTTATAAAATTTCCCAGTAGTTCAGCTACCTCCTCTTTGGCAAGAATAATTTCATGTGTGGTGGTATGTCAATACCAGTTGTCGCATTTTTTTCAAATCTTCGATAGTATTTAATATAGGGTTATCCATTTTACGCTTGGGAAATTAAAGCTAAAAAAACCCATAAAGTATTCAGGTGGAAACAAAATTTTTTATTCAATATAAAGACTGAACCTTGCCATTATACGTGAAACATAACATCATTCAAATGTTTACCATAGGACCTCTTATAGGTCTAAAATCTTTTGAGGTAATTTTCAATGACTTTTCGGCACATTTCCGGCAATATCTCGGCCATAACTTCACGAATATTGGTTTTCAATTGCTCAAGATTTTGAAGATTGTTCCCGTAAACATGATTTTTTGCAAAGCCCCATAAAAAGAAATCCGAAGGTGTAAGTTCGCAGGATCTTACGGGCCAATTGACATCACTCAATCTCGAAATTATGCTCCCTGAAAATTTCTCTTGAAAAAGCGCTCGATTAGTCTGTGTTGTGTGGCTTGTGGCTCCGTCCTGTTGGAACCACATGTTCTCCAGATCATAATCTTCAATTTCTCTCCAAAAATTTAACATCCGTCCATAGCGGTCAGAATTGACTGTAATGGCTCTTCCTTGATCGTTTTCAAAAAAATACGGGCCAATAACACCACCAGACTATAATGCACACCAAACGGTCATTTTTTCCGGATGCAAAGGCCTTTCTCCGATCATCTGAGGATTTTGAGAGCCCCATATGCGGCAATTCTGTTTATTTACGTAACCACTGAGCGAAAAATGAGCCTCATCACTGAAGAAAATTTTGTTCGAAAAATCGTTACCAATGGCTTGTTGTTCAATCACCCAATTCGCATATATTCTGCGTTGTGTATGGTCTTGAGGCTTAAGTTCTTGAGTGAGTTGGGTTTTGTGCGGATTGAGATGCAAATCCAAATGCGAAATCCGCCACAATGAGCCGTAAGACAAGCCCAAATGTTGAGCACGTCGGGGAATCGACAAATTGGGGTCTTCCTCCACACTTTGAGCAACGACAGCGATATTTTCAGCAGAATGAATATTGCGATGATGCACAGGTCTTGCAATATCAATCACCGATCCAGTCTCTTAAAATTTTCTCACCGTGTTCAAAATTGTTTGCTGTGTAGATCGATTATGTTGACCGTAATCGGCTCGTTAAGCCCTAAAAGTTGATACAGCAGAATCATCATTTTTAAGATAAAATTGGATCATTTTAACGCGTTCTTTGTCTGTTAAACGATCCACATTTCTAAATGGCAAACTTTCAATGAAAAAAAAACATTCTTTGGATGACATTTAATTCTGACAGATGTCAATTGGAAGGGTTATACTTTTCTAGCACGAAATGGATAACCCTGTAATTCTCTTTTATTCGTTTGGTGAATGTGAAAGATAGACTTAGCTGGGCTATTTATGATATTAAAATAGCTCGTTGACTTGCCACCAAGCTCCTTAGTAATTTTTCACCAATTGTTGAAAAAAAGTGGTTTAGTGAGTTTCCTGTTCCACTTGGGTGTGCTGCATTTTTAGAGTCCATGCCCAAAAATTCAGCATTTGATGACATGACCCAGGGTGATGAATTATCTTTTACTCCGTTTATTATTTTCCATATTTCGTGCGAGTTGTCCGCCGCTGTTGCCAATCTTCTGGAGTAATATGAAATTTCAGCTTCTTTTATGAGACACTTTGATTCTTTTAAGGCTTGGTTATATAGAAATTTAAGTGTGTGATCTTCAGCGTTCTTTTTGTATTTTTTATAACCCTTCTTTTTATTAATACTAGTCTCGATAACTTTCTATGTCGACATCTGATCTTTTTCTCAATAGTAGAATCATGCTTGGACTCTGTAATCATAGTTTTGAGCTCCAGAAGGTTTCAGGTTTTTAGTTTGTTAGCAAGTGTTGAAATTTTGATTTGAAAATCTGAATATTTTGTGAGTAGGTTTTTGCTTTCTGAGACTATGGCCCTGGACGACAATTTTTAAGAACACGATGATCTGATTCGGGCCAGCGTTCAAGTGTGAATTTAATGATTTCAGCAAATATTTTCTCATTTGTTGCTATATGATCCAGGCAAGTACTTGAAGCTGGGCGAATGATTTTGTCCTTATGATCACTCCGTTTGTTATCGTTGTACATTATCGATTCTGGAGCATATACTATCACGTCTATGTGATTAGACTATTTTCAGTAGAGTATATTGCATCTATTACCGTGCAGCAGTCATGCGCATCGAGACGATTGGTATTATAGAAAGTCCCGATTTTTAGCTTTTTTCCCTGCGAAGGTAATTTCAATCATTATCATATTATAAAGGGTGATCCAACCAAAATGCACGATGTTAATTGTAAATAAAAAAAAAAAACATTTCAGGGAATTATGTTATCCATTTCGTGATTGGGAAAGTATAACCCTGCCAATTGACATCTGTCAGAATTAAATTTCATTCAAAGTGTGTTTTTTTAGTTGAAAGTATGCCATTTAGAAATATGGATCGTTTAACAGACAAAGAACGCGTTAAAATGATCCAATTTTATTTTAAAAATGGTGATTCTGCTGCATCAACTTTTAGGGCTTTACGAGCCGATTACGGTCAACATAATCGATCTACACAGCAAACAATTTCGAACACAGTGAGAAAATTTTAAGAGACTGGATCGGTGATTGATATTGCAAGACCTGTGCATCATCGCAACATTCGTTCTGCTGGAAATATCGCTGTCGTTGCTCAAAGTGTGGAGGAAGACCCCAATTAAGACCCCAATTTGTCGATTCCTCGACGTGCTCAACATTTGGGCTTGTCTTACGGCTTATTGTGGCTTATTTCGCATTTGGATTTGCATCTTCATACGTGAATCCAACTCACTCAAGAACTTAAGCCTCAAGACCATACACAACGCAGAATATATGCGAATTGGGTGATTGAACAACAAGCCATTGATAACGATTTTTCGAACAAAATTTTCTTCAGTGATGAGGCTCATTTTTCGCTCAGTGGTTACGTAAATAAACAGAATTGCCAAATATGGGGCTCTCAAAATCCTCAGATGATCGCAGAAAGGCCTTTACATCTGAAAAAGTGACCGTTTGGTGTGCATTATAGTCTGGTGCTGTTATTGGCCCGTATTTTTTTGAAAACGATCAAGGAATGGACGGATGTTAACATATTATTTTAGGAGACAAATTGAAGATTATGATCTGGAGAACATGTGGTTCCAACAGGGCGGAGCCACAAGCCACACAACACAGACTTATCGAGCACTTTTGCAAGAGAAATTTCCAGGAAGCGTAATTTCGAGATTGAGTGATGTCAATTGGCCCGCAAGATCCTGCGACCTAACACCTACGGATTTCTTTTTATGGGGCTATGCAAAATATCGTGTTTACGCGAACAATCCTCAAAATCTTGAGCAATTGCAAATCAATGTTCGTGAAGTTATGGTCGAGATATTGCCGGAAATGTGCCGAAAAGTCATTGAAAATTATCTCAAAAGGATTGAGACCTATAAGAGGTCCTATGGTAAACATTTGAATGATGTTATGTTTCACGTATAATGGCAAGGTTCAGTCTTTATATTGAATAAAAAATTTTGTTTTCATCTGAATAGTTTATGGGTTTTTTTTAGCTTTAATTTCCCAAGCGTAAAATGGATAACCCTATAATAGAGGGATCTATTACAATTATGGATAAGATAAAATATTGCCCAAACGCTCGCCACGACTACCTCTATCCGATGGTCCATATTTTCAATGACTCATACCCACCATTGAGATTCAATGTCGTTAACGTACTGAATTATCTCATCCTTTAGCTCTTGAATTGTTCGTGGCCTGTTGACGTACACTTTTACTTTTAAATATACCTAGAGAAAGAAGTTCAACGGAGTCGAATCACTTGACCCTGGCGGCCAATTAACATCGCCACAACGTGAGATAACACGGCCATTGAATTTCTCGCGCAAAAGAGCCATTGTTTTGTTGGCAGTGTGGCAAGTGGCACCATCCTGTTGGAACCACATATCGCCCAGGTCCACAACCTCCACAAAAAGTCCGTTATTTTCTCGCAATAGCGAACATCTTTCACGATAACTGCTTGGCCGCCCTCATTTTTGAAGAAGTTAGGCCCGATGACGTTGCCAGCCTATAAACCGCATCAAACAGTCACTCTTTGTAGATGCATCGGCTTTTCAACAATCACTCGTGGATTCTCATTTGCCCAAATGCGGCAATTCACTGAGGTGAAAAGGTGCCTCGTCGCTGAAGATGATTTTCTTTCTAAAGTCACCATTCCCGACCATTCAGCGTATTGTCGACGCTTGAAATGGTCGATAGGCTTCAGTTCTTTGGTAAAATAAACCTTGCAAGCGTATAAATTCAAATCTTTATTCAAAATTTGCATCAGTGATGTTCGTGAGATGTTCAATTGTTGGGCATGACTTCGAGTCGAGGCTGACGGCTCTTCTGCCACACTATCGTGAGCAACAGCAATGTTTTCCGCAGAACGACCTGGGCGAGCGAACAGGTGATTTCACATTTCTTACAGACCCGGTTTGCTGAAATTTGCGTACAATCCTCCCAATTGTGGACACATTTGGTCGATTATGCTGACCAAAAAAATCACGAAGTGCGTTTTCATTTGAACACCCATTTTCGTAAAAGGCTTCAATAGCCTTAATGCAATGCTCAATTGTGTTCTTCTCCATGGTTAAATTTGTCAAACACTGAAACAAAGGACTGTCAAATTAAGTTGGGTGGAAAACTTGACGTTAAGATGTGCCTTACACTTAACATGGTGCATTAAGGTTGGACCGCCCTTTATATGTCAGATGTTATTCTATTTGTTACGAAATTAATTGTATTTTTTATATAAAATGCTGTACCTCCTCCTATATACACACACATGCTTATATATATGCGTATATATATATATATATATATATATATATATATATATATATATATATATATATATATATAGGTATATATATGCATATATATATATATATCTATATATATATATATATATATACATATGTATGAATATATATACATATATATATATATATATATATATATATATATATATATATATATATACATATATATATATATATATATATATATATATATATATATATATATATATATATATATATCATATATATATGCTATATATATATATATATATATATATATATATATATATATATATATATATAAATATATATATATATATATATATATATATATATATATATATATATATAATATATATATATATATATATATATATATATATATATATATATATATATTATATATATATATATATATATATATATATATATATATATATATATATATATATATATATATATATATATGTATATATTTATTGTTATATGTGCAAATAATTCTGAGAGCTACTGTCGCAATTGTTTTCTCAACTATTAATAACATCATGATCAATAAACGAATATATTTGAAAGCACAAGAACCCACCAAGCATGATCATTATCTGAAAGTGACTTCAATGCGGCCGTTCAGGATTGCTCGAATTTTCCGGGTAGTTCTCGTCAGAACATTCGCTAATGTACGAGAAATGGATTGAATGACTAGAGACCCTATATAAAGCCGAGCTGAATGAATGGGGCATAAAGTAAAAATTGCGATAGTAAAACTGCGGTACTGTGGAGTGCGAATTAAATACGATATTGATTGATAGTGAAGTGATTTTATTAACAGATAATTGGAATATAAATTTGTAGTCAAGTGAATAACATTTTAACTATTCATAAAAAAGTGAAATCGAAGTAGAAGCATCAAAATCAAAGGAACCAGAAAATGCGCTGATGCAAATGTTAATGCTGATGCAGCAAAAGCAGCGACAACAGTCATCCAGCTTATGACCCAGATCATTGAGATGACGAAGCAACAATAGCATTTATCAGTGCATTAAAGGACCAGGAATTATAACAAGCCGTGCGTTTAGCTCAAAAGCAAATGGTTAAGGACGCATTGGTCTATAGTCTTAACTTTGAGGGAGCGAAACATGTGGCTTGTACCGCTGCCCGGGTTCGCGAAGTAGTGGCAGACGAGTGCAGGTGTGATCGCGTGGAAACTGAGCGAGACTTGCTGGCGAAACCGAGCTATTGTCCAGGGTGTGCAGCTAGGAGAAAATCTGGACCGAGTCAGGAGCCCAAAAGGGAAGCCCTTCAAACTGAGGGGTCGGAAAAAACTTAAGAGCCAACTTCGTGGGGCAGAGGTTGGCTAGGATGATCGACGACCCCAGCACCACCATCACTGTGTCAAAGCTGCATCGTGGAGAAGCAGAGTTATACCTCCCGCGTCAAGTTGACAGAGAAAATTCCATCATAACAATCAACACTGGTGCAACCAGATCGATTATCCGACCAGACATAAAGAAGCAACAACTACTTCACAAGGGCAGGATTTTCTTTCATGGACAACTAGGGAAGAAACTGCACCTGTCCGTGGTGAGGTCAACCTCCAGATACAGTTGGGAGACCTTGCGTTCCGACATAATTTTCTGGTCGCGAGCATTATGGATGACTGCGTTCTCGGAATGGATTTTCTGCCACCACATGGAATCACGTTGGATTTGGGCAAACGGGTATTGAAATGGCACAATGTTGAAGTATTGATGGAGGATCCCAGCGTCCAAATTTCCAAGATGAATGTGGTAGTATGTACCGACACTGATGTACCGAATTCTTCCAAAAGCATTGTATGGGCCAAGCTTAATGGTGATTCTGGAGACCACCGATCTTATCTGATAGAGCCAACGAAGACGTCCGCATTGCGCAGTTCGGTTGTAGGACGGAACCTTGTAAGATCCATAAGGAACGGAAACGTGCTGGTTAGAGTCCTTAACACCGCAAACTCAACCACGAGCATGAAAGCGGGAGAAGTCATCAGCAGTTGCCAGCCTGTTTCCACCATTACCTCTTTGGAAGCTACTCACGACCATCATTGAAAAAGGAGGAAAGACACATACACAGCCTGGGAACTCACGTCTGCAATATTGAAGCAGACCAAATTGCCAGTGCAGCTATTCAAGAAGCCTCTGATCTGGTCACCAAGTATAGTGAAATCTTCCCAACAAGCCCGGATAAACAAGTTCGAACGAGTATGGTAACTCGCCAGGCCAATTCGATAAGCACCAAGACGTCTTCCTATAGCCAAACAAGGAGAAGTGAGTGCACTAATCTCGGACATGGAAGAACAAGGTGTTATCGAGCCTTCTACCAGTCCATGGGCTGCGCCAGTAGTTCTAGTTCTAGTGTCGACTATAGGCGGCTTAACGACCTCACTAAGAAAGAAAGTTACCCACTTCCCACGCATTGGCGACATCATGGACACTTTAGCTCACGCAAAATGGTTGCTTACAACTCGATCTTAAGAGTGGCTACTGGCAGGTAGAAATCAACAAGAAGGACCGAGAGAAGACCGCATTTTCCATTGGGACTGGATTGTGGCAATTTGTGGTGATGCCATTTGGGCTTTGCAATGCTCCAGCCACTTTCAAACGCCTAATTGAACACGTGCTACGTGGTTTAACCTGGAAAACCTGCTTGGTGTACCTAGGTGACATCATTGTCATCGAGAGAACGTTCGAAGAGCATGTGCAGAACTTAGAAGAGGTTTTCTCCCGATTGCGACTGGCAAATTTGAAACTTAGTCCCGACAAGTGCACCTTTTTTGCAGCTGAAGTAAAATACCTGAGACACGTCGTGTCAGCAGAAGGGGTCAAAACAGACCCTGAGAAGATTGAAGCCGTGAAAAGCTGGCCAAAACCAAACAATAAGCGCCAACTACGAAGTTTTCTGGGTCTGGCCACCTACTATCAAAGATTTGTCAAGGACTTTGCCAAAAGAGCTAAGTGTCTCCATCAGCTAACCGAGAAAAATCGTGCGTATGTCTGCAATGAACAATGCCAGGTAGTCTTTGAGACCTTGAAGGAGAAGCTGTGTGAATCACCCGTACTGCCATATCCGAAACCCGGAAAAATGTTTGTAGTTGACACCGATGCAAGCAATGGCGGTATAGGAGCTGTACTCTCCCAGTAAATCAATGGCGAAGAAAGATTCTTCTCGTATTACAGTCGAGTTCTCTCAAAAAGTGGGAGGAACTACTGCGTGACCAGGAAGGAGCTATTGGCTATAATTTTTTTTTGTGGTCGGGAGGTGAAGGCATTTTCGCCCGCCGAGTCTGGCAATGTGGGACTCCTATGGAGATACCCACCAAACACCTCCCTGTCAATCTGAGAAACTAGCCTGGAACCGTTTGACACATTACTTCGGGCCAGGTCTCGTTTTGTTACGCCGTGGGGTGCCTTCAAGCTGGGGAGTCCCTTTCCTAGCGGGAGGGGAGAGGGGAAGAGAAAATGCCTAAAGAGCGATCCCCCGCCCCAGCGCCTCCGGCTGCTGTGAGTCCCTTTTATATTTTAGGACTGCCCGAGCATAATGTGCCACCTGGTTCCATTTGTCAACCGATTCGAGCATCACCGCAACTATATTATCCGGGGTGAGCTCTCCCGTCCCCCTGTAGAGTTCCCTTCACAGCCTGACCCATTTTGTACACGCAAAAAATGTGTGACAGGCATTTTCCTCCTCTCCTGGGCAAAACCGACGATCGGGGGACGGTGACTTACCGATCTTGTGCAGGTAAGACTGATAACACCCGTGCCCGCTCAAAAGCTGGGTCAGATAGAAGCCAGTCTCACCATGCCTTCGATTTAGCCACGGTCTCACATCCGGGATGAGGCGCGCACTCCACCTTCCCTTCGTGCGACTCCCCCAAGACTGCTGCCATCGTTGAGCGAGCGTTGTCTCTCCTCGCGGACAACCATCTCCCTCGCATCCTCGTTTCGGCGCAGGTGAATAGCGCGGCGCTCTCTCGCAACGAGGCGACAGGTATCACGCCTGCAATCACTCTTACCGCCGAGTCGGAGACTGCTGGATACGAAGATGCAATTCTCAGTGCTCCTCTTCTCTGTACCTGTGCCAATCGTTTTCGGTATACCTCCTTGCTGAGAGTGTCGCCCCAAACCTCCAGGTAAACCAGGTATGATCTAAATGGCAAATTCTACTGGCTTCAAGAAAGATGACTATGTGGGTATATAACCCACAACGGCGGAAGCAAAAGTTTCTAAATTTGCAGCATAATTGGGAGGGATCATACCGAGTTACAGGAACACCGTACGCCGAGAACCAAAACGAAAATCGTGCTTCTGGACCATCTTGCCCCATATTACATCCAGGGAGACTTGACTACAACTGGCGACACATCTTTTCGGGGCGACAAGAACTAAGGTGGGAGCAGCGTTTACATGTCCACATGTCTACTGTCGCAATTGTTTTTGCAACTATTAATAACATCATGATCAACAAACCAGTATACTTCAAAGCACAAAATCCCACCAAGCATGGTCAATATCTGAAAGTGACGTCACTGCGGCCATTCAGAATTGTTTGAATATTCCAGGTAGTTCTCGTCAGAATATTCGCCAATGTACGAGAAATGGATTGAATGAGAATGAGTCCCTATATAGTTAAAGCTGCGATAGTAAAACCGAGATAGTGTGGAGCATGAATTAAAGGCAATATTGATTAATGGTGAAGTGATTAGTTGTTACAGACAGTTGAAATAAAAATTTATAGACTAATGAAAAATCACTTTTTATTAATACTTGTAAAATAGTGAAATCAATTATTGTGCATTCTTAGTAAAAACACTCTTTAAACTTAATTTTAAAGATATTGCGTTTCCACTTTCTCGGAACCATAGCACCCGACAGTATTTATATATATATATATATATATATATATATATATATATATATGTCTATCTATATAGATATATATATATAAATAAATATATATATATATATATATATATATATATATATATATATATATATGTATATATATATATATATATATATATATATATATATATATATTATATATGTCTATCTATATAGATATATATATACATAAATATATATATATATATATATATATATATATATATATATATATATATATATATATATATATATATATATATATAAATATATATATATATATATATATATATATATATATATATATATATATATATATTTATATATATATAATATATACATATATATATATATATATATATATATATATATATATATATATATATGTATATATGTATATATATATATATATATATATATATATATATATATATATATATATATATATTATATATATATATAAAGGTTGCGTCCGGTATTTGAGGACATGCAAAAATGTGACTGTAGCTTCGCGAATTTTTTTTACTTTTTTTCTTTTCAGATAAGAAATGGCGGACTGCAACACTACTCAAGAAATGAAGAGACATGCTGTCATCGTCGCTATATGTGCGAACCATACAGATTTAGAGATCTTTAATTTTCATTATTGCGCCCGTGCATTCGTGCATAATGTTCGACGTGAATTGGAAGCACGAACAACTGTTCTGACACTGTATGATCTGCAAAATTTTTAGAGTAAGTGCAAGCGATCATAGGCGAGGACCCTTCAAAATCAATGAGGGCCCTTGCGAGTGAGCTTCATGTTTCTGAGCGCCTTATTCGTGGAGTTGTCCACGAAGACCTTAGGTATAAGTCTTACGTAATGCGCAAAGGACAGTTCATGCCGGAACAAACACGGGAACAGAGAGTTCTCCAATCAAAACGTCTTTTAAACAAAATCAAACACCCTGAGGCGCCCAAAATGTACTGGTTTTTTTCCGACGAAAAAACTTTTGACCAAGATCCAAAGACCAATCGCAGTAATGTCAGATGGCAATGTTCAAATCCTACGGAGGTTCCTCTTGTTATGCACACACAATTTCCAGCCACTCTTATGGTTTAAGGTGTTGTCAGTAACGAAGGACATGTTATGCCACCCCACTTTTTTACTCAAGGACTTCGAGTGAACTCTGAGGTATACATCGAGGTTTTGGAGACGGTAGTGAAACCCTGGAAAGACAATGTCAGTGAAGGCAGACCATCCATTTTTCAAATGACTCTGCTCCTTCACATAAAGCGATGGCGACACAAAATTGGATGGCCGAAAATTTTTATGACCACATAACACCGAACCTATGGCCACCTGGCTCCCCAGACCTTTATACTTTGGATTATTACGTACGGGGCGTAGTTACGGGGCGTAGTTCAACGTGAGACCAATAAGCGTCCTCATACAACCACTTCTTCGGTGAAGACTGCTATTAATGCCGTTGTGGTCAATATGAACAAGGAGCATTTGATTCGGGCATGTAATCGTTTCCAGTCCCGGATCAAAGAGGTTATTGCTGCTAATGGCGATTTTATTGAATAACTTTAAAGCCATATATTTCGTTAAAAATACAAGCTAATTAATTTGACTCTCAAGTTTTCCTCAAATACCGTACGCACCCTAGATATATATATGTATATATATATATATATATATATATATATATATATATATATATATATATATATATAAATATATATATATATATATATATATATATATATATATATATATATATACGAGTATACGAGTATATATATATATATATATATATATATATATATATATATATATATATATTTGTATATATATATATATATAAATATATATATATATTCATATATATATATATATATATATATATATATATATATATATATATATATATATATATTTATACAGGGACTGAATAATAAGTAACCGGACTGACCTCAGGAAATTTTCTGTTGGCAAAATATGTACAATTTTTCCTTAGAAATCTTCAAATTAGTCCCCATTGGAGTCGATAACACGCTGATCCTTGGAAGTCGGCAACCTCGTTGCTGTCTAGAGCCCTCGTCGTAGCACGTTGAAAATTTTCCAGAGTCTCGAACCGCGTCCCCTTAAGGTGTCTCTTGATCTTGGGGAACAGAAAGAAGTCCGCTGGTGCCATATCTGGGCTGCAAGGAGGCTGAGGCAACGTTGCCCTTGACTGTTTGGCCAACTGCAGACGCTTTGACGGCGTGGGGCGGGCTCAGTCCGGTTATTCATCATACGGACCCTGTATATATATATATATATATATGTATATATATATATATATATATATATATATATATATATAATATATATATATATATATATATATATATATATATATATATATATATATATATATATATATATATATATATATATATATGTATATATATATATATATATATATATATATATATATATATATATATATATATATTATATATATATATATATATATATATATATATATATATATATATATATATATAATATATATATATATATATATATATATATATATATATATATATAAATATGTGTGTGTGTAGAGGGTTGTTCATTCATCTTATTAAAATTACTGCTGAATTTCTGAGTCTTTGGTCGCAACTTTAAGAGCACTTACTTTAATTTACGGCCGTAATAATCATCCCACCCGACATGCTGTGCGTGCTATAGTGGATAAGTTTGAAACCAAATTTTCACTTTTGGATGTTCCGGTGGCAAAAAGACGTCGTACCGCTCAAAGCAAAGGAAATATCGCAGCCGTGGATGATAATGACCATCATGTTACCGTCAATGGAGAGCGCTATCGTGCCATGTTGCGCGACTATTTGGCGCCAGAATTGGATGAACTAGACAGCAATGATGCGTGGTTTCAACAAGATGGTGCCAGTACCCACACAGCACACCTCACAATCGATTTATTGAAAGGAAAATCGATCCGGTCCCAACTGAAAATGCGGGCTTCTCTCGGTCCTATTTGTCGATTTCTACCTGCCAGTAGCCACTCTTGAGATCGAGTATAGAAAACCATTTTGCGTCGGCTAAAGTGTCCACGATGTCGTCGATGCGTGGGAGTGGGTAACTTTCTTTCTTAGTGACGTCGTTGAGCTGCCTATAGTCAAAACAAAAACGAGTGCTAGCATCCTTTTTCTTTACAAGAACTACTGGCGCAGCCCATGGACTGACAGAAGGTTCGATACCATCTTGTTTTTCCATGTCCAATATCAGTGCGCTCACTTCTCCTTGTTTGGCTATAGGAAGACGTCTCGGTGCTTGTCAAATTGGCTTGGCTCCCTATGTATCTATGACGCGAGTTACCATACTCGTTCGAACTTGTTTATCCGGGCTTGTTGGGAAGATTTCACTATACTTGGTGACCAGATCAGAGGCTTCTTGAATAGCTGCACTGGCAATTTGGTCTGCTTCAATATTGCAGACGTGAGTTCCCAGGCTGTGTATGTGTCTTTCCTCCTTTTTCAATGATGGTCATGAGTAGCTTCCAAAGAGGTGATGGTGGAAACAGGCTGGCAACTGCTGATGACTTCTCCCGCTTTCATGCTCATGGTTGAGTTTGCGTTGTTAAGGACTCTAACCAGCACCTTTCCGTTCCTTATGGATCTTACAAGGTTCCGTCCTAAAACCGAACTGCGCAATGCGGACATCTTCGTTGGCTCTATCAGATAAGATCGGTAGTCTCCAGAATCACCATTAAGCTTGGCCCATAAAATGCTTTTGGAAGAATTCGGTACACCAGTATTTGCACATACTTCCACATTCATCTTGGGAATTTGGACGCTGGGATCCTCCATCAATACTTCGACATTGTGCCATTTCAATACCCGTTTGCCCAAATCCAACATGATTTCATGTGGTCGCAGAAAATCCATTCCGAAAACGCAGTCTTCCATAATGTTCGCCACCAGAAAATTATGTCGGAACGCAAGGTCTCCCAACTGTATCTGGAGGTTGACCTCTCCATGGGCAGGTGCAGTTTCTCCCGTAGCTGTCCGTAGTGAGAAAATCCTGCCCTTGTGAAGTAGTTGTTGCCTCACATGGTCTGGTCGGATAATCGATCTGGTTGCACCAGTGTCGATTGTTATGGTGGAATGTTCTCCGTCAACTTGACCCGGGAGGTATAAGTCCGCTTCTCCACGATGTAGTTTTGACACGGTGATGGTAGTGCTGGGGTCGTCGATTCTCCTAGCCAACTTTTGTCCCAGGAAGTTGGCACTTATATGTTTCCCGACCCCTCAGTTTGAAGGGCTTGCATTCTGGGCTCCTGACTCGGTCCAGATTTTCTCCTAGCTGCACACCCTGGACAATAGCTCGGTTTTCTTCGCTTCTTGCAGTCTCTTTGCAGGTGCCCCTTTTGTCCGCAATACCAATATCTAGATGCACCACTTATATGCGGGTTTCGCTCAATTTTCACGCGCTCACACCTGCACTCGTCTGCCACAACTTCGCAAACCCGGGCAGCGGTACGAGCCACATTTTTCATTACCTCAAAGTTCAGACTATAAGCCAATGCATCTTTAACCATTTGCTTTTGAGCTAAACGCATGGCTTTTTGCAATTCCTGGTCTTTTAATGCACTGATGAATGCTTCTGTTGCTGCGTCATCTCGATGTTCTGGGTCATAAACTGGGTAAGCTAAAAGTGCCAGTCGCTCAATATCTTGTACTAGCTGCTGTAGGGTTTTGCCAGACTTCTGCATCCGATGCCCTAGCTGCAACCGATAAATCTGCTTCAGATGATCGTCTGCATAATGCATCTCGAGTGCATTCATTATAGCAAGGGGGTTTGAGTGCAACTCAATGAGGATCGTCTGCAAAAGCTTGGCAGCTGGGGCTCTTAAGGCAAGGATCAATGCAATTGCTCGTTCCTGCTCGTCCCTGCTCATTCCAGTGATTTATCCGAGCGGCGGCTTCCAAATGGTTTTTGTAAATACTCTAGACCGTTTTCCCATCGAATATTGGTGCTTGCACGTTTCTGGATGTGGTTTGTGCTGCCGTTATAAGCGGGGCTAGTGAGGTGGTTACTGCTGCCTTCACTGCTTCCAATACCTTTTTCATGTTTTCCATCTCATGGTAGATTCACTCCTCGACATTGCTGATCTCATGGTTGATTCTTTCCTCGACGTGATATACTTTTTCCTCGACGCATTTAATTTGGTTGTTGAGACTACTGAGCTCCGCTTTTATTTCGGTTGACAGTTTTTCCAAATTTGCCTTCAAATCAGTTAACTGTTTCTCCAGCTTCTGTGCGATGTCTGCCTTGATGTCTGCCTTGATTTCGAACGCTTGTTGATCTAGCTTCGCTGATTATTCATTAAGCTTCAATCAGTGCTCTTCC
>OZ017741.1:133225166-133477666 GCA_963969285.1 Odontomyia ornata | reverse complement strand
GTCTTCTCACCAATTCGCATACTTGGGGCTTCGTTTCACAGTGTATGCAGCTGGCCTTTAAGATCGTCAAAACTGAAAAGAATATTTTATTTGCTAGCTATTATTCGGCGTTTTTCGTTTCTTCCACTACTGTTTCTCGTTTAGTTGTTGCCTAAATATAAAACTTTGCTATTTTTAGCATTTGAGGTATTATTCCTTGACTGTGCCATGAGTTCCATGAAATTGTCATTGATTTGTAGCCTGGCTAGTTTTGCTTGCCTGTCGAGTCTCAGGAAAAGTGACAAAATCTTGATATCACCCGCACAGGCTGCCGCTTGGTTTGACTTGTATAGACTCGTATAGTAACGTACCTCATGTACCGAGTTTTTGATGTCACAATCCAGAGCCAAATTGAACAGAAATTGGGCCGGCCCATCTCTGTGCTTTAGCCCGATATTTGTGTCAAAGGCATGGGTGAGTTCGTTATTGATGCTTACTTGGGAGGTTGTCGGTGTCATTGTTGTACGAATTCGTATCACTTCAATAATACAAATTCGTATCTTTCTAATAATATCATGGTTAAATTGTTTTTCTTTATAATCTTCATACGAATTCATATTCATTATA
The DNA here is from genome assembly GCA_963969285.1 of Odontomyia ornata. NCBI lineage: Eukaryota > Metazoa > Arthropoda > Insecta > Diptera > Stratiomyidae > Odontomyia > Odontomyia ornata. The sequence continues at coordinate 133,477,060 of OZ017741.1, read as the reverse complement.
TTAAACCTAATTCGTCATTTAATCTTAAATTGTAAAGTACAATAAGACACGCGTTTTGTCTAGAGCGCATGAAATTCCAAACTTCTGGAATTATTCGTGCGCGCTAGACATAGTTCTCATGGCAGGTGCAATGCGATCTATCTGTCTGCAAGGCAGATGGAACATATTGCGCTTGCGTATGAAAAATAATTATGTCGCGCGCAATATGATCTGTCTGTCTGCAAGGTAGATGGAGCATATTGCACTTGCGATTCCTGTGTTAGAACAACAAATTTATGGGAACTACTTTTGTTCCCACGGCAAATAAGTATTTAAGAAAATGTTAGTGGAAAATAAAGGCCAGTCTAGTTTTGACCATCAACAAAAACATCTTGGGTTTTTTAATTTGGAATATTTTAGTAATCTCCCGATACAAGCATCGGAGAATTTCTGAACATCAATTTGAGAGCAGAATATTATACAAGTTTATGCAATTGTATAATTAACGTCAACATCGGAGAGAGTTCCGAGCGCAGAATATTATACAAGTTTATGCACTTGTATAATTAAACTTCAACGCGGAGAGATTTCTGAGCGCAGAATATTATACAAGTTTATGCACTTGTATAATTAAACTTCAACGCGTAAAATCTGTCCAGGAGAACAAGCAGTCAGCCAAGGCAAAGCAGCCTTGACGTTAACATTTGGTGACCCCGACGTGATCGTCACACTACAACACCAGCTAAGATTGAGGAATCACAATGGATCGCTTAACACAGCAACAGACGCGTTTAGCTGCAGAAGTTGATGGAATCATCATCAATTATAAAAAGGATCCATTGAATCGCAACCAAAAGGCAGAATATTATGAGGAAAGACTTCGCCGAATCGAAGCAGCCTGGGATCTGTTTGAAGAAATGGATACAAAGATCCGAGAACTGGAGGATATGTCAGAGACTCACGAATACTTTGTGAGCAAGTTATATGACACGACACAGGCAAACTTCCAACAGTTTCAGTCACACTACAAGGAGAAGCTGCTACAAATAAGGCGTACAGAATCAGGAGTTGGCGAACAAGCGATTGAGATGGCCCCAGCCAAGCAGAGTACCAAACCCCGAGCGGATGACTCAGTGAGAACAACTGACGTAAATGTTAGTAAACTCGTAAGACGATACGACGCACTAGCAAATTCATTGCAACGACTCTTCTCGCGATTGGAACAAACGGAACAATACTCACGTCAATTCTGCAAAGTAAAAATTGCCTCAATACAGCAATACTGGTCACAACTAGATGAATACCAGCAACAAATATGTGAAACCACCACTGGTCCTGATCCAAACGGTTTCGACCTAAACCAGCACATCCAATTGGAGGAGATATAGCAGGAGTGGCTCATAAAGTTAGAGACTAAGATCGACGAGATAAATACGACACCCGCACCGCATGCGTCAACAACCACTACTCCCAGCGTAAATCTACCAAAAATTACGCTGCCGAAATTGGATGGGGACTATTTGCAATGGCGTCATTTTTGGGACTTATACATTCAAATGGTACACAATCAACCTATGTCAAGCTGCCAAAAGATGTGGTACCTTAAGGCCAACCTGACAGGAGAAGCGGATAAACTCGTACGCAACTTTACTATATCAGACGACAACTATGAGTCAGCATGGAAGACTCTGAATGAGCGCTACGAAAATCGACACCTACTCGCTACCGCACTCCTTCAGAAGTTGATAGCCCAACCATCCAATACAATACCCTCTGCAGCTGCAGTGAAATCTCTGCACGACACAACTGCAGAATGCTTGAGAGGCTTGCAAAATGTCGACATAGTAACGCAAGATTGGGATCCGTTACTCCTGCATCTCTTAATCAAGAAGCTTAATACTGCAACTCACACTCTATATGAGCAGTCATTGGTCAACCCACGGGATCTCCAGTCATTGACGGCCTTTTTGACCTTTTTGCAAACGCGTTTTCAAGCTTTAGAAGCACTTGGCAATCAAACAAAGCGACCTGACGAGCATTGTAAAAGGACCATCAAGTCTTTTAGTGCTGCTGTAATGACATCTTCATGCCTTGTTTGTAAAGAAGCTCATCCAGTCTACTATTGCCCAGACTTTCTTCAATGGACTCCGTCAAAGAGGTTGAAACTAGTCCAAGCTAACACAAGGCCGTAAACTGTACATCACGAGGATGTAAGCAGTGTACCCAGGACCATAACAGCCTTCTGCACTTAGGGACCGTTCCCACGGCAAAATAAACAAAATCGCAAACAGAAGCCTCAGCAACAGCATCGGCAGAAAGGCATAAGGCACCTCAGGAGGGAGCGGCACTTTAATTAACTACACTTAGTAGTCACGAAATGACAAAATATGTACCTTAAGTACCGCCATTGTAAAATTGACTAGCAATAACGGCAAAACAGTGGAATTCCGGGCAGTATTAGATCCCGGCTCACAAATTAACTTGATTACTGAACGTATTGTTAGGAAGGTGAACTTGGCATCGACTCACCACTCGACTTTCATTGAAAAGGTTGGCGGATCGACCGAACGCGCACAGAGAAGGGTGAATGTTACCCTTCAGTCAAAATTGATTGGATATTCCACCCGTTTAGAAGCGCAGTCCCAGACCCAGTATACGGCAGCGGAAAGGTCCTGTGAAACCCACTTTTGCCAATCAACGCAAAGACAACCAGATGGGCGTTTTCTGGTGAGACTTCCCTTTTCTAACGACCCCGACAAACTAGGAGAATCAAAAGACGTAGCCATTCGTCGCTTTTATGGAATTGAACGGCGATTAGCAAAAAACCCGGAACTCAAGCAGTGTTATCGAGAATTCATGGACGACTACATCAGACTAGGACATATGCAAGAGGTCACAGCGCAGGTATGTGAAGAATCGCATTATTTTCTTCCACACCATTGTATCCTGAAACCCGACAGCAGTACCACTAAACTCAGGGTAGTGTTCGATGCCTCCTGTAAAACAACTACGAACGTCTCGCTGAACGATATCCTCTATACTGGACCAACCATCCAAGACGATCTATTTGCGATATTGCTCCGTTTTCAATTGCCTCAATATGTTTTCACTGCTGACATACAAAAAATGTATCGTCAGATAGTATTGCATCCTGACGACCGCAAATATCAATTGCTGGTCTGGAGAAATGACCCAAGCCAGGCTCTACGGTTCTATCAGTTGAATACCGTGACATATGGAACAACGTGTGCTCCATATTTGGCGACCAAATGCTTGGAAAGACTCGCCCGAGATGAAAAAGATCGATACCCTCCTGGTGCTAACATACTGCAACGCGACTTCTACGTTGATGATGTCATGACGGGATCTAATAGCTTAATCGAAACAGTTCAATCACAAGACGAATCAATAAAAGTTCTGAGAGGCGCTGAAATGAAGCTTCGAAAGTGGTGTTCTAATCATCCTCGACTACTGCAGAACATTTCACCAGACGACAAGGAAGTTCAACTTGATTTCAAAAGCCATTCTGAAGACTACATTAAAACCCTCGGCCTCACTTGGCTTCCTAAAGTAGACGATTTCCAAATCCGCATCAACCTGAATCCAAACGATACAAAAATTACCAAGAGGACAATAGCCTCCGACATCGCCAGGATGTTTGATCCATTGGGCATCATGGGCCCCGTAATAGTCACCGCCAAGCTATTTCTTCAAGATGTTTGGCGTTTGAAGTTGGACTGGGATGCTGCTTTGCCAGAAGTGATACACACTAGATGGTCCCAATTTCGCACAGGTCTGTCAGTGCTACAAAAAACACAATTCCCTAGACACGTATTTGCCAGGGAAGTGCCCAAGGAGGTGCAATTGCATATATTTTGTGACGCGTCAGAAAAGGCATATGGTGCAGCCGTGTATGTGCGGTCTACTTTAAAGAATGGCAGAATCATTGTGCGTCTCTTATGTGCAAAATCACGTGTGGCTCCAATTCATGTGATAACTGTTCCACGATTGGAACTCTGTGCTGCTAAATTGGGTGCGGAGCTGGCGGAAAGAGTTAAGACTGCCCTACACTTGGAAGAAGTCTTACACATATTTTGGACCGATTCAGAAATCGTGCAAGGATAAACTCCACCGTTTCCTCATACAATACTTTTGTTACCAACCGTGTATCAACAATTCAGTCACTATCGATTCCGGAGCAATGGCGTTACGTAGATTCAAAAAGAAATCTACCCGACATTTTATCACGAGGCATTGCACTTGCAGAGTTAGCTGGATGTAATATTTGGCTGTATGGACCACCTTTTCTGCATGGAACGGAATCATTGTGGCCACCGAAATATGTAAAGGGACCCTCTTGTGATCTTGAGAAGAAAAAAGAAAGAGTAACTATGGCTGCAACCGTAATTGCTTCCACCAATTTTATCGAAGCCATACAGCATGGAAACTCTTTCAAAAAACTACAACGGATCATAGCATATGTATTTAGGTTCATAGATCGCATTAGTCAAAGGCCGCGGGCCTCTACATTGTTACCAAAATCATTCTCCAGTCAGGAACTAACCAGAGTAATCAAAGCCATCGTAAAACACGTTCAGAAGGACGAATTTCGGGATATAATAAAGGACTTGGAGAATGGAAAGCAACTCACCAAAAACAATCAGTTTGCTAGTCTGACACCGTTCCTCGATGAAAAGGGCTTAATTCGAGTTGGAGGAAGATTGGAAGCATCAAACCTATCTTATGATGCCAAACATCCTATCCTGCTCCCATACAAAAATCCATTAACAAAGTTACTGATGACGGATATCCACCAAGACAAATGCCATCTGGGCCCCCAAGCACTGCTTGCAACAACGAGACAACGATTTTGGCCAATCAAGGGCAAAACATTAGCACGAGCCATTGTTCAGCGATGTGTACGATGTTCTCGCGCGAACCCGCAGATGTTTTCTCAGTTCATGGGGAACTTGCCATCGGCCCGAGTACAGCCTGCTCGCCCATTCGTTAATGCTGGAGTTGACTTTTGTGGACCAATTACGATCCATTTTCGCGGCAGAGGAGCACGACCACAAAAGGGCTATATTGCTATATTCTGCTGTTTTGCCACCAAAGCAGTACATTTTGAGCTAGTAAGTGATCTCACCACTGAAGTATTCATCGGCTCTCTTAAGTGATTCATCGGTAGACGAGGTCATTGCAAAAATTTGTATTGCGACAATGCCACCAATTTCGTGGGAGCCCATAATCAGCTTAGAGAGCTGTCCACGTCTTTGTATGCTGAGCAGACTCAAGAGAAAATCGCAGATATATACAACAACAAAAGTATAGACTTCCATTTCATACCACCACGGGCCCCGCATTTTGGAGGGCTGTGGGAAGCCGCAGTTAAATCGGCAAAATACTTACTACTTAGAGGATCTTCAGCAGCAACCCTAACCTATGAAGAGCTCCAAACGCTTATAGTGGAGATTGAAGCAATTCTAAACTCAAGGCCTTTAACTCCAATGTCGTCAGATCCTAATGACCTCACTGTGTTAACACCAGGACACTTCCTGATAGGAGAACCCCCAACAGCTACGGTGGATGCTGTATCTGAGCCAGCAAAGATTGGACTACTTAGCAGGTGGAAACTAGTGAGCGTTATCAAGCACGAGTTCTGGCGCAGCTGGTCAGAAGAGTATTTGAATCAGCTGCAGCACCGTTCAAAGTGGAAGCAGGTCAGCCAAAATGCTCAACTGGGCACAGTTGTTATCATTAAAGAAGACAATATGCCAGTAATGAAGTGGCCGCTTGGGAGAATTACAAAAATTTACCAAGGCAATGATGGTTTTGTTCGTGTGGTTGACGTAAAAACATCATCAGGGATATTGAAGAGACCGATTCATAAACTGGCGCCCTTGCCAATAGAAGCAGACAATGTTTCTGCCGGAAGTGAGACCGAAGAAGCGATCAACGTGATGGAGGTTGTCAGCGCTAAGAAACGACCATTGGAGCAAGAACCAGAACCGGGTTGCTCAACTAATTCCCCAAGAAAACAAAAACGGGCAACGTAAGGAACATCTATTAGTTCCTTACTATTGGCATGCGTATTGTTTCCTCTGGTGTTGACTGAACTAATTAAAATCACAACGGTCGGACCTCAACCAGGCTTACATTTCCAGTCATTGGGTAGTTCTTATTTAGCAACGAGTGAATAGAGGCTGCTGATATACTACGATTTAAGATCATATTGGTCGGAGGTTGCGACATTGGAGAACGGAACAAACATGCTACAGCAGCTTTGTGATCGTGGACTCACTAACAGTTGTCTCACGTTGGTAGACCATTTTGTCCATCTACGAAATGAACTCGTGGACATCAATCAATTATTGAAGATCAGAAATAAAAGAGAAGCTTTCAACATAGTTGGCAATGTGGCTAAATCTGTATTTGGTGTGCTCGATGAGGAATATGCTAACCAGATGTCACTGACAATAAAATGTTTGAAGGGAAATCAAGATAAACTGTACCTGCTGCTAAAAACCAAACATCTATCATTGAATTTACCTTGAACATTATTGGGAAGGGCGAACAGACCTCTCAACGAAAGTTTAAAGCGATAGAGGAGCACATAGATCGATTAGCTAACGTAGTAAGAGGTCCAGCCAGTGAAGATAATCAGCATAAAATATCGAATCTCATCACGACCTTATCGTTTCAAATGGCATTGACTACCATCAATTTGCAACGAATTCAAGCCTCCATTGTTAACATCATCACCGACTCACAACATGGAAATTTTAATCCATTACTGTTATCTCAGAAACAATTAAGCATGGAGATTGCCAATATCAAGGAACATTTACCTGAGACACTACGCCTTCCAATAGCACATGAAAATTTCCTGCAATTATTCAGGATATCGTCCATCAGTGCGAGACTGACCGAAGATCTGGCTATATTTGAACTGAAGGTACCACTCGTCAACACAGTCACATTTGATTTATTCAGGCTCTATCCTATACCAACAGTGAGCCACAATCAGCTGATGGCGATACTCCCCAATTCACGATATCTTATTATCAGCTCACATCGTGATATGTATTATCCACTCACGGAAGAAGAATATATGACATGTACCTGGATGGAACCAACCATCCACATTTGTAAACAGTCTCATTCATTATATCACAAGGAATCCAACATAAGTGTATGTCAAGTTACGCTTCTGAAGGACATTCCAGCCCCAGCTGAGTGCAATTTAACCGAACTTAAAACCCCATCGCTGTGGAATCAAATTCTTTTTACCAATGAGTGGATCTATGCTCTCACAAATCGGCTGGTAGTCCACATTGTCTGCGCTGGTAACACTTCAACCAGGGTCCTGGAAGGTTCAGGCATTCTCAAACTGGACTCAGATTGCACTCTCAAATCTGATACTGTAACCATCCAAGCACGCCGGATTTATACGAGTACAATTGTTACTTCTTATACAAGGATCCATCAGCCTGACAAGAATACCACATCGAAACCTCCTAATAAATCTTCGGAGCCTTACCAAACATACGCAGCAGATCTCGAAGCTTTGAAGAAACAACTCTTAGCGCAAGACTTATATATCCCTGATCAAATCGACTCGCACGATATCCATCAATACACGATCTCATACATTAGCCTTATTTTGATAATTTCATTGGCAAGTTATCTCGGTTGCGAACGGCGAAATCGTCGGAATGTAGCTCCAGCTCAACGGCCGATTCCACGACCAAGGAAGCGCAGCCTACCAAGCACCCAGGAAGCAGTTTGAACGGACCGTTCAACGCGGGGGAGGATGTACGAATTCGTATCACTTCAATAATATAAATTCGTATCTTTCTAATAATATCATGGTTAAATTGTTTTTCTTTATAATCTTCATACGAATTCATATTCATTATATTAAACCTAATTCGTCATTTAATCTTAAATTGTAAAGTACAATAAGACACGCGTTTTGTCTAGAGCGCATGAAATTCCAAACTTCTGGAATTATTCGTGCGCGCTAGACATAGTTCTCATGGCAGGTGCAATGCGATCTATCTGTTTGCAAGGCAGATGGAACATATTGCGCTTGCGTATGAAAAATAATTATGTCGCGCGCAATATGATCTGTCTGTCTGCAAGGTAGATGGAGCATATTGCACTTGCAATTCCTGTGTTAGAACAACAAATTTATGGGAACTACTTTTGTTCCCACGGCAAATAAGTATTTAAGAAAATGTTAGTGGAAAATAAAGGCCAGTCTAGTTTTGACCATCAACAAAAACATCTTGGGTTTTTTAATTTTGAATCATGACAAGTGAAGTGTCAAAAGTGCCAAGTGTAAAGTGATCGCTCGCAATAAAAAATTTTTCTTTAGAAGTGATTAAGGAAATCGATCAGCTGTTTTCTTGACTTTGAGAGTTGCTAAGAAATATTAGCTTCTGTAGCAAATCAAAGGAAAATCAGCTAAGTGGAAATTTTTGAACAATTTTCTCATTTTAATTTTCTAATTGCCGTTAACGGTATAAAATTATATCAACTGAACTCTTTTGTTCATTAGTGCGATTCTCGTGCTCATGTGAGAATAATTTCTTAATAATTTTAATAATTTTATAAATTTTAAATTCAAACTTATTAAACTCTCTCTTTTTTGCATATATATCTTCTAAACCCATAGTTATACTTTTTAAAGACACTTGTTTTAATAACTTTCATTTTAAATCCATTCTCTTTTAAATAAATTCATTTAAATACCTTATAACTAAGCGAATAGAGATAAATAATAAATCATGGCATCACAAGCAGCAGACAAATGTGGAAAATGTAGGAAGCAAGCGGAGGAGAACCATAAAGGAATGGGCTGCGGAGGCATTTGCAACAAGTGGTTCCACCTAAAGTGTATCAAAATGAGTGAGGAGAGATATTTGAAGATCATGGACATTTCCGAAGATGTGATATGGATGTGTCCTTCGTGTAAGTCACAACACCAAAAGACTAAAGAAGATCGTCTCTTCAACCAAATGAAAGAAATGGAAAACCATCTAATAGAACTGAAAACCACCGTGGCCACCTTAATTGATAAAAGCTCATCCACGCGAAAACCTTCGTATGCGGATATGACGAAAAGTATTTCCACTTTTCTACCCGAACGCCGTACAAATACTACCTCGCAAAAAGGAATCATAATTAAGCCCAAGAAGCATTCATCCACTGAAAAAACACTCATCGACTTCAAGTCGAAAATAAAGCCTTCAAAATGCAAAATTCCTCTCCAACTGATGCGTCCTCTTCGTAATGGTGGTGCCATCATAAAAACTTCCACAAATGACAATACAACCTCGCTCTACAACATTGCAAAGGATACCCTGAAGGATGAATATGATGTCATGGAGACAAAATCTCGTCAACCCAGGCTAGTAATTAATGGACTAGAAAAACAATTTTCGTATGAGGAGTTAATTAACGAAATTCACTCACTGAACCCTAATATTGGAGAAAATGATAAACTGGAATTGGTTCATGCCAGACGAACAAAAAATGGTAAATGGTTGCATATTCTGCAGGTAAATGCGAGTATGTACCAAAGACTGGTGAAAAGGTACATCAATATTGATTATGGGTCTTACCTTGTGAAGGAAGACTACAATATAACGAGGTGTTATAAGTGCCAGAAATACAACCACAAGACATCAAAATGTGAAGGAGAGCAAACATGTGCTAAGTGTGGAGGAAAGCACGAAACGAAGGATTGCAAGAGCTCGTGCGAGAAATGCTGTAACTGTGCAGGAAATAGTAAGAACGTAGATTATTCCCACACAGCAGACTCTACGGAGTGCGCAGAATACCAGCGAAGGATCACAATTGCTAGGAGGAGCATTGACTACGAGTTCAAATGATTTTTAACAACGCAAATCGATTAATTGGGACGAAATTAACGCTCTTATATGCCAATATAAGAAGTTTACGGCACAAACTAAATGACATGCAGATTTATTTGAAGCAAAATCCTGAGATAGATGTGGTGATACTGAACGAAGTATGGATTTATCCTGAGGAATCGAAATATTTTAATATTGAGGGTTATAACTCGGTATTCTCCTGCAGACCTGGAAGAGGTGGTGGGACAGCTATTTTTGTAAAAGATAAAATAAACTTCATCATTAAACGCGATACACCTGATAAATATAATATTATAATAATCGAATTAAACCTCGTAGGCAAAAAAATTAAAATCGGTACCTTCTATAACCCGAACCGTCTGAATGCGCAAGATCTCTGCTCGGTACTCGACAACCTATATTCCTCAGAAAATAATTTATTTACAGTAGCTGTCACAAACATTGATGTAATTACCGATTCCTCAGAAGCAATGCTTTATAAGGATGTACTGGATACTAATGGTGCTGTTATCATCAACAACGAAACAATTACTCGTCCTGTTTCGCATACGTGCCCCGATCATATCGTTACAAACGATAAGTCAACTGCGGGAAAAATCAATTTCATATTTGAGGATTGGCCAGAGCTGGATCATCGTGTCTTCAAAATAAGCATCCAAGGCATAAGCGCACAAAAACAAAAACCTGTATACAAAACATTCCAACACTTGAACAAAGAGCTCTTCAAATCACATCTGCAAAGGTCATTAGAAGTCCGGAGTCCCCTAAACCTAATGGAACTTACGAATATGATCACAGAGTCCAAACGTTACTCCATCGTCGAGAAAAAGCTTAGATGCCGCCAGCAGACATGGATAACAAAGCGAGTAATCGAAGCCAGTATTAAAAAGAGAAAGGCGTACATAAGCTTTAGAAGGAACATGGAAGATCGTGTGCTAAAAAACATGTACATACAAGCGAAAAAGGAATCAAAACGTCTTGTGAAGGAAGCTAAATTTTCTTACTTCGCTAAAAGGTTGGAGACAGCGGCAGATAACAATCATGAAATATGGAAGATAATAAATGAAGTAAAAGACAACTCTCCCCCCCGAATTTTAATATCGGATTCGCAGTTTTCTCCAGTGACCCCTAATATTTTATCACAACCAGATGGAGCAGCAACTTTCTTGAACAACTTTTTCTCAACTGTGGGCGAAAAATTTACAAAAGAGCTTGGTGATGTCCCAACAAGTAGGCTAGATCACGCTAACATCTCACCCAATTCCATGTTTCATATTCATCCAACCAATAAAAACGAAGTTCTTAAGACTATTGAGGCAATGAAGAAAAATACGGCTCCAGGTATTGATCAGATCACGATGGAGGAAATTGCGCTTGTAAAAAAATGAAATAGCAGAACTCGTGGCTAATTATTTAAATGAGCATATCAGAAACGGAACGTTTTCTGAAGAGGGGAAGCTTGCAAAAATTGTACCTATATTCAAAGGAGGAGATCGATCGGACCCCAATAATTATCGCCCAATTGCACTCTTGACCGGATTTAGTAAAATATTTGAAAAAGTAATTAACTCTCGCTTAACATCCTTCATATTAGATAACGCTATCCTAAACTCCCGCCAATATGGCTTTCAGAAAAACAAGGGAACGTTTGACGCTCTACTCTCGGTAACGCGATTCATCAACGAGAGACTTGATGTAGGGGATTATGTTGTTGCCATTTTTGTGGATCTAAGGAAAGCGTTTGATACGGTCGATCATGACCTCTTACTTCGAAAACTAGAAGCATATGGTGTTCAAGGCACAGCAAATAAACTATTTCAAAATTACCTAAAAGGCAGACTGCAGAAAACAGCATTTAATAATGTTCTGAGTGACCCGGCACCAACGAAATCAGGTTTTCCACAAGGCTCAATACTTGGCCCAACCTTGTTCCTGCTATACACTAATAATTTAAATACATGCAGGCTAAGTGGTAATTACTTTTTATATGCTGATGATACAGTGCTTCTTTACTCGGGACGCGATAAAAATGACATCGGAGACGCTATCAACGAGGATCTAAATTCATATAATTTATGGTTGAAAGAGAATAAACTAGCGTTGAATATTTCAAAGACAAAATATATTATCTTTAAGCAAAAGAACAGGGAAGACATAGATGTTGATATAAAAATTAGTGGTGAAAAGCTCCAAAGAGTGCTCCAACTTAAATATCTTGGCCTTACTATCGATCACCGTCTGACCTGGCTCCCGCATATAAACAACTTAAGGAGGCAATTAGCACCAATAATTGGATTGTTACGAAGATATGAGGAATTTCCAAAAAACATCAAGCATCTTGTTCTGAATGCCTTCGTACTGTCAAAAGTACATTACGGAGTGGTAATTTGGAGTCAGTCCTCAAAGCAACACCTAAATATAATTTCCAGGATATTAACCAAGGCGTATAAAAATATACATAATCTCCCAAGGCTCACACCAACAAACATAGTGTATCAATCATGTAACGCATTAACTTTTAACCAAATCATTAAAATGGAGAAAGCCAAGTTTATCTTCAAAAGTTTAAATCTCAGCTTGTCGTCACAAACACCATTTATTAAAGTCTCACAAAAGAATCAATACAGTACTAGGAACGCAAACCAATTTGTAATTCCTTTTGCAAGGACAGATCGCCTGAAGAACGATGCTACAAATGACGCCCTTCGTATATACAACAATCTTCCAGAATCAGTTAAAGAAGCGAATTCTCTTATGGTTTTCAAGAAAAGACTTAGGAACTATTTAATGAATAACGATTGAATCTCAGTGCAGAAACTTTCAACATAGCATCTTAGGTCAATTATTGATCCTATCTTCGAAATGCCTCGAGAAACACCTACTATTATTATAATATCAGTCCAGTAATTTCAACATAGCATCTTAGGGCATTGTTGACCCTATCGTCGAGATGCTTGAAGAGACAACTATTCTTTTAACTCAGATTTTTTTTTTTTACTGCGTCGAATTTATAATTTTTTTTTATCTCTGAGAGCTGATCACGATATGGACAAGACAAGATTAACCGGAGGACTTCACATATTTTTGTGTGCCCCCTTATACCGATGTGTTATACATTGCCTGGGTGGTACACCTGAGGAAACGACAAAATGTGAAGTGCAGATCGCACAAGCGTAGTGCGACGAAGAAAGTGTGATGGAGAGAGTGGAAGGGAATGGAGGTAAAAAAAAAAAAAAAAAAAATATTTTAGTAATCTCCCGATACAAGCATCGGAGAATTTCTGAACATCAATTTGAGAGCAGAATATTATACAAGTTTATGCAATTGTATAATTAACGTCAACATCGGAGAGAGTTCCGAGCGCAGAATATTATACAAGTTTATGCACTTGTATAATTAAACTTCAACGCGGAGAGATTTCTGAGCGCAGAATATTATACAAGTTTATGCACTTGTATAATTAAACTTCAACGCGTAAAATCTATCCAGGAGAACAAGCAGTCAGCCAAGGCAAAGCAGCCTTGACGTTAACAATTGTTATTTTGGTAGATGGACTAGTTTGGCTGGGATACCAAAGCAAAGTATTTTTTAGTACTGTAAGTCATGATCAATAGTGTTATATGCTTGCTCAAAGTCAGCATTACTCAAGTAACTGCTTGACTGTGAATGATTGTTCCATCCTCGATGTGTCGTCTCAAAAGGCAACTTGATGCTCCCAATTGCTTGTGTTGGTGTATGATCTGATTTCATTTTCTTTGTTTTATAAAAGTATTTAGTACGTCGCACAAAGAAATGATCTGCACCTAGAGTTTTCACCCTGTGGCTTGGCACTTTTCTTGGGGATAGGGAATATAATCGAGTAGCTCCACTCCTTTGACATATGTTCTAGTTGTCAAAAGTGCTGGATGACTTTATGGATGGCTTTTCGAACATCGTTGTCAGCTTTTTTAATGAGCTCCACTGGAATCTCATCTATGCCTGGAGCTTTATTATTCTTTTTGACCCTCATCCTGGAACAAACCAGCCAGCCAGTGATGATGGGACCAATTGAATCTGTCCGGGAATATCTACAAGCTCCAACTTTGTGGAACTATGCAGAGGATTAACAAGGTTCTCGAAATATGATGCCCATATTTCCCTAATCCTGTTTTCATCAGAAATAATGTTGCCGATGTCATCACGGCAGAGCGTGGTCTTATGCATCATATACGCCCTTTCCAAATAATACTGATACGTTAATTTGATCAAATAATGATCTGAATAATAGTTCACTCCTTGGTATGTCAAGTATACTGTATGTCAAGTATACTCGAGACCCAACATTGTGAAATCAGAGGATCACCATTAGTCCCTGTATAACTCTGTTCCGTTTGTTCAACTCAAGAGCACTGTAGCTTGTCACCTTTCTTGCGGATAGTGGATACAAATAATTGGCTCTACTCTTTTGGCAACTGTTCTTGTTGTCAAATATGCTGGATGACTTTGTGAATAGCTTTCTGAACACCACTGCTACCATATTTGATGAGCTACACTAGAATTTTATCGCGGCCCGGCGCTTTACTATTCCTTACAAACTTCCTTCTGAGTTTGTGGGGCTCTCTGGAAATATCTATAGGCTCCTATATTCTGGAATTTCGTGGAGAATTAACGTGGTTCTTTCCTTAATCTTGGTTTCATCAGCGATGATATTAGCGATTTCACCACAGCAGGGTGCGGTTTTGGGCTGATAACATAATTTTAGTCTTTTCACTACGTTGAATGCATGTCTTGTGTTGTTCACTAGGCTTACATCGGCCGTTACAATATTTTTTTTTCTTAATTCTGATGTACATATTCGATACTCTTCTGAAATTTTCATTGTGTTCCCTCTTCACCCTGATCTTCCTACCTATGTATTCTTTATATGCCTGATTCTTTTTGTCTAGTGCACTCTGGCACTCATTATCGAATCAATTATTTCGTTGCGTCGTGCTTGACGACCGATCGTTTGTTCTGCCATGGGCTTAATGGTCGCATTGCCATTCATCCAGAGCTCGTTGCTTTTTTTTAGCGATATGTCTGGTAAGATGGAAGCCAGCTGATTGTCAAGGGTCTCCATGTCAAATTTTCATAGCGGGCTTGTCTTCGCCGAATAAGCTGAATACGACATCGATAGGTTAATTTGATCAAGTAATGATCTGAGTTTCAATTGGCTCCTCGGTACATATGACTATCAAATATATTAGAGGTCCAACGTTGTTAGATCAGAACATGGTCGATTTAATTTTGTGTAACCATTTCGTTTTACGCATGCGTCAATGTGGGAAGCAAGTCTAATATATGAATACTTTTCTGCTACATGCAAAGTCAATCAGGCGCTGACTATTGTCATTTATTTCATCGTGGAGGCTATATCCTTCAGCCATTTCTAGATGAAATAGCTCACCGTTGAAGTCACCGAGAATTGTTTTCATCTCGGTTGTAAGCAATGAGTCGAATAGTCATTTCAGGTGATTGTCGAACGTTTGCTTCGTTCCTTTGTCCTTTTCCCTGGTTGAGGTATGTACGATTATCAGCAAATAAATCAATTTTATATGACCGCTTCAAAACCAATGAAGTGTGAGTTTGACCCCCTTCTACGACAATTTTCACTCTTAATTCTCACTGTCCAGCAGATCTTTCACTTTTGAATATTGTGTGCGATCTGATATCTTGAATATCATTTTCAGTCTAGTTCCTTTCCTGAATCGTCAGTTTGTTTCATTTATATTGACTGACCTGTTCAGTTATCTTACATTCCAGGATCGAATGCCATAGTCCATTTTTTGGTTGCGAGGTTTTTGCATTATTTCCAATCCATTTCGAGGCTCTTTTGCAGGTTTCAAAATAATGTAGAGTTTTATAGGGACGGGAAGTTAGCTTGTCACCCAACCTCGATTCCGCGGGCATGGTTATTGCTTTCATTTCCGTTCTCAGGCGCAGAAGACTTGCTTCAACCTCTTACGTCAGCCTTTCATAAAAAGTAAAAGTTACAAGCGCTAATCACACAGGAGGTCTAAGTAGGATTTAGTAGCAGAGCTGTAGGTGTATTTGCAGTTATTAGCATTTCTCGGCAGTTAATATCCCATAATTGGGGAAACCAGTAACTCCAATGTGCGACTTTAAAAACATTAACTACCATTTGGTTGCCAGATTTCGACTTGGATTCAGTACAAAGATATATTGAAACCTTCTACAATACGAGTATGTTCTATACAAGTACATCAATAATCATTCAACTATCATCAAACAGTTTCTTTATATTTTGATGAAAAACTTGTACGGATCAAATTCCAAATCAGAATAAATTACATTTGTGGACTTTATTCCAAGGAAATGTATAACTGTTTCTTGTGTAATGTTATGCTTTAATAATTTTTAAGCGTGATTGGTATATGAATGAATTTTTCGAAAAATTCTAGCAATTCAGAAATATGAACTAAATTAGAGGTTTTGAGACAAGTTTTTACTTAATTATATAGAAAATCAAAATAACTGCTAGCGGAAGAGCTACATTTAGCTTCATCAAAAATGATAGTTCTCAACAAAAAGTTCATGAGAATTTTAAACGCGTTAAAACATGCTTAAAAAAAATTATTAATCAAAGTTTACAGTGTTCTTTATTTCAATTCTAAGGCAAAGGCTTATGGTCATTTTGAAAATAAGTCTGCAGTTGCTAAAATTTTTGCCCAATTCATCCCATTAACTTTGAATCAACGTCCAAAATTTAGAAGGAAATCGTGATATATTCAACGTAAACTTGGGTCATTATTTAGTTGAGTTATTACCATGTATCATGAAACAAAACACTTCAAAAAACAAAAAAAAATTGAAAACTGACTTCATAAGGCACTAAAAAGCGTGATATAAAATTTATTGAGTCAGAGCCCAATCAGTTTCCCCGTTTCGAAAAGTAAACAGCATTAACTTATTAGTCAATGTAACTAAAATGGGGAAAAACTGATTTCATAACGATTTCGTAAATTTTAAAGTCGTCTTTAGGTAAATATCTCGACAAAAACTTACCTATTGTGGAGAGTACCTTCGTTATATATATATATATATATATATATATATATATATATATATATATATATATATATATATTGTCGCGTGTTATTGGTTCGCGGCCAATAATTTTAACGTTCCGGGAAAGTGAAAACGCAACGTCTTTTAATTTAAGTTAAAAGAGTTTATTTAATTCAAGAAAATGCACAATAATCAGTTTAACACTTTCACTAATTTTAATTTTCACTATTAAAATAAAATCTAACACTTGTCCATAAATTTCTTATCGCAATTGTCGTCTAAATCACTTCACTATTACGAAACACACTTCCCACACACTTTCGCAGTTCTTATCGCGGTCGAATGAATGATGATCTCCCCATTCATTCAGCTCGCCTTTATATAGGGCCTCTACCTATTCACCCATTTCTCGCACAATGGCGAATGTTCTACCGAGAGGTACCTGGTAGGTTCGAGCAAGTTCATGAATGGAGTGACGTCACTTGCAGATGTTGATCATGCTTGTTGGGTTCTCGTAAATTCATTCGTTGACGTTCTTAATGATGATGAAAACAATTGCAACAGTAGCTCGCAGAATTATTTGTACATGTAATTATTGGTACATGTAACACTGCCCCCACCTCAGTTCTTTTCGCCCCGAAAAGATGTGTCGCTATTTGTAGTCAATTCTCCCTGGGTGTAATATGGGGCAAGACGGTCCAGATGCACGATTTTCATTTTAGCTCTCGGCTTACGATGTTCCTGTATTCGGTATACGACGTCGTTGATTCGCTTTGTAACTCGGTATGGTCCCTCCCAATTATGTTGCAACTTTGGAGACCTACCCTTTCGCCGTTGCGGGTTATAAAGCCACACCAAGTCATCTTGCTGGAAGCCAGTAGAATTAGCCTTTAGATCATACCTGGTCTTCATGCGGTCAGTAGCCGATTCGAGGTGTTTTCGCACTGTCCGATGTATCTGGTTCAACCGTTGTCTTAGATCACTTGCGTACTCCGAGATCGTTTGGGGTTTCTCAGGGGGTGTTCCGAACTTTATATCGGCTGGCAAACGAATAGTCTTTCCAAAAATGACTTTGGCTGGGGCTTGGCCCGTCGACGCATGTTCAGCGGCTCTATACGCCATTAAAAATAGTGGGATATGTCGGTCCCAGTCCCTTTGGTTCTCGTCAACCATTTTGGCCAGGTGTTTATTGAGCGTGCCGTTGAAACGTTCGACCATTCCATCGGATTGGGGATGCAGCGGTGTTGTCCTCGTTTTCCGTATTCCCAGCTGCTCGCACATCTCGCTAAAAACTAGTGACTCAAAGTTTCGGCCTTGATCCGAATGTAGTTCACAAGGCACGCCGTACCTGCTGACCCAATTTAACACTAGCTGTTCGGCTACAGTAGTTGCTTCCTGGTTGGGGATGGGGTAGACCTCGGGCCACTTGCTGAAATAATCAGCTACAACCAGCGTGTATCGATTTCCCCATTCAGATTCAGGAAAGGGTCCAGCGATGTCAACAGCAATTCTTTCGAATGGCACGCCTACGTTATAGGTTTGCATTTGTCCTCTCAGTCGTCGCTTTGGGCCTTTGACGGAAGCGCAAATTGTGCATCTGCGACACCAGTCCTCTACGTCTTCTCGAGCGTGGAGCCAGTAGAATCTTTCCCGCAATTTCGCTAAGGTTTTGTTAACAACAAGATGGCCTCCCGAGGATCCTTCATGCATTTCCTTAACCACATCGTGGATTCGGCTTTTGGGTAGTATAGTTTGCATCCTATAGGAGCTGTCATCCGCCGTTTCCCATTTCCGCTTGAGTACACCACCCTCCACCTGAAGGGAGTTCCATTGTGCCCAATAGCTTTTCAGGGTTGCGCCATGCGTTGAAACGTCCTTCCACTCAGGTCGCCCAGTCGTCTCCTTCCATACGAGCAATGGTCCGATGTCTTCATCGGCTAGCTGGGCATTTCGAATCTCCTCCGATGACCAACCTTCATCGAATTCGGCCGTTATCACTCGCAGATCAACGGGCGGCAATGTTTGCAGTTAGTTGGACATGGATGACGAGATAGGGCGTCAGCATTTCCATGAACCCTGCCCTTGTGGAGCAGTTGGGGCCTCACTAGCTCTGGTCGGATCGTCGATCGGGTTGCACCAGTGTCGTTTGTTAGGGTGCATTGTTCTTCATCAACTTGACCAGGAAGGCATCTGTCTGCTTCTCCACGATGTTGCCTTGGCACGGTGCTGGGGATGTCGGTACTCGTGGCCAACGTTCGCCCCACGAAGTTGGCCCTTGCAGTTTGATGGGCCTCCATTCTAGGCTCCTGACACGGTCTGAATCTCCACCACCCTGGACAATAGCTCGGTCTTCTCCCCTTCTTGCAGTCTCTTTGCAGGTGCCCTTTTTCCTCGCAATTCCAGCATCTAGGCGCACCATTCACCTGCAGCTCTCGCTCAATTCCCACGCGCTCACACCTGGATTTATCTGTCACTACCTCGCGAACCCGGACAGTGGTGCGGGTCACCTTTTTGGCTGCCTCAAAATTTAAACTATAAGCCAATGCTTCCTTGACTGTTTGCTTTTGAGCTAAGCGCACGGCTTGTTGCAATTCCGGGTCCTTTCGTGCGCTGATGAATGCCTCTGTCGCTGCATCATCTCGATGTTCTGGGTCGTAGGCTGGGTAAGCCAAAAGTGCTAGTCGCTCAATGTCTTGGGCTAGCTGCTGTAGGGTCTCACCAGACTTCTGCACCCGATGCCTTAGCTGTGACCGATAAATCTGCTTTAGATGATCGTCTCCATAACGCATGTCGAGCGCATTCATTATAGCATTCGGGTTTGAGTGCAATTCATCGGGGATCGTCTGCAAAAGCTCGGCAGCTGGGCCTCTTAGAGCAAGAATCAGTGCAGTTGCTCGTTCCTGCTCATTCCAGTGATTTGCCCTTGCGGCAGCTTCAAACTGTCCAGACCGTTTGCCCATCGAATATTGGTGCTTGTACATTTCTAGATGAGCTTTGCGCTGCGGTTATAATTGGTGCTGGTGGGGCGGTTACTACTGCCTTTGCTGCTTGCAAGTCCTTTTTCACTTTTTCCATCTCATGGTTGATTCTCTCCCCGACCTGGCTGATCTCAAGGTTGATTCTCTCCTCGACCTGGTATACCTTCTCCTCGACGCATTTAATTTGGCTGTTGAGACTACTGAGCTCTGCTTTTATTTCGGTTGACTGTTTTTCCAGCTTCTGTGTGATGTCTGCCTTGATTTCGAACGCTTGTTGGTCTAGTTTCGCTGATTGTTCATTTAGCTTCGCTGATTGTTCATTTAACTTCGCTGTTAAATTGGATGACTGTTGTCGCTGTTCTTGCTGCATCAGCATTAACATTTGCATCAGCGCATTTTCTGGTTCCTTTGGTTTTGGTGTTTCTGCTTCACCACCTTCTGCGCCTTTTTCTGCATCTGAGGGCTCACCCGAATCCAGATACGCGCCTTCCGATTCAATTGCGTCACGCAAGCGTGCAATCAGTGTGGCCTTTGTATTTTGCGTAGCCAGGTTGCACTGTTCCAACTCTTCCTTAAGCTCCGACATGGTCAGTTCATTAATTTTTAAGTTTAGGCTTCGTGGCATTTTTAATGTTTCTTTAAATTTTACTATTGTGCACTATAAAAATGTTCAAATTTTCACTTTCAAGATTTTAATCCCACTTCTGACACCACTGTCGCGTGTTATTGGTTCGCGGCCAATAATTTTAACGTTCCGGGAAAGTGAAAACGCAATGTCTTTTAATTTAAGTTAAAAGAGTTTATTTAATTCAAGAAAATGCACAATAATCAGTTTAACACTTTCACTAATTTTAATTTTCACTATTAAAATAAAATCTAACACTTGTCCATAAATTTCTTATCGCAATTGTCGTCTAAATCACTTCACTATTACGAAACACACTTCCCACACACTTTCTCAGTTCTTATCGCGGTCGAATGAATGATGATCTCCCCATTCATTCAGCTCGCCTTTATATAGGGTCTCTACCTATTCACCCATTTCTCGCACAATGGCGAATGTTCTACCGAGAGGTACCTGGTAGGTTCGAGCAAGTTCATGAATGGAGTGACGTCACTTGCAGATGTTGATCACGCTTGTTGGGTTCTCGTAAATTCATTCGTTGACGTTCTTAATGATGATGAAAACAATTGCAACAGTAGCTCGCAGCATTATTTGTACATGTAATTATTGGTACATGTAACAATATATTTATACATACATATGTGTATATATATAAATAAATAAATATATATATATATATATATATATATATATATATATATATATATATATATAGATATATATATATATATATATATATATATATATATATATATATATATATATAAATATATATGTTTATATATATATGTGTATATATATATATATATATATATATATATATATATATATTTATATATATGTATATGTATATATATATATATATATATATATATATATATATATATATATATATATATATATATATATATATATATATATATACATATAAAATTTATAGAATCGAAGTTAAATCAGTTTCCCCGTTTTGAGAAGTAAATACTATTAACTTAACATATTAATCAAGCGTAACCAAAACGGAGAAAAACTGATTTCGATAAAATTCTAAAAATTTTATTTGACCTTTTTTAGGACATTTTGAAGTCGTTTTACGAAAGTTTCTCGATTGCCGAGGTGGATTTCATTTAGTTCATAAGGAACCCAAGCATCCAGTTTGTTTACGTGACCAAGCTATTGTAAGTGCAAGTAAGTGGTCGAATTCAATGTTTTGAGCTTTCCTGAGTTGTCTTATTTGGTTCGTTTCGCTTAACGCTTTTATTTTCTCATCATAACATATTGCACATTAAAATTTCCAGAAGGAAAGAGCAAACCAACGCTGACACTGGTGTTAAATAAGGCAGCCCTGACCATAAAGTTCACATAATTTCTTTTGAGCTTGCACCGCATTTCTGCTCTTTCGGATGTAAAAAAATAAAATATGCTGATAATGCTCTCTTTGATTGACATGCATGTACATATATATTTATATATATATATATATATATATGTATATATATATATATATATACATATATTATATATATATATATATTTATATATATACATATATTACATATATATATATATATATATATATATATATATATATATATATATATATATAAATATATATATATATATATATATATATATATATATATATATATATATATATGTACATATATTACATATATATAAATATATATATATATATATATATATATATATATAAACATATATATATATATATATATATATATATATATATATATATATATATATATATATATATATATATACATATATATTGTATATATATAAACATATATACATATATTACATATTTAAATATATATATATATATATATATATATATATATATATATATATATATATATATATATATATATATATATAGATATATATATATATATATATATATATATATATATATATATATATATATAGATATATATATATATATATATATATATATATATATATATATAGATATATATATATATATATATATATATATATATATATACATATATATATATATATTTATATATATATATATATATGTATATACATATATATATATATATTGTTCACTAAGGGCGCTCAGTTTTTGAAGGAAATCAGATCATATCATAGCTGAGTAGACACACGGGAGCATGGTACTGACCAAAGCCAACTTCTGAACAAATGAATACGGTCTGGAAAATGAGATACTCTAACTATCTCTAAGCGAAGGCCCGAGAAGGGCTGTAGTGCTGACAAGAAGAAGAAGGTATATATATATATATATATATATATATATATATACATATATACATATATATATATATATATATATATATATATATATATATATATATATATATATATATATATATATATATATATATATATAATATATGGGGTACATGGAAATTTGTGATCACGCTAGAGGTTGCAGTTTTGCTCCAATTATCACCAAATGGAAAGTGTATTTAGTAAATATATCAATTGAGCTCATGAACTAGCTGTATTGGCTCGGTGAAAACAAAGGGTAAGGAGAGTTGATAGACTCTGTGATGAATGTTGCTATACAATTGAAAGTCAAACCATCGGAAACGAAATTGCGCCGGCTCAAAGTTCGGAAAACTTATAAAAATTATTTATTGTTATAGTTGTGACCAAGCCTTTTTACTAATGTTAATGAAATTTAACAGTTTGCTTAAAAACTATAAATATCTAAAGAACTTTGTGAAGAAAGCAGGAGTCAGGCCTCTAAGGAAAAACATGGCGGGTGTTGAAGCTCAAAATTTCATACTTCTAAAAATCACAATTTTTATTCGATCTTTATCATTCTTAATTTTAATATAGAAAATAATTAAGTCGAACGATTTTCTCATTTTGATAATCCATGTGCACGGTTTTAAATGGCTGCTCTAGCAGATTTTGATGACTGTTAATGAGACACTTAGACACAAATATTCAAAAAATTAAATGCATGTATTCAAAATGGCGGCCCCAAAATGTCAAAAGGTAAGCAACTGGAATAATGAATATCTTTCAAGGAGACATTTTAAATGGCTTAAATTTGAAATGTTTATAGAACGGATCATTTTTAAACATCTAACCCGATGGCTTTTCAAGAAAAAAAAATATTGTAAAATATTTTTACAATATCCAATGAAAATAAGGACCTGTCTGTTTGCCTGTCCGTCCGTACGTCACAGCAAGTTTTCTCGCAAACCACATGAGCTTGAGTGAGGAAATTTTCTACGTATGTCAAAAGTGGCGCCTTCTCAAAATTTGCAGTGCAACAAATATATTTTAAGGTATTTAAGGAGGGCTCCCCATATAGGGGATGACTCTTAAAAAATGTTTGCCAATGGTAGCCAATATGGGTTTCAAATAAAAGGTTTTGGTGATAAATTTTCAAAACAGGTCCTCAACAAGGAGCATTTGTAAGGAGGGATGCAGAGAGGGGAAATGTACGAACAATTTTGTTTCCCCACCTCCCTCACGTGATTGGACATCTTTGGACAGAAAAATCTGAAAAAAATCACGAAAGTAGGTTTTAACAGGTACAAGGCTAATAAATATCTCAGAAATCAAAATTCGATCAAGTTTGTTATTAATAATACATTTTATGAATTTTACGTTTTCATCTATAAAAATGAAAAGAGACCTTATAATTCGCCAAAAATTGTATCTAAATTTTTTAATCTTAAACACATGTTTTTGAAAGTTTCATAAAAATTGAGGCGTAATCAGGTAAGTTATACCATGGGCGATTCAAATTTATCAATTATATTGTAACAACAACTACACGTGATACTGTGTAAATACACATTCGAAAGGGAACCACACACTTCATATATACGATTTTTGATGAATATTTTAGAAATATTTTAAAATATTGATATGTTATCAAGACTACTCAAACATTGAGACTAACAAGCTGAAAGTTAAATAGGGACAAATTATAATACATAATAACTAACATATATATTATTTTAATCGAGCTCAATTAATGGAATATATGTGTTTGTCAAGTTTCGATATTCAGAAGATGATGTATGATTTACTAATTACTTGACAATAATTTTCTGATAGGAGGACTCTCCTGCTACTTTTACCTGTCCTAAAATGGCTTTGACTTTCATAGTGGGGGCAATAAAATGATCATTTGCTTTTAAAAATAAGGTACGTACGAGAAATTTGCCTCTCCGGTTGGTGGTGCCAATGGGATTTTTAGGTATTTGTTAAACAATTCTTTTACAAAGACCTACGAGTTTGGCGGTGTGTCAGTGCGTCTGTCCGTCCGTCCGACTGACTGCCTGTCCGTCAGTCCATTTGTCCTGCGTCACAGCAAGTTTCCTGAAAAACTATTGAAGCCATAATGCTCAAACTTTGTGAAAAGGTCAGAATTGATTGTCTCTCAAAAGCTTAGGTCTTACCAAACATTTTAATATTTTTCAATTAGGTCTCCCTTATAACGAATTAGTCATTAAACAATTTTTTTAAATCAAAGGTAGTCTAGTGGGGCATCAAATAAAAGGACTTGATTAGAACTTTTAGAATCTGAAATAAAAAAGTCATTTTATGCTTCAGGTCCAGGGGGAGGCAAAATGTACCTAAATTTTGTGTCCCTCCCCCTCGCGAATGAATAGCTTTGAGCTGGAAAATCTCAAGGAAAAGAAGGAAGCTGGAAAATCTCAAGGTGGGTCTTTTTGAGCACAAGGGCAACAAAGACCTCAGAAATCAAAACTCACTCAAATTTGTTAGTAAAGGAATGATTTGTAGATTTTATATTTTCGCCCATTAAATCAAAACGGTACCTTTAAGCTTCTTGAAATTTGCGATTATATAAACTGATATAAAATTTTTTCGCTCGCAAAATTTCATGGAAATCGAATCATAATCAAGCGAGTTGTAGCCATTTCAATTGTGTGGAATTACAACACCAATAAGACGTGCTTATGGTTGATACATATTTCAAATTGACCTAGGCACTATTATTTTTTTCAATTTTCATGAAAATTTAAGGAATGGTGTTCAATTTGAATATGTTCAATCGGCCGAGCGTTCAGAAAAATTATTTAAGCTGGAAAAAAAGGGCGGCTGCACTATGCGTATGAAAGAAATCGTGCGTCTTTTGCATAAATTCGAACGATTTCATATTGGATGAATAATTCAAGTTATCAATTCACGCTATTAGAAAACTTTTTTCCGAATCCTAGGATATTTACAAAGACCTTCTGGTAGGAGCGCTCTTATGCTTACTCAACTTGTTTTTCTTAAAAGTTGTTTTTTGCTAAGTTGCTTTTGAGTTAGCATCGTATATAGTATGGCGTCTGGCTTATAAAGAGCATGAATAGTCAATTTTAGACCTCAATTGCTCTTACATAGGAATTCCCTGAGCTCAATAAGTAGTACACTGTGACAACGAAGTATCCAGAAATTGTAATTTAAATTCCCCAGCTAAATGATATTACAATAAAATGTATTTTGTTAAGTTGGCAAGACTGTCCTTAATTACTTTGACAAATATGAGCGCGATCTGTCAACCAGTTTGTTTACAGCAGCTGCTTAAGTCGCTACACCTCAGTAGTGCGTTGCGATTTTTGTGTTTTGTGATTTTTTTATTGTGACTGAATTCGAAGCCAAAAATGCAATAAATTCCATCGATCAACCACCGCATTCACTACGAGTAGATTTGGCTCAGTGTAATTTTGATGATTTTTGATATTTTGCGTTTCATTTGCAATTTCCGGGTGCTTTTTTGTCACAAACCCACAAAGTGCTTATGAAAAGTGTTTCGAGGACTGGAAAAATCGTTGGCGTAAGTGTAGTGCATCTGATGGGGATTACTTTGAAGGCGCCAAAATAAATACTGATGAATAATTAAATATTTTGCGTTTCATTTGCAATTTCCCGGTTCTTTTTTGTCACAATGTATTCCTCAACTTTATTAAACACTTTGAAACATTTTCTTTTTTCGATTCTCTTAAAACACATTATTTGTAAAAACTACTACAGTTAGGCTCGATAAAGTTGCATTTCAATCGTGACAGTTCACGCAAGGCAGTGTACGGATCTACTGGGTAACCCTTTGCGTGAGTTTTACCAGTGATGGAGTTTGATCACTAAAAATGTGAAAATTTTGTTAAAAAGAAAGAGATTGTACCTACTCAAGCTAGACTGTTTCTTGTTACTTCTTCCCTGTCAAATAATAGTTGAAGAATCCCACAAATAAACAAGAAGAGGATTCAATTCAATCGAATCAACAATGAAGGCACGTTAGCTGCAATCTCCCATAGAAGGAATCTCCTTGAAAATGCCTATTTATGGTGGAAATTGTTTTCCAATTGACATTTCAGACGTTTCACTACAGCCGCATTCATTGACTTGCTGTGCTCGGATAACCTGAACATACCCGTGCCGTTGATAAACATGTTCACAAACGTTTACATACATATATCGAGTACGATATTATTAGAAGTCATGCACCTTGCTCAGTGTCACAGTCAGACTTAAGCATTACCTTGGAGCCTTCACCGACAATCAATAGCTATCTTCCTTGTAAGTGAATGGTTGAGGTATGTCTGAAGATATTTTGCTGTTTAAAGATTAAGTAGAAGGATTCTTTATCCTTTATATACATGTTATACATAAGTCTGAAGATATATTAAGGTCTTTACGTTGTAAAGGAAGATAGTGGCAGCTCTAGCTTCTATTTTTGAAAGGCATCTATTCTTCGATATTGATACGATAAGAGATGACATTCATATTATGAAAGAAGTTGTGATTTTTTTCAGTTAATGTTAAAAGGATGAGGAAAGTACATAATTCTCATAATATAAGCCCTTGATTACGCGTAAACTTGTTACGATAGCCTTTTTCCGGGAAATGATTTCGCTGTTCAAACTAAGATTCGATTCACAGAGTTTCATGCAGACTGAAAACGATAATATAGAAACGACCCTAGTCGTTCGCACTCAAACCGAGGCTAATTCGAGTTAAATCATTAAAAATTCCGGAAATGGCTTGTTGTTTGTTTTTAATTTCATTACCAATTCCCAATGATTACGGGGCCGACTCACGGACGGACAGAAAAGGTCATCAGGCAAA
Source organism: Odontomyia ornata (assembly GCA_963969285.1). Classification (NCBI taxonomy): domain Eukaryota; kingdom Metazoa; phylum Arthropoda; class Insecta; order Diptera; family Stratiomyidae; genus Odontomyia; species Odontomyia ornata. The sequence goes on along the minus strand of OZ017741.1, from coordinate 133,449,422 downwards.
CAAGTAAACAGATGGAAATGATGCAACAGCAATGGATTCCAACTATTTGATTTGCTATTGCCATTTGCTACTATCAAAAGGACGCGTTGCAATGCCAATACCCTAACCTCAATGGCTTCATGGTAGTGCATGCTGCAATTTGTGATCAAATGAAAATTTAAAGAGCAAATCGCCAAGCATACAAATTACAAAATCACGATTTACTTAAAAAAGTAAAGAGGGTGAAATCAGAACAAACATTGAACGTAATGGAATTCATAATGATGATCGATTATTGTTTCTTTGTTGCTTTTATTCGAATAAAAAATAATGACTGTTGGTTTTCCCTTAGAAACGTGTCATAAGTATTACTCTGAATGCGTCCTGTAAAAGATTGTATTATACGAGTAAATGCAGCCAATGCGATAGATTCCTTCTCCCTTGTAAATTTTAAGTGATTTGAACTGGAATGACCAGTGATATGGGCTATATGATAAGATCAAGTTAAAGTTTCATAGAAGACATTTTCCGCAAGCTAGGAGTTCGGCAATTTGGGGGATTGAAGCCCATAGTCGGACTGGACCTGAAGGTAAGCATGCGGGCATAGCGGATCATTTTATACATTTGCATATAAAAATTATATACACATAATAATTACACACATTGACAGCACGTGGAAACATTTGGCTTAACAATATTGAATTATACAATATAAATTTCGCATCTTATCTTTATTATTCTATTATGTATTGAAGAACGTTTAGAACGCATGAATACCGTTTTATTTCGAATGTTTTTTCCCCATAGAAATTGGATCATGATTAACAATAGTTCATTAAAATGGAGCGAAAAGAAAATTTTCATAATAAGGCTCATTCCCACATTAAGGCTTCATTTTCTAAAAAAATACTTGTGGCACAGTGAAATAAGACTTTCTGTATAAGTTATTTGATCTTTCAATGTTATTATTATGTCAAAGTTAGGAGAGAAATCACTTTCTCTATGTGTCAGAGGCAAATTATGATTTGATTCATCATTAAAGATAATGTGAATTCCTACAAAAAGTAAAGTTCCCGCTCAAAGCATAGTTTCCATTTCATATACAATCTATACAAAAAACACAAGCTTTATGTGGGGCGATTGTAAAAAGATATTTGAGATGGATTTGAGTTTAAAGACCTAAAAATGAACTGAAAAATACCCAAGAAAGTCCGTTATCTAACCTCTACTTAGTTGCAGGCCTAGTAAGTACTAGGATCTGCAAAATTGTACAGGCCATTGGTAGGACCTAAATAAAATTGCTTTCAAAAACTAGTTTTGAAAAAAACATCGAAATAGCCGACAAGCTGAGAAAACTGAAGACCAAAACATGTTCATAAGAATCATCATGAAAAGATAAATCCATGAATTCCTAATTTATTTGATATATTCAGAAAATCTAACCAACAAAACAAGCAGAAAACGTTCAAGAACAAAATTGAAAAGATTAAGTTCAAATTTTATGATGATTCTGTTAACTTTTCATCCATTTTGTTTGAGTCGCTTCTGTGGCTCATCCGAAAATTTTGATTATTTTCAAGACAATTTTTTTAAGCTTTATTTTCATAGAAAATGTAGTAGGTGTAAGGGCCTTTGAGCCTGGGGAAATTTTGACTAGCATTTATACGGCTTACGTTAGTAAAAATCACCGAAAACGGTGGGATGATACCGCTTTAGATATTAGTTTGGGGTATAAGGGGTGGCAGTAGCTAGAATAGTGGCTATAGGCCGCTGATTTGTTTACGAAAATGAAAGCCTTGCACGTGTTTTCTAACAATGTTGTTGAATTTGAATGAATGAATCATTGATGTGTACGAGTAGGCACGAATTGTATATAATATTAAACATGCATATGATATGCTGTTTTTAGAATAATATAAGTTGGGTAGATAAACCTACGCTCATGTCAGAAGGGTTTTGTACTCAATTTACGAAATGCAGTTGCCAGAAACGAATAAAGTTAACAAACACGTCAAAAATATGTGCACGTTTAAAAGGAAATCCATTGTTTCTCCATTTTCAATGATCGCCATTTTGTTGGATGTTAACAAAAGTCACTCAAATCATGAATTCTCAAAAATAAAGTCGTATATGCTTTCGATCTTATCTGAAAATTTTAAGAACCTCAAATCGAAACTGCAGTGTCTGATTCGATGAAAGTCCATGAAACACTAAAATCGTTTGTTATTGTTGTTGTAATTGGAGAATCTTCAAATGGCTATAATTTTCGCCAATGTGATTCGGTTTTCATCAAATTTACAGAGTACAAGGGTATTTTGTAAGACTACTTGCATATTTTATTGAGTTTACGATTCTATACGTAAAATGTGAAATTCGAAAATGTTGTACTCATAAGCATCTGCCTCCATAATCAGATTTTTCAGGTCACAAATGTCCAATAACGAGGGGGGGTTCACAGATTTTTCGTATGTTCCCCTTCCTGTGCGCCCCTCGAAGCAAAAAATGTCAGTTTACGACTAGTTTTGAAAAGCTCTCATCGTCTCTCATATGGGCTAACTTTGATGAATGATTTTTTTTCAGGGGCCACTCCCTTACATGGAGAGACCTTCCTTAAATACTTCGTAAACATTTTTTGTGGTTGAACTTTAAAGATGGCACCTCTTTACACATACATCAAAATTTGATGTTTCTAGCTTATATCGTTTGCGAGAAAAATCGCTGTGACAAACGGACAGACGGACGGACGGACAGACAGAGGGAGAGACGGACAGATAAGTCGGGTTTTGTAAAATTATTTTACAAAGCCCTAATATATGAATGAAAATGATTATACCTGATAAGATATTCAGAAGGTAAAGTGGATCTTGTTGATCGTATTAATTGGATAACTGTTTTCAATATTTAGTTTTTCTTTACTACTACGAAAGATGAGATGAAGGTAAGAAATCAAATGCATTATCCTCGCCAGGTGTTACGAAGTGTACGACGCACACGATGACGATTAATCTTGGGGCTTTTGTATGGATTTGTAATTTTCATAATGGTTGTGATGACGAAGGATTGAATTAAAGTATGTAAGTTATAAATTACTTTTTATGGAATTGTTTGCAGCTACATATAAATGAATTGCATATTTTGAATAATAATTTTTCTGAAAAATTATTAGAGAAGAAAAATGTTAGAAGAAGGTGGTTTCGACCTGTGCACTAATTCTCCTCAGGCCATCACTCTTAGATACACGCCGGTGATGGCGACCACCATGCTCAGAGGTGAGGGAGTTAATTTTTAATTTTTCTACTTATGCAAACTCAATATGTTTTTGTATCTGCAAGTTATATTCAAGGTTAATTTCTCTTGTAAGTACTTGTATTAGCTAAACTTTTTTTTAATTGGATCATTTCACCCTTTCTACATCAACTTAATGTAAATCTATACGACAAATTCGCTCTACATTTGAACTTATCTTACGTCGCGCGGATATCGATCACTCTTTCGGATGGCTCCGATAGCTTTTTAAATTACTTTTTATGGAATTGTTTGCAGCTACATATAAATGAGTTGCATATTTTGAATAATAATTTTTCCGAGAATTATTAGAGAAGAAAAATGTTAGAAGAAGGTGGTTTCGACGTGTGCACTAATTCTCCTCAATTATTATTAAAAATATGCAACTCATTTATATGTAGCTGCAAACAATTCCATAAAAAGTAATTTAAAAAGCTATCGTAGCCATCCGAAAGAGTGATCGATATCCGCGCGACATTAGATAAGCTTTAAATGTAGAGCAAATTTGTCGTATAGATTTACATTAAGTTGATGTGGAAAGGGTGAAATGATCCAATTAAAAAAAAAAATGTAAGTTATAATAAGCTGGGTAGACAGAACGACGCTCATGCCAAAAGGGTTCGTACTGAACTAACAATATGTGGATCAAAAGAATAATTTAATTCAAGAAAAACTTTTATGACATGCATAACAAATATATTCTTGCTTTAAAAGAACTCCATGTTAATCAGCCAACATTTTATTCCAATACTACGAAAATCCTTGGCTGACCTGAATATTAAATGTATTTTTGTTATTCATCTCTTCTTAAAAATTTGGAGAAGCTTCAATCAAAAGTGCAATGTCTCATTCGATGGAAAACCCATATAGTAGAAAAATCGTATATGATTGTCGTTATCGGAGGAAATTCAAATGACTATAACTCGGTCAATTTTATTGAAACTTACAGAATAAAATGTTATTTTAAAGAACTACTTAAATGGCTGATCTCATCCAATTTAATGATACTAATACAGATTTACTGACAAAAACCTTAATTTCAGCCTCTAAGTTATTGTCATTGGATATAGCTCCATGATTTGTGGGGATTTCGAAAGGAGTTTAACAAAAACCTGCTTGTTTCCCATTCTATCTGTTCACCTGTCCATCTATCAGTTCGTTCATCCGTTTGTCTATCTGACCCTCCATTCGTGCATCACAATAAATTCCTTCCGCAACTGTAGAAGCGACAAAGCTCAAACTCAAACAAAGTTTGAGCTTTGTCGCTTCTACAGTTGCGGAAGGAATTTATTGGCCCGTAGCAAATTTTTTCATTAAATGTAGTCTAGTAGGGTATCAAATAAAATATCTTTGCGCTTTCAGAATCTCAAAATTAGGTAATTTTTTGCATTAGGAGTGCAGAGGGAGGCGAAACACACGAACAATATTTGTGTCCCCTTCCCTCACAATTCGATACATTTGAGCTGAAAATGAGTCCAAAGGTAGCACAAACCTCAAAAATCAAAACTTACTCAACTCTGTGAATAATCGTTTTTCCCCCAAAAATCGTAACTGTGCCCTTAAGCGTCTTACTCTCATCTATGTAAGTTGATAAAAGACCCCTTAGCTTGAAAAATTTCAAATAGACCAAGGCACTCTTATTTTCTTCGGATTTTCATGAAAGTTTAAGGAATAGTGGTTTACCTCAATATGTTCAATGAGCCGAGCATTCAGAAAAATTATTTAACATGGAATGGAATCGTGGCTGCTTTGTGCTTATGAACGAAACTCTGCATCCGTGGGATGAATTTGGACGATTTTTTAGACAAGTATTGGGTGAATAATTCAAATCATCGATTCTTGGCATCAAACAATTTTTTTTCGAACCCTAGACTGGTTACGAAGTCCTTCTGTTAGGCGCTCTCTCCTGCCTCCTCGACTTGTTTTACCTATGAGTATTAATTGTACGTTCTTGCCTTCAGTCATTCATTCAATTGAATCAAGTGTTAAAAGATTGCTCCTTAAACGTTGAAGTTGGGAAAAAATAACTCAAAATTATTCAATCTCTTATTTAAAACAGCCACTATTTTTTTTACGATTACGATTTTCATGCAAACCCCAGCAAACCTGTAGCGTCTGAATCGGTAAGAAGCGCATATTTATCCATATCCATATGGTTCCATAGTACGAGTAATACAGCGCATATTGTTCTATAGTAGTACAAGAAAAGTCAAATCACTATAACTTCGTTAAATACCATTTGATTTTTGTGAAACTTTCAGGACGATTATAAATATTTTTATTGAATTTAAAGGTAACGTTAAGATTTTATTTTGTGAAGATGATAAACCATACTATTACCAACAAAGTAGAGTGAACTTCGAATTTTCATGCATTTGCTGTTGTTGTACTCATGGAGGCCTACATCCAGATTTTAGATGAAAGGTATCCAATCCCGAGAGGAGTACGTGGAAAGTTCGTACATTTCCCCTTCCCCGGCACGATGAAGTACCGATAAGACTATTTTAAGACTTGTTTTGAAAAGATCTCGTTGAGACCTTTTCAATAACACCCTATTGGACTACCAAACGTGAAATTTTTTTAAGAGTCATCTCCCTATATGGGTAGATCCCCTTTATTGTGTGTGTGACTTTGACACGTTTTCCCGAAAACTAAATTGTTGATGTATTATTTTACCAGAGTTTGAAAAGTGTATTTTGTTTTTAAAATATAAAATATCTAATTCAACACTTTCGGGAAAATACCTTTGTGTGCAGCGCTTTAACAGATTTTTCATTTATTTTTTAACACACTTCCCATTTGCAGTATCTTTATGTAAAGAACATCGAAAATTCGATGGTTACTGCTGCGATCGTTACCGAAGCGACTAATGCAAGGGTCGTAGATCCCGACATAATAAAGAATCACCCTAAAGCCAAAGAGGAGATTATGGCAGGAAAAGAAACGAGTGACCATGCAAATAAAGCGACGTTGTGTGATTGCACCATCAACGTCGAAAATTAGGCGGAAGTACTGTGATCGGAAACAAGCTGATAACCTCTCTCAAGGAAGAAAGTCGCAAAGCGACATGAAAAAGAAAGGCTATTCCGAAAAGCGGGAGATGTTCTAAAACGAATACCATCTGCATGCGACTCGCCAAAACTCACCAAGGCAGTAAAGATTGGGCTCCTTGAACTAGAGGAGCTCCTAGACTACATAGGGCATTATTAGAGGAGGTGGTTAAAGGCCAAAGAGGACCAGAAGGCTGAAGAAGAGCAGAGGGTTAAAGAAGCGCTAGGAGCAAAATCTAAAGGGCATCTGCAGGCAGCTCCACAATCAAAAACCAATCAAAGAATGGTGTCTAGCCCAATCGAAGGAGATCGGGACAAAAGCAGGAAGGAAGAGGCACTTGACAGGTGCGGAACAACGCTTACAAAAGGAGCGAAGAAACTCGCAAAACAACTCCTCCAGAAAATGCCAGAAAGTAAAGTTCACGTGGGCGCCCAACAAGAAAAAGACCTGATGCAAAACAGGAGAGACCGAAGCCCCGACAAAGACCCCGGCAGCAGGCACTGCTCGTCAGACCCCAAGATGGTTGGTCCTACGCGGAGGTGCTGCGGAACATCAGGGGAAATGTAGGGCCCGAAGACACCAACACTGCTATTAAAGCACATATACTGGATGAATTTGGAGCAGAGGCTGACAATGAGTAAGCACTCTGCGACACAGTAAAGAAAGTCCTCGGCAAAAGAGCAAGCTCACATATCTAGCCGAGGTAGAAGAGGCCATCAAACGCGAGTTCCCTAGCGTGGGCAGAATCAAAGTGATTCTGACACCAGGAAACCAGAGGAGCCAACGCATGGCCACCATTGACTTGACCAAAAAGGACGCCGAACTATTTCTGAATTAGGGCAAAGTAAGAATCGGGTGGATTGTCTGTAGGATACGGCGAAGAGCAATGCCTCTTCAATGTTTCGAATGCCGTCACTATGGTCACACCACACAAGTATGCAAAGGACCCGATAGGAGTTCCCTATATTACAAATGTGGTGAAATGGGACATAAAAGAAAAGAGTTTTCGAAAGAGGCACACTGTATTCTTTGTAAGGACGCTGATCCAAGATTTGTTTTTGGACATGTCTTGTGATCAGGAAAATACCGGGTTTTCCAGGAAGCCTCAGCCAAGGAAAAATCAGAATTTCGATGACCTGCATCCTGCAGCGAAACCTAAACCGCAGTTCAACTGCCCAAAATCTGCTTGAGCAGTTTGCGAGGGACACGAAAGCCGACTTCTTGCCGCTGAGTGAGCAAGACTATGATAAAAGTCATGCATTATGGTATCCTGATGAAACTGGTACTGCCGGCATCTGGGTTCCCAACAGTAATTCCCAAGCGGAGAGTTGTAGAGGGGGGACGCTCTCGTGTGGGTTCGGTGCTCAGGGATCACCTTCTTTAGTGTGTACCTAACGCCTAACGAATCGATATCATCTTTCCAAGCCAAGTTTAAGGGTCTAGAGGGTACTGCTTTGAACGCAGAAGGCAACATGGCCGTTGGGGGAGACTTCAACGTGAAAGCAGTCAAATGGGCATGCCTCAAACAGATCCGCGGGGAAAATGAATCCTGGAAATGGCGGCCAGGACTGCGCTGGTCGTAGTAAATACTGGGAATATGCCGACTTTCCACCGTATTGGCTGTGAGGGAACTATACCAGACGTGACATTCGCCTTGGAGGATACACAACTGGAGAGTATTAGAGGACTACTCAGCCAGTGATCATCAATGCATTCTGCTTGAGATAAGTGATGCTGCCTCCTGACGTCCATGGTCTCAGCTTTCTATAACTGGATGGAACATCGGAAGGATGGACGTTGAGAGGTTCGTCAAGGTGCTCACAGCAGGTGAGCCGCTGCAGGGAGCTTCGGAGGGGACGGAAGAATTGGCAGCTCAAGACATGGTGAACTCAACTATGAGTATAATTACGACTGTTTGCTGCGCTTCTATGCCCCGTCAAAGACCCCGGCACGGCAAGCCCCCAGTGTACTGGTGGTCTACTGAAATCGCTGAAAAGCGGAGGGAGTGTCACAAGCTTCGGCGTGAGGCTCAACGGGCGCGGAACCTCGACGAGGCATGCAACCAGGTGGCAGCATATAAGTCGGCCAGGAAATGCCTTCGCAAACTGATCAACAGTAGCAAGGCTCGCTGCTGGCAAGACCTAGTGGACAATGTGAACAAGGATCCGTGGGGCCTTGGCTACAAGCTGGTCATGGGGAAACTTGGTGCCCTACGGAAGCATTGTATACATGACGCGGAAAAGATGGATGCAATATTGCGGGGACTCTTCTCCACCCATCCCATCCGTGTTGACGCTGTCTACGGTGAAATAGCAATCGAGTGTCCACTCTTCACACAGCCGGAACTGGAGGAGGCAGTCCTTTCGCTGAAAGTAAGGAAGGCTCCAGGTCCAGATGGTATTTCGGTTGAGGTGTTGCAGCTAGTCTTTCACAATTGCCCTGACTGGCTGCTCACCATATCGGACGCTTGCCTGCGGGACGGGCTTTCCCGATATGATGGAAGGTGTCAGCCCTTGTTAAGTTCCAAAAAATTAAATGCAGCTTTTAAGGGGCTACCTAAATGACCGAAGCCTGCTCTACGGCACGATACAGGGCCAACGAAGGATGGCGGTTACATCGGGTGTTGTCCAGGGATCTATCCTTGGTCCTGATCTGTGGAACATGTCTTTCGACAAGCTACTGAATCTAGAGATGCCAGATGAGTCACGTTTGGTCGGCTATGCGGATGATGTTGCAGCTTTGGTCGCTGGACGCACTCTTGAACAAGCGCAACTTAGGCTAGGAATGCTAATGCGCTGAGTCAAAGACTAGATGACTGCTCGCGGGCTCAGTCTAGCACTGGAGAAAACCTAAGTGGTCATTTTGACAAAAAAGAGAATCCCTAGAGTAAAGATGATGAGTACTGGATACTTGCGAATCACACGTTTCTCTGAGCAAACAGGGCAACGGCTGAGAAGGCTGCTTTAGGAGTATTGGCTCTGAGTTGACTTATGGCCAACGTAGTGGGACCCAGCCCATCAAGAAGATGCCTCTTGATGAGTGCTGTAGGGTCAGTGCTAATGTATGGAGCAGAGGTATGGGGTGACGCTCTCAGTAAGGAGGTTTACTGAAAACGCCTGGCACAGATAAAGAGAAAAGGAGCGCTGAGGATTGCATCTTCGTATCCGACAGTCTCTGAATCGGCAGTGAAAGTCATTGCAGGCGTGATACTTGTCGGCCTCCTTGCTAGAGAGCGCCACTTTATTTATCTGCGTCAAAACGAGAATGCGAGGGAGATAGTTGTCCGCAAAGAGAGAAAGCGCTCACTTGGGTGAATTACACGAAGGAAAGACGACTGCGTGCCTCATCCCGGTAAGGTCACGGTCCCCCAATTGTCACACATTTTTTGCGTGCATTAAATGGGATAGGATGTGAAGGGCGCTCTGCAGGGAGATGAGCTCATCCCTTAGAATATAGTCGCGGTGATGCTCGAATAGGTTAACAAGTGGAACCATGTGGCACATGATATGGGGGCTTTCCTAAAAGATAAAAGGGACTTACAGCAGCTGGAAGTGTTGGGCTGGGGAATTGCTTTTCTGGCACTTCCTTTTCCCCTCTCACCTCCCGCTAGAAGAGTGATTCCCCAGCTTGAAGGCACCTCGCCGCGTAGCAAAACAAGACCTGGCCCGAAGTTATCTGCCAAACGGTTCCAGGCTGGGTTCTCAGATTGACAGGGGAGGTGTTAAGGGGGTAGTCCAGTCGCCTTTTTGCCAACATGGGAGTCCCACACTCTGTGCGTAAATGGACATTCACCCCCCTACCAGAAAAAATAAAATAAAATTTGCCGTATAGTGATCGTTGGCTGTAAGATCAGATTGCAGATAATGGAGCCCTCCACAAGTTTTGTGTTCTCATAGAGGTCTTTCAGGAATTTCCAAGCACAATCAAAGTTTTTGTTGCATACAGATATAGTCAGTGCTTCTCCCATAGGATAAATTTTCAAGCACCCGCATTTTTGAGGTGGTTGTTGGCTGCTTTGGTCCAGCAGTTTACTCAAGAGTCCGCGAAACTCTTACTTATGTAAATATTCGCCGTCTGAATCCTGTAACTGAATGTTGATATTAGTTTATACCCTTTTCTATGTAGGGTCTACTGTATAGACCTGTTTTGTAGAATCTCTAGTTAAAGCGCTCCTACTTATTCATACATTTTGCTGTATGGCTCAACTTCATAGCTGTCTTGAACCTCAGTAATCCCTAAGATTTTGAAGTTGGTCTCCCTGATAGCATCCCAATTTTTGTATATGGACTTCAGTTGTAGCTCGATGAACTATATTGGCTGCTTAGAGGCTTACCCGTTCATTTGCTAGTTGAGATGTCGCTGAAGTGCCTTCAATAAAATGCATTGAGCATTAAACATTGACTACATCTCCTGTTCAAACGATGATTCCGTTGTATTGAGTTGTTTTAATGAAAGATACCTGCGCAAATTACCGGCATGTTTCTGCTTACAATTATGGGTTATTCTATCGTTAGAAAATCGAACTGAAACGTGATTTTCTCCACCCATTTCTTGCAATGAATTTCTTCTGAATATTTACCTTGAAATTATTTTGCTTTTTTTGCTAAAAAATTTATATTAAAGTTATCATTACCGAAATTAGCCTCATATTTGAAATATATACAGTTAAGCCTCAATAATCAGACCTCCTACTAATCTGAACGAAAGAGAGAAAAGCATAATAGCTTTGTAGCGAATTTTCTTATTTTGTGCACGTATTTACTGCGCTCAGCATCGTCATTGCTAGGGACCCAATTGATGTCGTCTGATGTTCAATATGGAATTATTATATGCTCTGCTCAAAAAATTTCCCAACGAAAGATATACAACATACGTTAGTGCGGGTTCAACCTAGAAAATTTAGTTACCTTAATGCTTAACATAGATGGAACGCGTTCATCTTGAAGAGCTTTAGACAGTTCACAGAAGCTTTTGCAATAGTGCAAGTTCTCTTGAAAGCAATTGAGGATCAATGCATCGTTGAGAATCGCGTTTTGGTTAATTTTATAAAAAATTTTCAGGTTCAAACAACCAACATCCTTCATTATATACCCATTGCAATTGAATTTTTAATCTTTTCCAACTAAAGCTACATCAATAATATTTTTAAAACGCAGTAATAGAATAAAACCTCTTTGAATCTACCAATTGTAGTCCTACTTCAGCTCGGCATAACTCATCGTATTCTTTCAAAATTTTAGGTCCTTTTTGTGTTGGAAATAATGTCTGTATTTCAACGCAAAATTTTGGCTTGCATTATTTTTTGAACATGAGATGCAAATAAGCGTGCAGTTTTATGTTATAAATGTCATCAAAGTTGTTAAACTGATTTCACAAATTATTCTCCAAAGTTTTGATCAGTCCCCATGCTTGAAGGAAGTCTAATGTCTGAGTATGGAGATATTGGGTGACCGGATTAGAAAGGTTAAACATTTTCTGAAATATGAGGGTACTCAGGATTGTTTTGAATTTTGCAAAAGAATCCATCAATGCTTTCACATGAAAGGACCCCCTTGGTTCACACTCCACGCTCGAAGATATGGCATGAAACATTTTAATTAGACAAGATATCGGGGTTTTTCCATAATAGGGTTAAGACTAAAGTCAGAGATAAATCTTTAACCCATCTCGTTTTTCTTACGTTCTACAAGCTTCTTGGTTTATATCTTAAGTACAGGTTAATATGGTGCCTCTCAGTACTAAATTTAATATAGGATTTTCCAATAAGATATGTTTTTTGATATTAAAAGAAATATTCCATTTTCAATATAAATGATTAGATGTTTATTTCTTTATAAAGAAGAAGGTATGCCGTTAATAGTGAAAAATAACATCAGGCAAATGAGCACCACGACCACGCTTACAGGACCATATCCTTTTCATGAAATTTTCCATAACCAAATCCAATAAGAGATGTTATTTTGATATTAAAGAAAAATGCCATTTTTTAATATGAATGGTCGAATGTTTATTTTATTATAAAGAAAAAGATATGCCGTTAATAGCGAAAAATAACTACCACGACACGCTTACAATACCATATCCTTTTCATGAAATTGTCTATAACCAAATCGCAAAGTGGCTGCCCTATGTCCTCGATAGCCTCACGAATTCCATTTTTGAGGTCTTGAATCGACGCTGGGCTGTTGGCGTAGACCTTCTCTTTCACGTGGCTCCAAAGGAAGAAGTCGCAAGGTGTTAAATCACAAGATCTATTAAAAATAACACCTCTTATTGGAAAACCCTATACATGGGCGCAGCAATGTATGGAAATTAATTTTGGCACTCCTTTAGTTTCACTTGAAAGTCAATATATTTGTCCGAAATGTTTTCTGAGCCATCAAAACATACAGTTATAATATTTTGAAAATGTAAGCATACTAATTCATTAATTACAAGAGTTTGGTAAGCTTGTCTAGTCAATTTTGGGACAGGAAGCATGCTGGTCACCCGTTCTTGCAGGCTTCCAATCCGCATGTAATGCAGGCAAATCGGAGCCTGATTAATCGCCGACGTCTTAGCAAGAATGGACATTGAGGGTAAACGATTTTCAGACCTTGTTTGTTTTAACAATATCTTGTTATACATGACTTGGCTCTTTACCATTTGCATTGTCTCATTTATTTCATTTATTTCCGGTACTTCATCATCAGTCAAAGGCAAACAGATACCCATGCAATGCTTTGCTTCGAACTATTTTCTTGCGAAACAATATCGAATATTGATAAAGATGATGGTTCTATAAAAGTTAAACATATAAATAAGATCCTAAGCTACATCAAACAATCATTTTAAAATGGTAAGGAAGTATGTTTATTAAGGTCATTGTAAGTGTATTTTAGATTCTATTATTCATTTGTTATATTGATTTTTAGGGTTTTGTACTAAAATACAAAATCCTATTGCAATCACGACCTGTGTCCGACTGTATGTCATAGCACTTTTTCTCCGAAACTATAGAGGCCACAGCCATGAAACTTTGTGAAAAGGTCAGAAATGGCGTCTTCTTGAAAGTTTTGGGGTGGAAAAACTTTTCAAAGGAGTTTAAGGGGGTCTCCCCATAATGGGAGGTAGCGCTTCAAATTTTTTTTTAACCATTGGTAGCCGAGTAGGGTGTCGCTGGAAACGCCTCAGTGAGATCTTTACAAAACAAGTCTTAAAATTGCCGCATCAGTACCGTGGAGGACAGGGGAAGGGGAAATGTACGAACTTTCCGTGTACCCCCCGCGATTGGACACCTTTCATCAGAAAAATCTGAAAAAAATTATGAATGTAGGCCTTAATGAGTACAACGACAACAAATACGTGAGAAGGCGAAATTTACTCAACTTTGTTAGTAATAGTCTGATTTATTGATTTTACATTTTCTTGAATAAAATCTTAACGGTACCCTTAGATTCAACCAAATTCGGTATACAAATGGCTATTAACACGATTGACCTATCTTGCAGCTTTCACAAAGATCGAATGGTATTTAACAAAGTCATAGGTGTTTGAATTTCCCTGTATTACTATGGAGCAATATGCGCTGGATTAATAATGGAGACATATGGCTACGGAACAATATGCGCTTTTTAGTGACTCAGGCACTACAGCTTTGCCAAGATTTGCACGAAAGTTTCAGGAATGATAGGTATCATGAATATCTTTGAGAATTGGTTCAGCTAGTGGTATCAGTAATCGTAAAACAAAATGGTGGCTGTTTTAAATGCGAAGGTTGAATAATATTGAGACATTTTTTCCCAACTTCAACGATTAGGGCGCATGCTTTTAACACTTGATTCAATTCGATGAATAACTGAAGATGAGTGCCTACAACTAATACTCACAAGTTAAACAAGTTGAGGATGCAGGAGAAACCTCCTAACAGAAAGGTTTTGTAACCACTCTAGGGTCCGAATATCAAATGAAAGGTCTTTATGCGAGTTTTTCAAAGCAGTCCTTAAACTGACAGTTTTTGCTTAATTGAGGGCACGTACAATGTGTGTCCCCTCTCGCAATTGGACACCTGTGATCTAAAAAATCTGAAAAAATTACTAACAGAGATATTTATGAATACATGTACAACGATAACAAATAACTCAGAAGTCAAAGTTCATTCAACTTTGTTAATAATAGTATGATCTACGAATTTCACATTTTCTCCAATAAAATCGTATACATGCCTTTAAACCCAACCTTATATAAGGTCCTAATACTCTGTAAGTTTCATGAAATTCGTATCATATTCACGGAAGTTATATCAATTTGAAATTTCTCCAATTACAACAAACATAACACACGATTTTGGTCTTTTATAGAAATTCCATTGAACGAAACACTGAAGTTTTGACCTTCTTGAAAGTTTCAGATACGATCGATGATATAAACGCCTTTAGGATTCCACGAGTGAGTGATTTTTGTTAGTTGAAAATGGAGAAACAATAGATTTTCTTTTAAATGAGCAAATTTCTTTGACATGTTTCGTGATTTCTGACATGAGCGTAAGTCAGCCTACCCTACTTGTTTAAATTACAGACGCAAGGCTTTTAAGGTCTTTACAAAACAAATTCATATAGATACAAACATATATATATATATATATATATATATATATATATATATATATATATATATATATATATATATATATATATATATATATATAGATATCAATATATATATGTATATATATATATATATATATATATATATATATATATATATATATATATATATATATATATATATCTATGTATATATGTTAAATATACATATATATATATATATATATATATATATATATATATATATATATATATATATATATATATATATATATATAGGATCTGTACGGTATTTGAGGACATGCATAAATGTGACTATAACTTCGCGAATTTCGTGTTTTTTTATTTTTCCTCTTCAGATAAGAAATGGCGGACTACAGCATCACTCAAGAAATGAAGAGACATGCTGTCATCATCGCTATATGTGCGAACCATACAGATTTAGAGAATTCTTATTTTCTTAACTGCGCCCGTTCATTCGTGCATAAGGTTCGTCGTGAATTGGAAGCATCAGGAGGCGATACAGAATCGGTTGCAAAACGCAAAAAGCACGAACAACGTTCTAACACTGTCTAATCTGCAGAATTTTCAGAGCAGGTGCAAGCGATCATAGACGAGGACCCTTCAAAATCAATGAGGGTCTTTGCGAGTGAGCTTCATGTTTCTGATTGCTTTATTCGTAGAGTCGTCGACGAAGACCTTCGGTATAAGTCTTACATGATGCGCAGAGGACAGTTCATGTCGGAATAAACACGAGACCAGAGAGTTCTCCAATCAAAACGTCTTTTAAACAAAATCAAACACCCTGAGGCGCCCAAAATGTGCCGGTTTTTTTCCGACGAAAAAAAAAAATTGACCAAGATCAAAAGACCAACCGTAGAAATGACAGATGGCTATGTTCAAATCTTACAGCGATTCCTGTTGTTACACTCACAAAATTTCCAGCGACTGTTATGGTTTTTTACTCAAGCATTTCGAGTGAACTCTGCTGCATGCATCGAGGTTTTGGAGACGGTGGTGAGACCCAGGATAGACAATGTAAGCGGAGGCAGACCATACATTTTTCAACAATGCTCTGATTCTTCACTTAGGGCGATGGTGACATAAGATTGGATGGCCGAAAATTTTCATGACCACATAACACCGAACCTATGGAAACCTGGGTTATTACGTATGGGGCGTAGTTGAGCGTGAGACCAATAAGCGCCCTAATAATACCACTTCTTCGCTGAAGAGCATTTGATTCGGGCATTTAATCGTTTCCAGACCCGGATCGAAGAGGTTATTGCTACTAATGGTGATTTTATTGAATAAATTTATAGCCATATATTAACTTAACGTTGCATAAAAAATTTCTGAAATGTCATTAAATTCTGTTAACAATACAAGCTAATTAATTTTACTCTCAAGTTGTCCTCAAATACCGAACACACCCTATATATATATATATATATATATATATATATATATATATATATATATATATATATATATATATATATATATATATATATCTATATATTTATATATATATATATATATATATATATATATATATATATATATACGTTATATATATATATATATATATATATATATATATATATATATATATACGTTATATATATATATATATATATATATATATATATATATATATATATATATATATATATATATATATATATATAGTTTGACGTAGTATATACATATATATAAATATATATAGTTTGACGTAGTATATATATATAAATATATATATATATACATACATACATATATATACTATGTATATATATATATATATATATATATATATATATATATATATATATATATATGTATAGATATATATATATATATATATATATATATATGTATACATATATATATGTATATATATATATATATATATATATATATGTATATATATATATATATATATATATATATATATATATATATATATATATATATATGTATATATATATATATATATATATATATATATATATATATATATATATATACATATATATATATATATATTCAAGAAAATGTAAAATTTAACAATCATAATATTACTAACAACGTAAATTGTCTATACAATTAATACGCATGCAATAGCGAGTATCAAACCCACAAGCCTTTGCAAGAATCGCAGAAAGGTTCAAAACTACGACCCTTACTCGTACTAACTTAATGGTTTAGCCAGCATAAGTCATAGCAATAATGCCGAGCATCTTTAAATTCAGGAACTCCACGAAGCGACCTAGCATATGAGCGAAAATAAGGCATGGTACGCTGTCATGAGGTGGAAAATATGCACCTTTAGTGCCCCGTACACTTTCAACGTTTGATTTGTACAAGATTATAGTAGATTCGCCACCGAATAGATGGGAAATGGAAGTCCGCACACTGGTTATGCGAAGAATGTTTGAAGTTTAACTAGAGAATAGACTATTATACGGCCTAAAGTTTATATTGTGTAGGGACTCTTAAGCATATACTCGTAATGCCGAGAGGATCACAGTTCATGGCTTTTAAACCAGCGTATTCCCCTTAGCCCAATGCGAGGGACTTTTAAACATGTTTGAGCTTACTAGGCTATTGTCGAGAATAAGGCGTCGAATATGATTACGAGAGCAAGGCAGGGAATGATTACGGAATCAATGCGTATATATATATATATATATATATATATATATATATATATATATATATATATATATATATATATATATATATATATATGTATATATATATATATATATATATATATATATATATATATATATATATATATATATGTATGTATATATATATATATATACACATACTCAAAAAAGTCTGCGTACACTTGCTGGTCGTAGCAAATATATCAATATAAAAACCTTTGCCATTTGTTTATAACTTAAAATCTTTTCTTTATTATATTCATTAAGCTATATGGTACATAAATATGTAACTGATCACTCGTTCGCTGTTTAGAATAACCAAAATAAAAAAGTTTCTTCCAAAAAGTCATGAAAATCCAGCCAAAAAAGTCTGCGTACATCTGAAAAATTTATTCATTTTATTTGAAAACCACTATATTAGCTTTCAGATTTTGAACCTTAATATCTAGGAGCATAGCTTTTCCTATAAATGACTTCCTTTAGCCTATTTTGCATGGATTGAACAAGTTTTTATTTTTCTTCGGCCGTTATTTTGTTCCACTCGTTCAAAATAACATTTTTTAATGACTCTTTGCTAGTTATGTCATGCTCTCGAATTTTTCTTTCAAGTAAATCCCACAAATGCTCAATTGGGTTTAAATCTGGTGATTGAGGAGGTGTACCTAAGAGTTTCGGGTCGTTGTAGGCCAACCAAAGCCTATTTATTTCAGCTGTTTGTTTGGGGTCATCATCGTGCTGAAAGAAAAATGCGTTCCCCAGCCGCAATTTCTCGGCACTTTGCTTAATATTATTTTTTTAAATATTAAGGTACGCGTATTTATCCATTGTAGATTCTATGAAAACGAGTTGCTCCACTCCACTGGCTGCCATACACCCTCAAACCATCACACCGCCGCCACCATGCTTTACAGTGGGAATCATATTTTCTTTATTGAATTCTGTCGAGCGTTTTCTCCATACGTCCTTTTATCCCAAATATACAAAACTTACTTTCGTCCGAAATAAGAACGCTTTCCCAAAATTCTTTTCGCATATTTACATAATTTTTGGCGAATTCAACTCTCTTATGGCGATTCCGTTCCGATATGAACGGCTTTTTACGTGCGACTCGACCATGGTAACCGCCTTTTCTGAGAATTATGCGCACTGTTTCATCGCTTATTGTTTTATAGTATTTCTTTCTTATATCCTGCGCAATATGGAACGCGGTTAATCGGGGATTTCATTTCACAGCATTAATAATACTCCTACGTTCACGTGCTGTAAGTTTGGGAGGACGGCCTGACCGATGCCGTGAAATAATCAAACCGCTTTCTTTGTAATTAGCAACAACCCCTTGGATCGAGGAATGGGTTCTCCCAACTAATATTGCGATTTCACGAAAACTTTTCTCGTTTTCGCGCAATTTTACTCTGACTTTACGCTCACTAACACTGATTTCCTTATTTTTTACTTCCATATAAAAGAATAGTTTTTATTCACGCAAAACACACAGACAATTTTTCAATGAAGTACTGTCACGCAGAACAATGAAAAAATGATGGCTTCAACATTGCACATTTCGGGGAATCCCCAAATTTTGTGATGTGTACGCAGACTTTTTTGGGGCTGCTCACAGACTTCCAAGTATTGAAATTACTATATGTTCGATAATTTTGGGAATTTTTTAAACAAACCTGCTTCAATACATTTCTTGCAGTTTAGGCTCTTTTATCGAAATGATTCAATCAAGATCACATTATTAATTCATACGATTCCAACATAATTCAGTTTGTACTTATGAGATGTACGCAAACTTTTTTGAGTATGTGTATATACATCCATATATGTATATATATATATATGTATATATATATATATATATATATATATATATATATATATATATATATATATACGAGTATATATATATATATATATATATATATATATATATATATATATAGATATTTATGTGTATATATATATATAGATATATATATATATATATATATATATATATATATATATATATATGTATTGTCGCGTGTTTTCCGGTTCGCGGCCAATAATTTTAATGTTCCGGGAAAGTGAAAACGCAATGTCTTTTAATTTAAGTTAAAAGAATTTATTAAATTACGAAAATGCACAATAAACAATTTAACACTTTCACTTATATTAATTTTCACTATGAAAACTATCTAACACTTGTCCATCAATTTCTTATCGCAATTGTCTTCTAAATCACTTCACACTTCCCACACACAATCGCAGTTCTTATCGCGGTCGAATGAATTATCCTCCCCATTCATTCAGCTCGCCTTGATATAGGGTCTCTACCTATTCACCCATTTCTCGCACATTGGCGAACGTTCTACCGAGAGGTACCTGGTAGGTTCGAGCAAGTTCATGAATGGAGTGACGTCACTTGCAGATGTTGATTATGCTTGTTGAATTTACTCGTGGGTTCGAGTAAATTCATTCGTTGACGTTCTTAATGATGATGAAAACAATTGCGACAGTAGCTCGCAGAATTATTTGTACATGTAATTATTTGTACATGTAACACTGCCCCCACCTCAGTTCTTTTCGCCCCGAAAAGATGTGTCGCTATTTGTAGTCAATTCTCCCTGGGTGTAATATGGGGCAAGACGGTCCAGATGCACGATTTTCATTTTAGCTCTCGGCTTACGATGTTCCTGTATTCGGTATACGACGTCGTTGATTCGCTTTGTAACTCGGTCTGGTCCCTCCCAATTATGTTGCAACTTTGGAGACCTACCCTTTCGCCGTTGCGGGTTATAAAGCCACACCAAGTCATCTTGCTGGAAGCCAGTAGAATTAGCCTTTAGATCATACCTGGTCTTCATGCGGTCAGTAGCCGATTCGAGGTGTTTTCGCACTGTCCGATGTATCTGGTTCAACCGTTGTCTTAGATCACTTGCGTACTCCGAGACCGTTTGGGGTTTCTCAGGGGTTGTTCCGAACTTTATATCGGCTGGCAAACGAATAGTCTTTCCAAAAATGACTTTGGCTGGGGCTTGGCCCGTCGATGCATGTTCAGCGGCTCTATACGCCATTAAAAATAGTGGGATATGTCGGTCCCAGTCCCTTTGGTTCTCGTCAACCATTTTGGCCAAGTGTTTATTGAGCGTGCCGTTGAAACGTTCGACCATTCCATCGGATTGGGGATGCAGCGGTGTTGTCCTCGTTTTCCGTATTCCCAGCTGCTCGCACATTTCGCTGAAAACTAGTGACTCAAAGTTTCGGCCTTGATCCGAATGTAGTTCACAAGGCACGCCGTACCTGCTGACCCAATTTAACACTAGCTGTTCGGCTACAGTAGTTGCTTCCTGGTTGGGAATGGGGTAGACCTCGGGCCACTTGCTGAAATAATCAGCTACAACCAGCGTGTATCGATTTCCCCATTCAGATTCAGGAAAGGGTCCAGCGATGTCAACAGCAATCCTTTCGAATTGCACGCCTACGTTATAGGTTTGCATTTGTCCTCTCAGTCGTCGCTTTGGGCCTTTGACGGAAGCGCAAATTGTGCATCTGCGGCACCAGTCCTCTACGTCTTCTCGAGCGTGGAGCCAGTAGAGTCTTTCCCGCAATTTCGCTAAGGTTTTGTTAACACCAAGATGGCCTCCCGAGGATCCTTCATGCATTTCCTTTACCACATCGTGGATTCGGCTTTTGGGTAGTATAGTTTGCATCCTATAGGAGCTGCCATCCGCCGTTTCCCATTTCCGCTTGAGTACACCACCCTCCACCTGTAGGGAGTTCCATTGTGCCCAATAGCTTTTCAGGGTTGCGCCATGCATCGAAACGTCCTTCCACTCCGGTCGCCCAGTCGTCTCCTTCCATACGAGCAATGGTCCGATGTCTTCATCGGCTAGCTGGGCATTTCGAATCTCCTCCGATGACCAACCTTCATCGAATTCGGCCGTTATCAGTCGCAGATCAACGGGCGGTTCCTTTTCCTCAATCCGTCGGCAATGCTTGCAGTTGGCTGGACATGGGCGACGAGATAGGGCGTCAGCATTTCTATGAACTCCGCCCTTTCGATGAACAATTTCGTATTTGTATGACTGCAATCTTTCGATCCATCTCGCAACTTGTCCCTCGGGGTTTTTGAAGTTAAGTAGCCATCTCAATGATGCATGGTCCGTTCGAAGAACAAATTTCTGGCCATATAGGTACTTGTGGAACTGCTTGGTGGCCTCTATTATAGCCAATAGCTCCTTCCTGGTCACACAGTAGTTCCTCTCACTTTTTGAAAGAACTCGACTGTAATACGAGAGGACTCTTTCTTCGCCATTGATCTGCTGGGAGAGTACAGCTCCAATACCGCCGTTGCTTGCATCGGTGTCAACCACAAACATTTTTCCGGGTTTCGGATACGCCAGTACGGGTGATTCACACAGCTTTTCCTTCAGGGTCTCAAAGGCTGTCTGGCATTGTTAGCTGATGAAGACACTTAGCTATTTTGGCAAAGTCTTTGACGAATCTTCGATAGTAGGTTGCCAGGCCCAGGAAACTTCGTAGTTGGCGCTTGTTGTTTGGTGTTGGCCAGCTTTTCACGGCTTCAATTTTCTCAGGGTCTGTTTTGACCCCTTCTGCTGATACGACATGTCCCAGGTATTTTACTTCAGCTGCGAAAAGGGTACACTTGTCGGGACTAAGTTTCAAATTTGCCAGTCACAGTCGGGAGAAAACCTCTTCTAAGTTCCGCACATGCTCTTCGAACGTTCTCCCGATGACGATGATGTCATCTAGGTACACCAAGCAGGTTTTCCAGGTTAGACCACGTAGCACGTATTCCATCAAGCGTTCGAAAGTGGCTGGGGCATTGCAAAGCCCAAACGGCATCACCACAAATTGCCACAATCCGGTCCCAACTGAAAATGCGGTCTTCTCCGGTCCTTCTTGTCAATTTCTACCTGCCAGTAGCCACTCTTGAGATCGAGTGTAGAAAACCATTTTGCGTCGGCTAAAGTGTCCATGATGTCATCGATGCGTGGGAGCGGGTAACTATCTTTCTTAGTGACGTCGTTAAGCTGCCTATAGTCGACACAAAAGCGAGTGCTACCATCCTTTTTCTTTACTAGAACTACAGGCGCGGCCCATGGACTTACAGAAGGTTCAATAATGCCTTGTTTTTCCATGTCCGAGATCAGCGCGCTCACTTCTCCTTGTTTGGCTATAGGGAGACGTCTTGGTGCTTGTCGAATCGGCTTGGCTTCCTGTGTGTCTATTACGTGAGTTACCAGACTCGTTTGGCCTTGGTCATCCGGGCTTGTTGAGAAGATGTCACTGTACTTGGTGACCAGATCAGAGGCTCGTTTGAATAGCTGCACCGGCAATTTGACTTGCTTCAATATTGCAGACGTGGATTCCCTGGCTTTTTCTGTGTCTTGCCTCCTTTTCCAATGATGGTTGTGAGTAGCTTCCAAAGAGGTGATGGTGGAAACAGGCTGGCAGCTGCCGATGACTTCTCCCGCTTTGATGCTCGTGGTTGAATCTGCGGTGTTGAGGACTCTAACCGGCATATATCCGTTCCTTAAAGATCTTACAAGGCTTCGTCCTACAATCAAACTGCGCAATGCGGACGTCTTCGTTGGCTCTATCAGGTAAGATCGGTGGTCTCCAGAATCACCATCAAGCTTGGCCCATACAATGCTTTCGGAAGAATTCGGTACATCAGTGTCAGTACATACCACTACATTCATCTTGGGGATTTGGACGCTGGGATCCTCCATCAGTACTTCGACATTCTGCCATTTCAATACACGTTTTCCCAAGTCCAACGTGATTCCATGTGGTCGCAGAAAATCCATTCCGAGAATGCAGTCATCCATAATGTTCGCGACCAGAAAATTATGTCGGAACACAAGGTCTCCCAACTGTATCTGGAGGTTGACCTCTCCATGAACAGGTGCAGTTTCTCCCGTAGCTGTCCGTAGTGAGAAAATTCTGCCCTTGTGAAGTTGTTGCGGTCTAACTAGGTCTGGTCGGATAATCGATCGGGTTGCACCAGTGTCGATTGTTATGGTGCAGTGTTCTGCGTCAATTTGACCCGGAAGACATAAGTCCGCTTCTCCACGATGTAGTTTTGACACGGTGATGGTGGTGCTGGGGACGTCGATCCTCCTAGCCAGCCTCTGCCCCACGAAGTTGGCTCTTACATGTTTCCCGATCCCTCTGTTTGAAGGGCTTCCATTCTGGGCTCCTGACTCGGTCTGGATCTCCTTCTAGCTGCACACCCTGGACAATAGCTCGGTTTTCTTCGCTTCTTGCAGTCTCTTTGTAGGTGCCCCTTCTCTCCGCAATTCCAGCATCTAGGCGCACCATTTACATGCGGGTCTCGCTCAATTTCGACGCGCTCACACCTGCACTCGTCTGTCACTACCTCACGAACCCGGGCAGTGGTACGAGTCACGTTTTTCGCTGCCTCAAAGTTCAGACTGTAAGCCAATGCGTCCTTAACCGTTTGCTTTTGAGCTAAACGCACGGCTTGTTGCAATTCTGGGTCTTTTAGTGCGCTGATGAATGCTTCTGTTGCTGCATCATCTCTATGTTCTGGGTCGTAGGCTGGGTAAGCTAAAAGTGCTAGTCGCTCAATGTCTTGGGCTAGCTGCTGTAGGGTTTCACCAGACTTCTGCATCCGATGCCTTAGCTGTGACCGATAAATCTGCTTTAGATGATCGTCTCCATAGCGCATGTCGAGTGCATTCATTATAGCGTTCGGGTTTGAGTGCAATTCATCGGGGATCGTCTGCAAAAGCTCGGCAGCTGGGCCTCTTAGAGCAAGAATTAATGCAGTTGCTCGTTCCTGCTCATTCCAGTGATTTGCCGTTGCGGCAGCTTTAAACTGGGTCTTGTTAATGCTCCAGACCATTTGTCCATCGAATATTGGTGCTTGCACATTTCTGGATGTGCTTTGCGCTGCGGTTATAAGCGGGGCTGGTGAAATAGTTACTACTGCCTTCGCCGCTTCCAATTCTTTTTTCACTTTTTCCATTTCATGGTTCATTCTCTCTTCGACCTGGCTGACCTTTTCCTCGACCTGGTAAACCTTTTCCTCGACGCCTTTAATTTGTTTGTTCAGGCTGCCGAGCTCCGCTTTTATTTCGGTGGACTGTTTTTGAAAATCTGCCTTGATTTCGATCGCTTGTTGGTCTAGCTTCGCTGATTGTTCATTTAACTTCGCTGATTGTTCATCAAGCTTCGTAGTTAAATTGGATGACTGTTCATCTAGCTTCGCAGTCAGACTGGATGACATAAGCATTAACATTTGCATCAGCGCATTTTCTGGCTCCTTTGATTTGGGTGTTTCTACTTCTCCACCTTCAGCGCCTTTTACCGCATCCGAGAGCTCACCCAAATCCAGATTCACGCCTTCCGACTCGATCGCGTCACGCAAGCGTGCAATCAGTATGGCCTTTGTACCTTGTGTGGCCAGATTCCGCTGTTCCAACTCCTCCTTGAGCTCCGATATGGTCAATTCATTAATTTTTAAGTTTAAGCTTCGTGGCATTTTTAATGTTTCTTTAAATTTTACTATTGTGCACTATAAAAATGTTCAAATTTTCACTTTCAAAATTTTTCTTTCGCACTTCCACTTCTTGACACCACTGTCGCGTGTTTTCCGGTTCGCGGCCAATAATTTTAATGTTCCGGGAAAGTGAAAACGCAATGTCTTTTAATTTAAGTTAAAAGAATTTATTAAATTACGAAAATGCACAATAAACAATTTAACACTTTCACTTATATTAATTTTCACTATGAAAACTATCTAACACTTGTCCATCAATTTCTTATCGCAATTGTCTTCTAAATCACTTCACACTTCCCACACACAATCGCAGTTCTTATCGCGGTCGAATGAATTATCCTCCCCATTCATTCAGCTCGCCTTTATATAGGGTCTCTACCTATTCACCCATTTCTCGCACATTGGCGAACGTTCTACCGAGAGGTACCTGGTAGGTTCGAGCAAGTTCATGAATGGAGTGACGTCACTTGCAGATGTTGATTATGCTTGTTGAATTTACTCGTGGGTTCGAGTAAATTCATTCGTTGACGTTCTTAATGATGATGAAAACAATTGCGACAGTAGCTCGCAGAATTATTTGTACATGTAATTATTTGTACATGTAACAGTATATATATATATATATATATATATATATATATATATATATATATATATATATATATATATATATATATATATATATATGTATATATATGTATATATATATATATATATATATATATATATATATATATATATATATATATATATATATATATAAATATACATATGTATAGCACTAAGCCCGTAAACCGAAGGTTGACGTCATCGAGATTTTGTTCGAGTAATTCTTCGGACGTACTATAAGCCTGTTCAGCTATGATACGTGCTGGTTTAAAATCAGAACGTATCGCAGCTGGGTGATCGGATACACAGCCAAAGCGTGATAATGATCATATCACCTTGTGGAGTGCCGATAGTGTCTAAGATCTGTATTAATATTAAATATTTTACCCAGTTTAAATATACTATGCGGAGTTTTTTTAAAATAAATCCACCCCATCCGAAAATATGATGAACTCTTATGCCATGTGCGTTTTCAACACGATTTTATTAATTTTATAAATATAGTGGGTATTTAATAAAATTATGGGAGACTTTTACAAAACTTACTTATAGATTGATCTTGTGATTTTTGCATTGGGGCGCTTGTGCCTTTTGCGTAGAGGCGCTTGTGCTTTTTGGATAGAGGCACTTCGAGGACTTGCTTGATTAATACGCAGCAAACTCTGTTGTTGCTGTCGAAGAAAGTGATTATTTTAATCTTATTGTGAATGGGTGTCTTCAGGAAACACGTTCATAAATCGCATTATCTTGGTGGTTGATATGTTCCACTTGTTCATTTAATCAAAATTAAAATATATTTAATCAAAACTAAATTATATTAATTATATTCAATTATATTCAGATTCACTGACTGACTGACTTCACTTCAAAAATTACACGCTATTTATACTAAAAACAAGTCTCCTATAATTACAATCAAAATTTAGCGAAGATAAAAACTAAGTATGTCGAAATGACATTTACGTCATTATTAACTGAGTGTTTTTTTTAAGTGTGATTAATAAATGTAACGCTGCACTTGACTCATTCACCCAATAGTTGTTTGAGAAATCGTTCAAATTCATCCAAAGGATGCAGAGTTTCATTCATAAGCATATACCAGCTGCAATTTATTACCATGTTAAACAATTTTTCTGAATGCTCGGCTCCTTGAACGTATTCAAGAAGAAAATAAGAATGCCTTGGTCGATTTGAAATATATACAATATTAACTATCAACATGTGTCATTGTTTTTGTAATTCCAAACAATTGAAATGGTGATAACACACTTATTTATGATTTTATTTCCATTAAACTTGGTAGGTGTAAGGGTCTTATATCAACCTACATAAATATAGAACGTTAAGAAGTTTAAGGGTACCGTTTCGATTTTTGGGGGAAAATGTAAAACTTACAAATCATACCATTATTAACAGGGTTGAGAGAATTTTGATTTCTGATGTTTTTGTTGCCCTTGAACTCATAAAGACTTTCTTTCATGATTTTTTTCGGATTTTTGGCTTAACAGAACAGAAATATTGTTCGTGCATTTTTCCCCTCTTCCCTCCCCTCCTGGCCACTCAATGCAAAAAACGACTTATTTTTCCGATTCCAAAAGTGCTAAGACCTTTCATTTGATACCCCACTCTACTACATTTCATGAAAAAATTTATGAAGGGCCACTTCGTTATAAGAGGGGACCCCTCAAAAAATTTTGATATATTTGATAAGACCTAAAGTTTTGAGAGACTACCACTTCTGATCTTTTCATAAACTTTGAGCTTTTTAACTTCTATAATTTTGGAAGAAATTTCTTATGACGCATGAATGGACGGACAGATGGACAAACGGATGGCCGAACGGCCGCCAAGACAGACGGATGGAAAGACGAGCAGATAGGACAGGAAACTACTAGGCTTTCGCCAAATTTCTTTCAGAAAGCCCTACAAATCATGGAGCTAGATCCAATAACAAAGAACTTAGAGGCCGAAATTTGTTGAACTTTAATAATACTACATTTTTGTCAGTAGAACTGCATCAGTATCATTAAATTAGATGTAATCAGCTATTGATGTTGTGCTTCAAAATATCATTATATTCTATAATTTTGAATAAAATTTACCGACGTTATAGCCATTTGAATTTACAACAAGAATACCTGAATTCTCTACTACGTGGGCTTTCTATCCAACGAGACACTACACAAATTTTCAGATGAGATGAATAACAAAAATACATTTAAGATTCAGATCAGTAATATTGAAACAAAATGTTGGCTGGTTAAAGTGGAGTTCTTTTAAAGCAAGAATATATTTGTTGTAGTCTGTAAAGTCTAGTGGTTAGAGCGTGAATGCATAAGCCGAAGTTCCCAGGTTCAAATCTCTTTGGGAGCAACGTGATTTAGCTCAGGGGATTTTTCGAACAGACTATGAGGGTTTGCTCAGTGGTGATATGTAGTGATTTAATCAGATCATATCACAGCTGAGCGGGCACACGGGAGCATGGTACTGATCAAACAAACTTCCGAAAAAAATCAATACGCTCATGAAAATGAGATACTCTAACTATCTCTAAGTGAAGGCCCAAGAGAGACTGTAGTGCTAGAAAGAAGAAGAAGAAGAAGAAGATATATTTGTTGTGCATGTCATACAAGTTTTTCTTGTATGAAATCATTCTATTTATCCATTTATTGTAGGTTAAGCACAAAACCTTTCTAATATGAGCGTAGTTCTGTCTACCCAATTTATACATATTTAATTATTTTTAACGCTCATTCTATCAACATCCTTATCATGTTGGGCCCCATAAATTTACGTCGATTCCAAGTACGAGTAATAAAATGCTTAGTTGAGAAATATTATGGATCATATCCACCATCTGGTTATATAGTGACTCCAGAATGAAAAACCAAGGAACTTCCATCGAAAAACCGCAAAATGTTACAAAAAATTCACCGCATGATTCGGTTACGCCCAGAAATCTGCATCGCGCACACATCTTGAGTAGTTGTTGAATCTTGATGATGGCCACAACCCAGCTAGGTAATGGCGTAACTCCCTTGAAGCAAAAATGGTGGCCTGACTAATCAACTACTTACTTCCTAAATTATAACCTTGAAATATTTATCTTAAGACCGTGTTCTTTCAAATACTCGAAAATTGTGCGAAGATGATGTACTGTTGATGCTTCTTCTGGAATAATACGAGGATCTCGTCAATTTAGCATTTGGGGAAGTTGCATTTAATGGTCCCTGGGCAAAGGTAAAAAACAGAGTACCGTGAAAATATAGTATATTGAAAGTGACTCCAAAAGGGAACATGACCACGAAGTTATTTATTGATTTCATCAAGCATTCAGCATAATATTAGATGCAAGGTCATTTTTGGCTGGTTGTGATAAGCAGCACCTCATCTAGATTATCCAGAGGCTGTAAATTATAGTATTGTTCTATGTTGTCTACTAAATAGCACAACATATGAGCTCCAACAACTTGACAAGTCACTAAAAAGATCGCTAGAACATCACAGGGATTAAGAAGTTATAACATACATGTATCTGAAACCTGACTGGCAATTGAAGAAACCCAGTTCCAACAAAATCCTATTCATATTCAATCCCGATGGTTTAGCAGATGAAACACATGTATCATCTGTCTTAACAGAAATCCCTCCTCCACAACCTTTAACAGTTATGCAAGTAGAATTGAAGAGGCGGGCGAGTCGGTGCAAGTCGTGGAGCTTCGTCTGCTTGAGCTCCTGTCGTCCTCCATATTGGCGCTTAGAGTTGGCTGCGTGGGCGTTGGTGTCCATGAGTGCCCTAAGCCTGACGAAGTGCTCTTTCCTGGTAATCGCTCGGGGCCATGTTCTAGGCTCCACCTGGAGTGCCTGCTCCAGACTTCCTTGTGAGGCCGGGTGGGCGCAAATTCCTGGCTTGATTCTGCACCGGCTGATAGTTGATAGGCCGGCACGCAGGTACTAGAGAATCTTGGTGTCATTTTCCTTGTTGATAAAGTATCTAAAGTTTCCCTCGCAATCTGGTGCGCGGCTGGCCAGGGTGCTTATTGGGTGGCGGGGCTGGCTGGTTTGGCCTGCGAAAATATATCTGTTAGTAATGGCAAGCCATACGGCGTGTAACTTCAAGGCTGGTAGAAGTTCTCAGCTCAAGCCAACACATCACCCCTAACCATCTATACTACTGCACTTAGGGGCTATCAACTGGATGAAAACGCAGAAGAGCAAAGAGAGCTTTGAATTGATTGTCGTGCACAGCATCCTCCTTTGTGCAGCGTTTGACTGGCCGGCTTATGGTCACTTGCGAAATACATTTAGCTGCTGTCTCTTCTATGTTCCCCACCCAGTTTTTGCAATCATTACTGCTTTCCGCTGACTAACTTGTACTTGCTCACAATATACTGTTGCGAATTCCAGCGTACCAGCATGCTCCCATTCACAATTTCAAATTTCCTCCATAACATCTCCACCTTCTTTTAGACACATACACCTTTTTCTCGGTATATAAGTATGCCACCTCGGGTTCCGCACCCCTCTGCTATAACTCAGTGTCTACAGCTGCGGTGACTTTTGCGGTGGTAACAGAATGGCAAAGTTTGTTGTTGGTTTCAATTTTGTTATATTATATTTTTGGATTTATTTGGACGCCAAACTGTAACAACGACGGAGGTCACTGTAGTTGAAGACCTTAATTTTTGGTAGGGGGGTGCGTAACCCGGGGTAGCTCCAGTGGTAGCACCTTCTGTTGATCTCCCATTCATTTATTTAGCAACTTCAACTGTACACCTTTCATAATGGGCATTGAAATGAAATTTTTTAGTAGGGAAGCGAGAATGGATCTATGTTACATGACGAATAAAATTTGTTTGTGCGAGATAGTGAATAAAATTAGTAAGTATGAAGGAAGGAATTAGGTTTTGTTAATCCAAAGTTCTCGAATAAAATTTTGTTAATGGGAAGTAATGAATAAAATGTTGTGAGTGGGAAAGATTATATTGTTATTTTTTTCTTTTGTTTTTTTAGTATTAAAAAAAAGGGTAAGAGGGTAGAATTGATATGATGGGAAATAAAATTAAAGGGAAATGGTTAAGTGTTAATAAAAATAAATAAATATATACCGAGGAAAAGGTATATGTGCCCAAAAGAAGGTGGATATGTTACGCAGGCAATTTGAAGTTGCGAATCTGAGAATGCCGGTACACTGGAATTCGTAACAGTCATGGAGATGACCAAGAACCTAAGTGTCTCATTCAGTTGGGCAAACAAAGAATGCGGGCAGGAGTAATTATGGGTTGAAGCGGATGCCCTTAGCGTGGAAGGCCCCTAGAAACTTACCGTTATGATTCTCAAGGTAATAAATATTTGCGCGGTACGATGACGAACTACTGCAGGACTATACTGTGGAGCAAATTTAGCTGGAAACCAATCGGCTGCATTGCTCATAGTGTAATTACGCACGAAATCGTTTTGACCCTGGAGCAGCTCATGGAGGCAAGCCCGAAGGTTGTAACGTTGAACTCCCTTGTGAAAGGCTTCTTCCAGCTTAGCTCGGACGCAGGGTTGTACAGCTCACAGACAATCACTGTTCGCACGTCACTGTACTTCTTCACCCTCAAAACCATTCAGGCTTCTAAGGAGGGCGTACTCAGAGCTATGCTGGATAGGGTGGTACCCGAACATGAGTAAATAGGGCGAAAATCCCGTGAATTCATCAATGACCTTGCGGAAGACAAAACATGATTCTAAAAGATTCTCGTCCCACCTGCTATGATCAAAACCTATGAAAGCTCTGCTGGCGTTCACTGTCGACTAGTTTGTCCTTGCCGAGGCATTCGCTTGCGGCGAATGATATGGAATGAAGCAGTGCTGTACCCCATAGTCGCTCATACGCTTAGCGAATACCTTGGAGACGAACTGCACACCGTTGTCCAAGTGAAGCCATTCAGAAACACCTAAGGTCAAAAAAATTTTGCGCTCCAAATATCACACGAATGATTCCGCAGTGGCTTTAGCCATAGGCTTGAGCCATATGAATTTACTATAATGGTCCAGGACCACAAACAATTGAGTATTCTCAGATTTTGAACGGGGTTATGGACGCACGAAGTCCACAAACAGGCGCTGGATAGGTCTTGCTGAGTCTCATGATGCGCCTATAGAGGGTCCCAAAGTGGAATTCAAAGGCTTGACCTGTTTGCATGTCGAACAGCTCTGGATGTGCTGAATAAAATATTGACGTAAACGAGGCCAATAGTAATACTTTTGTAAGACGTCGCTCGTCTGACGAATTCTACAATGGAAGTCCCGGGGATCATCATGAGCTCTTGCTATAGACCCTATTGGTGACCCTCAGGAAGTATCGGAAGTCAGCGTTACAGGAGAACCGGTACTGATGTACACCCGATCATCAGCAAGGTGCAAATTTTGGAACTTATCAGGTTGCTTCAGGATTTGCTCCTTGAGATGTTCGTACTCGGGCTCCTGAAATACAGACTCCAGAATCAAACCAACAATATCCTTCTGCTCCAAGAGACAAGCAATGAGCGAGGCCACTTGCTCATCCTGTGAGCAAAATCCCGACAACGCATCCGGTACAACGTTCAAGTCACCTTCCTGGTGTTCAATTTTGAAATTAAAGCCTTGCAATTTCAGACTCTAGCGAGCCAATAAATCAGAAAGGTCAGACTGCTGCATTAGCCATTTGAGATTGGCGTAGTTGGTTATGATGGTGAAAGGCAACCTTTCGATACATGCTCTGCACCGCAGCTAAGCATTACAACTCAGTAATGCTAAAGTTACGTTGCACAGCGTTCAGCTTCATCGACATAGATGCGATTGGATGCTCTCCACACTCATCGTCTTTCTGGTACAATCCACTTCCAACACCCAAAGCACTCGCGTCACACTGGATATAGAAATGCTCCATAAAGTCGGGGTTGGCCAACACTAGAGCAAAAATCAACAATGGCTTCACTTCATTGAAGGTGCTATTGGCAGAAGCAGACCATTTGAAGGCACGTTTGCCCTTTAGCAAGTCCGTTAGAATGGCCGTAACCGAGGCAAAATTTGGAATAAAACGCCTGTACTATCCTGCCATGCCCATGAATCGTCTCACTTCTTTGGCCGTGTGGGGACAGGATAGGAGACTTTATTTGAAACCTTCTTTGAATTGGTGCGCAGAATACCATCACTCACTACAAAGCCAAGATATTTGATCTCCTTCTTGACGAACTTGCTCATTTCAACATTTATGGTCAAGTTCACGCCCGTGAGCAGTTTAGAAAGTGTGCTCAGGAGCTCCAAGTGCTTATCTAATATTGAACAAGTAACAAGCAGGACATCCTGCTAAAAAAATACTTTGTCATGCAACTCGTGTGGTATGACTTTATGCATCAGCTGACACATCATGTGGGGAGCATTACATAAGCCAAACTGTATGACCTTCAAATGGTACAAGCACCTACCAGGGACAGTAAAGGCCGTTTTCTTCTTACTAGCTTCATCCGACGATATTAGCAAAGGGGCGTCCTTAAGGTCTAAGCTGGTAATGAACATGGTGCTCTGCAACCGTGCCAACAGACCTTCAATCAACGGCAACGGACAGGCATCCTTTTTACGTGTTTGGGAGGTGGATGCCATTTACGCGCAAAATGTGAAACTCCCCTGATAGCCTAGCCTGGAACTGTTTGACACATTACTTTGGGCCAGGTCTCATTCATGCTGGGGGATCCTTTTCCTATTAGAAAAGGAGAGGGGAAGAGGAAGTGCCAGAAAAGCGATCCCCAGCTCCTTTCATATTTTAGGACTGCCCGAGCATAATTTGCCACCTAGTTCCATTTGTCAACCACTTCGAGCATCACTGCAGCTGTATTACCCGGGGTGCACTTTCCCGTCTCCTTTTAGTAGTTGTTTCGCAGCTTGACCCATTTTGAGCACGCAAAAAATTGGGTGGCAGGCATTGTCTTCCTCTCCTGTGCAAAACCGACAATCGGGAGGCCATGACCTACCAATCTTATGCAGGCAAGACTGAAAACATCCATGCCCGCTCAAAAGCAGGCTTAGGTAGAACTTAGTCTCACTATACTTCGATTTAACCACGGTCTTATATCCGGGATGAGGCGCGGAGTCCACCTTTCCTTCGTACAATTGACCCAAGACTGCTGCCAATCGATGAGTGAGCGCTGTCTCTCCACGCGGACAACCACCTCCCTGGCTTACTCGTTTTGCCGCAGGTAAATAGCGCGACGCTCTATATCAAGAAGGGTGACAGCTGTTATAGGTCACATGCGATATACTTATTGCATGCTATTTCTCTAGTTGCATGCTACTTTACTTATCATGACTCCCTCTCTTTGATAAAGTCACGAGTTGCCTGATATTTCGCTTATCACAATTAATTACACATGCATGAAAGAGGTGTGTCTAACTTGCACTTGCATTGAAACACTAAACCTCGACTCGCGTGTACACACAAAATCTTCGGCATGTTTAATGTACCGAGCCGAGTCTCAAAAGAGAAACTTACTGTTAAGAGCGAAAAGTGGGCGTGGCAAAGACGGGAGCTTTCGCGTTATAGCTGTAGCAGCTACGGAGGAAGAGATTGTCGGGGTTCTGAAATGTTTGAATGAACTAAATTGAAACCATTATTTTGCTTGATAATCAATAAATCAATTAAAAGTAGGCTATCGTCGAGTATAAAAGAACCTGGTGGTTCCAACAATGGGGTCTTTATCGTTGAGTAGCTTGTTCAAGGTGTATGCCCGAACAATACCACTTCCAAGGCTTCCGCCAGGAATAGTGAAAAGCGATTAAGGCCTCGTCGTGCTGAACATACAAAGGAAAGCCAAGCAGCGGACAAGCGAACGCCAACAACTTCGAAGTCCCAGACACGCAGAGGCAAGCAGCGGACAAGCGAACACCAACAACTTCGAAGTCCCGGACACGCAGAGGGAATTATTTGTTATGCCGACGGACCGTCCGGCATTGGAACAGGCTATTGAAGCTTCGCCCACGGCAGGCCCGCGACCATTGACGATCGAAGAATACCGCGCTCGAACAGCGAAGCTTTGCAGCCCACCACCTGAGCCAAAACCCGAGAAGCGACAACGAGGCGGCCGAATAGTTGCATACCGGCGCCAAGCAAGCGACCTGCGAAGGCTGGCACGAGTTGCGGTCACTTCGGCTGAGCGAGAAAGTTTTAGGCGGCAGTATTGGCAACTGGAGGCTGAGTTCAAGAGCCAGCAGCGGCTTAAAGAATTAGCGAGAAACACGTCTTCGCCTGAATCGCCAACATGCCCAGAATAATTTGTACAAATATTTGAAATTAAATAAATGTGCATTAAAAGAAGGAAGATTAGTTTATACTGGAGGAAGGTGTTCATTCGGTAGTAGGTACAGTGCTTTGCTTCCTTTACAGGTATCAACGCTATACATAGGGTGTAGCGTTGTGGTTATATTTACTCCAGGCAGTTGAGGTTGCAACGTTCGTTGCAAGATACTTAACATTTTGGCGCAGCCGGTAGGATACCGGTTTTGCTTAGATTACAGTGATAGCGTCTGTATAGCAAATTAAGTGATGGGAACATCAACCGGCATTCGAACCTGTATGAATTATTGCTTGAGAGTGAGGTTTCTAAACATCTTATTTTTC
Source organism: Odontomyia ornata (assembly GCA_963969285.1). Lineage (NCBI taxonomy): Eukaryota > Metazoa > Arthropoda > Insecta > Diptera > Stratiomyidae > Odontomyia > Odontomyia ornata. The sequence continues at coordinate 133,414,058 of OZ017741.1, read as the reverse complement.
GAAAAGCATACTCTACCACGAACATGCATTGAGGTACTTCAGTCTAAACTAATCCGTTGTTATAAAATATTAATAATCACATTTAAATTACAGTGAAATAATTTTAATTAACATAAAAACAGAGACTGCAATATAAGAAGTGAGCTCTTGATGCGGGTAACCGAATAGACGGGGAAATTTAATTTTTGATTAAAGTGTATAAAGGCAGTTTGAAAGTGAAAAAAAACTCTAAGAGTAAGGAGCATATGACTGACAAAACATTCAACGTTGATGATTTGTTCCATCATTCGACGCCTTCAGGTAAACCCAGCGGAGTAGTGCTACGAAGCGGAAAGGTATTACAACCTCAAAGAAGTAAGTCTGAGTCCTTTGACGAATTGAACCAGATAACCACAGCACAGGTTCTACGAGATTCTGCCCTCCAAGAACTGGAATCAATTCAAAGTATAACCAAAACTTTAGAAGAAATAAATATCAAACGGATCCAATTCATAGACAAGTTTCGTCAAAAAACCGAAGAATTTAAGAACGAGATAAATCAGTTCCGCGGAACCTCGCAAAACCCAACAGGCCGTTTTGACCACGTATCGCAATCAGTTGATCGATTAATCACTTCACAAGATTGGAAAATTTCTCTAGAATCAGGAAATACCTCCTTTTTTGCTACTCAATCCATGGTAGACGAGAGTTCGAACGAAATGGCCGACTACATGAAAGTGGCCAAACTAATGGGACAGATGATCCCATTGTTCTCTGGCGCCCCGAGTCCCACCATCGTGTACGAGTTGCAGACCTTTTTACGATGCAGTAGGCAGGTTTGGCAATGCTTAAACAAACTAGAGCAAGCTGCATTCATGCAAATTTTCCCTACAAGGCTACGAGGTGAAGCTTATCAATTAATTTCTTCAAGTTGCCCGACAACACTTGAAGCAGCAGAGGAGCTCCTGAACAGGTTATACCTACCACGGGAAACTTATCAGGAGTTAGTTATTGGGTTAGCTACGGCCAAGCAGTCTCCTGTAGAGACCCTTACTGCTTACACATCCCGGCTGCGGCAACTGCTAAAGCGTTCTCAGGAAGCAGCAGGGCTCAAATATGGAAAGGAAGCAGCCAACGTATTAAATCAACAATTGAAGGACTTTGCTATAACATCCCTCAAGGGTGGAGTTACGAATCCATACTTACGCCAGTACCTGCTGCCACTGGAGAAGATAACGTTTGAGGACCTCATACCCAAAGCCTTGGATATGGAAAAGATGCAACAAGGAGCCCACCATGTTCAGTGGATTCATGAGCAACCCAGTTTTAGCTATCCAACCAGCCAAACCACCATGGCACTTAATCCCCTTATACCATCCTTTCAACTAGTCCAGACCATTCAGAGGTGCATAAAAAGCCATCTAAGTTCACGTGTAACTTTTGCCATAAACCTGGACATACGTATTCCGAATGCCTAAAGCGGAAGAACTCTCCTTTCTGCCCCACTTGTAAGAAGTATGGACATGATCTAAGAGACTGCAATGCAACCTCTGCCACACCGAAACAAGATAATGGTCCACAAGTGTATCATATGTCGGTAATTTGTGATTTCTGTGGCCGGCAAGGTCATCAAGTGGGAGACTGTTACCAAAAATTGAAATGGGAGAGTTCTAAAGCGGGAAACGAGAAAAAGTCAAGCCGAAAATCCCCGACTCGACTCTAATTGGAATTGAACTGGGCCCCACTCGTGGTGGATCCAAACTGTTTTCCGCGTCCCTACCCATTGATATAGGCATAGAAATTAGGACTAGGCTCACAATTGACACAGGCGCAGAGGTTAGCTTAATAAAAAAATCGCCATAAAAGCAGGAAATATTAATTTTCGTCAGAAAATAACACTGCGATGTCCGCTTGGTCGAGGAGAAACATTAGGTACTATTTTAGGAAGATTTGATTTCCCCACTCCCCTTTTCTGCAATTTTCATGTAGTGGATGAGAAACCTGGGGTAGCCAATGTTGGGTTATTGGGAAACGACTTTATAGCTAAACACTGTAACGTGGAAGGTCCTGGACAAACTCTTCGATTTCCTCGCACGGAAATCAACCCTGAGGAGTTTTCATTCCCATTATCCCTGCCAGGGGATGGGACACAGGAGCAGCGGAGTTGCCAAGTGGTGTCGAAGAGCGCGGATCCAGACCCTAGTGAGGGGCAGGCATGCGTGACACCTGAAGTACCCGCAGATTCACGACAAAACCCAAGGGACGAAATACCCACTAGGGACATGGAGGATGGCAGACACAGGGTTACTTTAGAGAAGGCCGTCACATTACACCCCCGTACCCAATAAATAGTGGAAGTCCCATTAAAATTAGCCCATGAGATGCTTTGTCAATCGCAAGAGGTTTGTGATGGAGTTTTCCTAGCTAACTCCTTGCTGAGCCCTTGCAGGGTATTCATTGGCATGCTCAACGCTAACAGTATCCCCATCACAATAATTCATGTTGATCTGACACTCGAAGCAGTCACAAAATACCATATTCAGGAGTTAACTGAAGAGAAAGGGTCAACAGGCCCTACTGTAGCTCCTATTGTAAAACCACGAATTCAAATGGAACGAGTAGGGGTTGTGTCCAGGTCGGTGGAACCAGATTTCAAATTCAGTTCCCGGCATTCTCCGATCAATTCTACAAGGCATGCTGATACTGAAATAAACTCACAACTTGAAAAAGAACTGATATTATATGAACACCTGAATCCCGAGGAAAAGGGAGCTATAACGCAGCTTTGTCAAGAATTCAGCGACATATTTTTCTTATCAGGCGACAAACTCACACATACGAATGCTATTCAGCATGAAATACCTTTGGTGGCCAATCAAGCACCTATCAACTAGAAAATGTATAGGCTGGCTCAGCACCAAAAGGAAATAATTAACGAGCAGTTAAAAGAGATGTTGGACAATGATATTGTCCAGCCTAGTAAAAGCCCTTGGAACTCTCCTCTTTTGGTAGTCCCAAAAAAGGCTGGAGTTAATGGTAAGAAGAAATGGCGCGTAGTTGTCGACTTTAGGCGGTTGAACGATAAAACCATAGGGGATGCATTCCCTCTGCCTCGTATTGAAGACATCCTGGACCAACTTGGACATTCACGCTATTTCAGCACACTTGATTTAGCTAGTGGCTACCATCAAGTCCTTGTTCAGCCCAGGGACCGGTCCAAGACAGCGTTTAGCACGAGCTATTTGCATTATGAATTCAAGCGTATGCCATTTCGGCTGAAGGGAGCGCCAGCTACTTTTCAGAGGTTAATGAATCACATCTTGACTGGCCTCCAGGGTATTGATTGTTTCGTGTATTTGGATGATGTAGTAGTATACGGAAAGAACCTACACGAAGATATTGGCAGACTCAGGAGACTTTTTATCGCCTCAGGGAAAACAATTTAAAGTTGCAGCCAGAGAAATGTCAATTCCTACGTCCCGAAGTCGTCTATTTGGGTCATATCTGTTCTCAAACTGGTGCCCGGCCAGATCCTAGCAAGACTAGCTGCGTTCGAGATTTTCCAGTACCCACCACTGTAAAACGGTTGCAGTCTTTCCTGGGTTTGCTAAACTACTACCGCAAATTCATTCCTTACTTTTCGAAAATAGCTAAACCCCTTACAAACTTGCTTAGAAAGGATGTAAAATATACCTGGACGGAAAAGTGTAATGAAGCATTCCAGCTTCTTAAAGCCGCTTTGGTTCAACCACCATTGCTAGCCTACCCCGATTTTAGTCAGCCTTTCAACCTAACCACAGATGCAAGTAAAGAAGCACTGGGTGCGGTATTATCCCAGGGGGAGATAGGTAAGGATAAACCAATAGCCTATGCCAGCCGTACCCTAAATAAGGCAAAGCAGAATTATTCTACCATCGAGAGGGAACTACTAGCAATAGTATGGGCAGCACGCAACTTCCGCTGTTACCTTTTAGGTCGGCAGTTTACGGTTTTCACAGACCATAAACCTCTAAAAGGGGTCTTCAATGTAAAAGACCCTACTACACGTTTGGTTAGATTTCATCACAAGCTATCAGAGTTTGATTACCGGATAGAATACAAACCTGGTAAGTATAACATGAACGCTGACGCTCTCAGTAGGATTCCTGCGGAGACAGTGGAAGATACGGAACAGGTGCGCCAGTGTAATGTCACCACCCGGTCCAGGAAAAAGGATTCAGAAGTTCAGAAAGAAGAAAACCAGCTACCTCCGGCTGATCTCTCTCTCTCACAGACAACCCACCCGGTGGCTCACCCAGAACGGGTTAGTATCGAGATAGATGAGTTGCCAGTAGAGTCAGCCTGTCCTCTTGGTATACAGTTGGAAACTGCAGGACCAGATAACATTACTCTATTACATACTCCCGAGCAAGTTAAGGCTGTATTACACGAGTATCATGATTCCGCTTTCGGTGGTCATCAGAGAGTTTCAAAAACACATAAAAAACTCAAGAAGCATTTTAGATGGAATCATATGTTGTAAGACATCAAGTCTTATATAAAAAAATGCAAGAAGTGTCAAGTGATGAAGAGCAGTCTTCAGCACCGTATGCCCATGGTCATTACAGACATAGCTGATAAACCTTTCGACAAAATATACCTGGACATCGTAGGCCCTTTAATCTAAACCTCTTTAGGCAATAAGTATATTCTCACTTTCCAGGATAATCTAACAAAATTTGTTGATTGGTATGCGATGCCCAACGCGGAAGCGGAAACTGTAGCCCAGATTTTCTTTGAAGAAATTATTAAAAGGTATAGAATACCGAAACAGGTAGTTACGGACCAGGGTACAAATTTCACCAGCGATTTATTCAAACAAGTTTGTAAATTACTCCATGTCAGGAAACTGCAGACCACTGCGTACCATCCACAATCCAACGGAGCTCTGGAAAGGGCCCATCGTCCTCTAGTAGAGTACTTACGTACAGCTGTGGATGAAAATCCAAACACTTGTTACCACTTTTTAAGGACTGCCGCGTTTGTGTATAATAATAGTGTACACCATAGTACCAAATTGACACCTATGGATTGTTTATTTGGTTTCACGGCAGATATACCATCTAACTTCAAAAAAGATCCTGATCCTTTATATAACCATGAGAATTATTACTATAGCCTCAGATATAAACTACAAAAAATGCATTCGATAGCCCGACAGAACTTATTCTCGAGTAAAATAAAGTCTAAAGAGCAGTATGACAAAAAGATGAGGCCAGTATCTTTCCATTTGGGGGATAAGGTACTCTTGAGGAATGAAAATAGAAAGCAGAAGTTAGTACAGGTATGGTTAGGCCCTTACATAGTGAAAAAAATAACGTCACCGGTCAACACCACGATTGCGATAGGCAAAAAGTTGGTCAACGTTCACAACAATAGATTAAAACTTTATCATGAATAAACAACTTTGTATATTTATTTTCATTTTTTTTTTTACGATTTTGATCATTTAGAAATGGCGCAACGTTCGATAACCACACTTTTAATCCTCGCCGCAGTTATTGCCCGACTCGAAGCGGTACCATTCACTATTACACCAGTTAGCAATTCGGGAGTTTTATTTGAAGACGTAGGTGAACTCCTTTGTTATTATAGCTCTTGGAGCATTGTAATGGAACTAAACCTTGGAGAAATTCGGACGCAAATAGACCTTGCGGAGCGAGCAGAGCACTTGGTGCAACTACTTTGTTCTTTTAACAACACAGAATGCAAGGATCAGGACCGGCATATGCATGTGTTAGTAGAAAACCTAAAACTCCGCTCCGAAACTCTTCAGGAATCCTTGGTGCCGCGAAGATCCAAAAGATCCTTATTCGACGGTTTGGGACGAACCATGCATTTTTTGTTTGGGACTATGGACAACGAAAATGAGCAGGAGCTATATAGTAGGCTTGGGCAGGTGGAAAAAAATGAAGAGCAGCTAGTGAACTTGGAGAAGCAGAGAATAAGCGTTGTAAAGACTTCTTTGGAGGAACTTCACAAACCATTAGCACATGTTATAGATAGGCAGCGCCAATTAGCAATGCAGATTCGCGATATTGAAAATGCAACTAATGCTTTATCAGTAAGTGAACGGAAAAATCAAATCATTACCACCCTGCTTGCACAAATATTGGAAATCGAAGCAAGGCAGCGGACGCTAGTAGATATCGTAGTAGCAACCAATAACAATAGAATACATCCTCTTCTTATATCTACCAGAAAACTTCGGGAAGTTTACGTTAAAACCGGCAATAATTGTCCGGAGTTTTGTGAGCAAGTATTAACTCAGTCCGCAAGTTTACATTATTATCGGTTAAAGGATAAACTCATAGTAATCATAGGACTTCCACTATTTCAATTGCCAAGGATGCGGTTGCAGCAAATACATATTTTTCCTGTTAGCACTGATAAAACATACACGCTAGTGCCCGAGATTGGTTACACTCACATAGCAAGCCATATACCATCACAACAATTCCTATTATTAACGTCTATAAACGCGCAGAGTTTTAAAAAGATTAGTCACCCTGAGCCGGGAGACCTATACGTTATGCCCCTTACTGTCCCAATAATCCGTTCCCCACCCGCACAAAATGAAATTATTTCGTTGCTGCATAATCCCTATCAGAAAAAAGTTAAATTACTCTTCGAATAGATGTATCTCCTCGCAATGTGCTAATCAAATTGAATAAACCTAATAGTTGGCTATATTTTTTCCCAACCATCACACCCGTTCATGTGCAGTGTGACAACAATATCACAACTCATACTTTTAGTGGACAAGGGATCCTGACTGTTATTCAGCCCTGCAATATGCAATTCAACGAGCTACTTATACCGCATCAGGTGGAAAGTACGCATGATTTTAAAATTCAACATCCACCTTTCTTCCCCGAGTTTGATAACGAGCTATTTAACCTCAATCTTTCAACCCTTTCAGTGAGTCATCCTAATAATTCCCTACAATTAGTACCATCTAAAGATGGAAGTAAGATATTTCAAAGTGGGACGCATTCCCTGACTGAAATATACTCTAAATTGGACCAAATAAAATTCAAGGAAATTAGTAGTAAGCATATGCAGGTAACCCAACTATCTACGTCAATTGTAGCACTTTTTATACTTGCGGTAGTAGCATATTTAATTGTTCGCTTTGTGTTGTTTCGCTGTCAAAGGTCATCCAAAGCGCCCAAACATTCAGGAAACAGCAACACAAGTCAGCCATCAAGTTCTAATATTACCCTCAATCTTCGTGAGGAGCGGATGACAACAAAAGAGATTCCAGCACAAACTGTTTTAGAAAAAATCACGGTAGCCCCAAGATATTCCTCAGCCCGATCCTTTCAATTAGTCTAACAAACAAAAAAAAAATATATTAACTAAAAAATACTAATTTTTCCCATTTAAAAATTCCCCACGGAGTCCACATATCAAATGAACCGCTACTAATATGCTCATCATATTATTTTGTCAGCGCATAAATTTGCCGTGCATCCGCACTGACTGCATTGAGTGCATTGAATTGAGTTCAGTAGCTAGAGCTACACGCATCGTCGCCAAGCTACATGCATGCACATACGTGCAGATAGAAGCGAAAGTCCGTGAATAATTTTTCTGTATCTATATATGAGCTGCAAAAGCTTTTCTGGTAGCCGAACAATTCAATTTAGTAGGTAGCACCAATCACTCGAAGTTTTTATGATCGTACCCGATCGTGCTGGCAATCCGCATATGATTGGGTGGATGGTCCGCCAGGATCATATTACCTATGCAATGAAGTGCGGATAAAATGGCGCTATGCCAAACCCTTTGCATGTTAATTACCATGCCAATCCGATTCCCCACCCAAAATACTAATAAATAATTTAAACATCAATGATGAATGATGTCGTAACCAGAAGCTTACCATGAAAGCTTCTCGTTATGGGAAACGTAAAAGATAAATTGATTTAAAAATAGAGATTCAAAAGAATGTAATGTTGTTAATCCAAAAATATTAGGTAAATACAATCGCAAGAGGAATATAGTAAGGAAATTTTATGAAAGAAGTATATACTATTATAAATATAAATAATTGAAGAAGAAGAAGATCTTTATGAAATAAAAGTTAGAAGACAAAATGATGCAAATCAGAAAATATTAAGAAACATAATGCAAAAAAAAAAATTATTTAAAGTTGTTGCTAATTGCTAATTAATTATTTATCGCATAGAAGAAACAACATAAGTTTAAGTATGTACGTAAATTTGATTGAGCAAAGGACAATTATTAATTAAACGAAGCAAAGTAAATAATATCATAAATATTGGAAACTGAGAAATAAATATAATGCTGTTTAATTACTCATAAACAGGTAAATACGATTGTAAAGAAAAATAATGCAAAGAGAAAATAAAACGAAGACTTATAAATAATAAATGCATGCTAATTACTGTACGTCAATATTTATATTTATTAAATAGAAAAAATATGTACGTAAAGTTTGATTAAGTAAAAGATATTTAAAATTAAGGCAAGACAATGTACTATCAGAAAGATTGGAAACTGAGTTGTAAATATAAGGCTATTCAATTACCCATAAATAAGTAAATGTATGCAAAGATGTAAAAAAATGTGTAAAGGAAATTTATTAAAGGAAAAAAAATACATACTAGTTACTGTAGTTCAATATATCTTTATTTATTACGTGTGTTAAATGTATTGTACATAAGGAATGAAATATAAAAAAATATTCGAAACTAAAAAGTAAATATATATCTGTCCGGTTATCCACATTTCTAAGAAAGAAAAATGTTGTCTAGGAAAAGAAGAAAATTGTAACTGAATATAAAAGATAAAAAAAAATAAGCATCAAATACAATCAAAATCTGCTGGAACAAAGTAGTTTAAGTAAAATAAGGAACTTTATCAACAAAGCAATAGACCACTATAAAATTAAATTAAAAAATGTATACGAATGAAAGAACTTTGAACATAAGAATACTTAATTTTGAATACTATAATGTAATGAAAAGAAATAAGATTAATAAATTAAAACAAAAAAAACAAGGCAATTTGAATCAAAAGTACAAGGACAACTTGTACAGAGTCGATAAGCGATATATTTAAAAGAAAACAAGAATTTAACGTTTACCAAGCAACATAATAGGCAAGGAAAATGTAATTTGAATTTAACTACTAGAAGAAAAACATTTCTGGACCCTATAACGACTAGGCTCTCCAAGCCATTCGTGCTCAATCTTTTTCGGCAGGATAGTAATGTTATAGGTCACATGCGATATACTTAATGCATGCTATTTCTCTAGTTGCATGCTACTTTACTTATCATGACTCCCTCTCTTTGATAAAGTCACGAGTTGCCTGATATTTCGCTTATCACAATTAATTACACATGCATGAAAGAGGTGTGTCTAACTTGCACTTGCATTGAAACACTAAACCTCGACTCGCGTGTACACACAAAATCTTCGGCATGTTTAATGTACCGAGCCGAGTCTCAAAAGAGAAACTTACTGTTAAGAGCGAAAAGTGGGCGTGGCAAGGACGGAAGCTTTCGCGTTATAGCTGTAGCAGCTACTGAGGAAGAGATTGTCGGGGTTCTGAAATGTTTGAATGAACTAAATTGAAACCATTATTTTGCTTGATAATCAATAAATCAATTAAAAGTAGGCTATCGTCGAGTATAAAAGAACCTGGTGGTTCCAAAAATGGGGTCTTTATCGTTGAGTAGCTTGTTCAAGGTGTATGCCCGAACAATACCACTTTCAAGGCTTCCGCCAGGAATAGCGAAAAGCGATTAAGGCCTCGTCGTGCTGAACATACAAAGGAAAGCCAAGCAGCGGACAAGCGAACGCCAACAACTTCGAAGTCCCAGACACGCAGAGGCAAGCAGCGGACAAGCGAACACCAACAACTTCGAATTATTATTTATGCCGACGGACCGTCCGGCATTGGAGCAGGCTATTGAAGCTTCGCCCACGGCAGGCACGAGTTACGAGCCCCATTCCACGTGCCGACCAATAGATCGGATCCCGTTTCACGTGCCATTTACCTGGACGAATTCCGCGACGGTTATTGGACTCCCGCAGACAGACATTGGACCTGCACTCATTTCGAAGTGCCTTTCCCACGGAAATTATGCTGCACCATCATAATTGCAAACAATAGACTTTTCTATAAACGTTAAAACGAGTTCAGTTGTATTGCAACCAGATATTAATAAAGACGTTCAAGCGGAACTTACCTGTTTAATTTAAATTGAGTGAATATATAATTTTTTTTTGTATAACTTTGGCCCGAGAAACATAACTGGCGCAGTCGTGCGGATTTCTTTTCGGTGCTTTCACGACTTTTTAAATAAAAGTAAATCGACAGTTTATCGGTTTTACTGAAATTGCAGTTCTGAATTCCGAAATCATCGACGGTTTATCGGTGATTATTGAAAGTGTATTGTGAGACATCGACGGTTTATCGGTGGTCCATTCATACAGGACAATTAGCCATTTCACATCGACGGCTTATCGATAGTGTAAAGTGGAAAAAGAGAGACATACATCGACGGTTTATCGATGTTGAACAAAAACTAAGAAGTGCTGTATAGTTAATCATCAGTTACAACACAAATAAAATTCAGTTCTGTGAAAGGAGTGAAAGTGCCGAAAGAAAAAAAGAACCAAAAGAAAGGAAAAGTTCAAGTGAAAGACATTATAAAGAAACAAAGACATGGAAATGTTACTGATTTCGTTGGCAGCAATCCTCATGTAAGTCGAATTTGTTGATGTATCTCCTTTATAACCTTTCCTTTATCCACTTTTCTCCATATTTAACAAAATCAATGAAATAAAATTTATATTTTGGTGAAACAAAAACAAATATCTGGATAATAATCCTATTCTATGCAAACTAATTAGGATCGAACTGTTTAAGAATCATTAACCGAATTATATTTTGGTGAAGTACCTGTATAAGAATAAATAAAATATTTATTCGAAAGTTCAGATTAGTGTCCATTAAAAAGATATACTTAATCTGTTTTAAACCGAACTTGTTGTGTGTTACAATTGTAATGGCAGACGTTGAAGAAAATGTCATTCCCATTAACGTGGCGGACATTGCAAATACACTTAGAGTTCCAGACGCAATCAAGGATTTACCTCAATTTGAAGGAAATCCTAGATTGTTATTTGAATTTATAAATAATGTCGAGGAAGTCCGTTCTCTTGTTTCTTGTACGAATGGGACGCCCTATGGGAAACTACTACTTAGAGCCATTCGTAACAAAATTGTTGGACCGGCCAACGAAGTCCTGAACATGTATGGGACTCCTTTGGAATGGCCTGATATTAAGCAAAATTTAATTCTTCATTACTCTGACAAGAGGAATGAAACATCTCTCATCCGGGACCTACACGACTTAAAACAAAAGGAGAAAAGCATCGAAAAATTCTACAGCGAAATAATTGAAATACTCGCAACCATGACCAACCATATACAAATTCACGAAGTTGATGAAAATGTCATTAAAGCAAAACGTGAACTTTATACTGAAATGTGTTTAAATACATTCCTATCAGGACTCAAAGAGCCTCTTGGCTCCACAATTAGAGCAATGAAGCCTAATTCCCTTCCAACTGCATTCTCTTTCTGTATTAAGGAACAAAATATTGCATACAAGAAAAGTGAGCCTAATAGTTCCAAGATGCTAAACACTGCAAGGTTACCCCCACTGAAAGTAGTTCCACAACAAAATTTTAGATATAACCCACAACAACTTCCTTCTGCCCTAAACAAAACATTTACAGGAACTAGGGAGGAATATAAACAGAATCAACCTTCAAATTACTATCGGTCAACAAACTTTCCCGGCCAATTTCCTCCACGTAAATATACTCCATTTCCTCCCCGACAAAATACAAATTTTTCAAGACACACTACACCAAATATACCAAGATCTCAACATTTAGATAATAGAACAGGGTTTTCTGCACAAAATCAACGAAATAATCGACCACAAATGAATAATTTCCGTTCTAATCAACCCCAAAAAACTGATAGCAAAGAGCTATTCAACTTTTGTTATTCTAACAATTATCCAAATCCCTTTTATCAAAGTGATAGCTCACGCCTCGAAGAAAATCACTCACCACTACCCCAAGGGCAATACCAACAATTAGATAATTATTACAACGATCAATATCAAAGCAACAACTACATTCACGAGCTCGATGATACAAATTTTCCAGCAAAAGCCTCAATGAACCCATCGGATACTTAGATATTAACTTTCATGGTAACAAACTTCCATATATATCTGTATCTTCTCCTTTTGGCCGCCCTTTAAGGTTTTTAATTGATACAGGAGCTTCAGCATCTTTCCTCAGCCCTGAATTTGCAAAGAAATGTGATATTGTCCATATTGAACCGATTCCTATTAAAACCATTCTCAGTGAACACAAAATTGATCAACAGATAACATTAAACAATTTCATCGAATTTAATCAACCCGGCGAAATCACGTTTCTAATTTTTAAATTCCATGAATATTTTGATGGACTCCTAGGCCTCGATATTCTATCATTTTTGGGTGCTGCAGTTGACCTCCAGAAGAATACTTTAACTACAAACAATTCCATTATTCGGCTGCAGTATAAACCAAATTTCAGTTCTGAAAAATTTAAAATTGGCGCAAACAGCAAACAAATAGTTAAAATCCCCGTGCAAGTTACAGAAGGAGACATCTATGTCGGAAAAACCCAACTGAATAAGGACGTGTACATACCAGAAGGAATTTACTGTTGCCAAGCCAACTACAGCTACGTAGAATTGATTAACACTTCTGATTTTGAGCAAATCGGGTTTCTCGAGCAACCACTGGTTGCTCAGATGTTCTCAGATACCAACTTTATTGAAGTTAATAACTTCAGTATCGACACCCCAACTTGCAAGCAAGAGCTTAAGGAAATATCTCATCTGCTCCGTACTTCTCATATGAATGAAGAGGAAAAGAAAATTATATTGCACACTTGCAAGGAATACAGGGATTTGTTCTTTCAAGAAGGACAAAACTTGAGTTTCACAAACCAGATTAAACACCGAATCAGAACCACCGATGAGATACCAATTTACACCAAATCCTATAGGTATCCATTCATTCATAAAGAGAAGGTACGGAGGCAGATAAGCGATATGCTCGATCAGGGAATAATCCGCCCTAGTTATTCCCCATGGAGCTCCCCTGTTTGGATTGTTCCAAAGAAACGGGATGCTTCAGGAAAACAAAAGTGGAGGTTAGTCATAGACTACCGTAAACTTAACGAAAAGACGATCGGCGATTGGTACCCATTACCCAACATAGCAGAGCTTCTCGACAAACTGGGAAAATCTTTATACTACACCACCCTTGACCTTGCAAGCGGGTTCCATCAAATAGAGATGGATACCAGAGACATAAAGAAGACCGCTTTTACAGTGGAAGGAGGTCACTACGAATACGTGAGAATGCCATTTGGCCTGAAAAATGCTCCATCCACATTTCAGCGAGTGATGGACAACGTACTTGGTGACCTTCAAGGGAAAGTCTGCCTAGTTTACCTTGATGATATCATCATCTTTTCTACTTCACTTGAGGAACATAAAATCAATCTGCGACGAGTCTTCCAAAGGTTGCGAGAAGCAAACTTCAAAATACAACTCGATAAATGCGAATTCCTTCATAAAGAGATATCCTTCTTGGGTCATGTGATCACACCCGAAGGAGTAAAACCCAACCCTGATAAAATCAGGGCGATCAAAGATTTCCCTATTCCTAAAACTACTAAAGAAATTAAAGCATTTCTTGGCCTCCTTATATATTATCGAAAATTCATACAAAACTTTGCTCGTCTCACTAAACCTTTAACAGAATGCTTGAAAAAGGGTAGAAAAATAGAGTTTAATGATCGTTTTTTAAAAGCGTTCAATACGTGCAAAAATATCTTGATGAACGACCCCATACTGCAATACCCCGACTTTACTAAGCCGTTTATCTTGACCACGGATGCTAGCAACTTTGCGATAGGAGCCATTCTATCGCAAGGCGTAATTGGCAGTGATTTACCAGTATGTTATGCTAGCCGTACTTTAACAGATTCAGAGATTAACTATTCTACGGTAGAAAAGGAGCTACTGGCGATTGTATGGGGAACGAAGCATTTCAGACCATATTTATTCGGGCGAAAATTCCAGATTGTGACTGATCACAAACCTCTAACATGGCTCATGAGTTTAAAAGATCCAAACTCAAAACTAGTCCGTTGGCGATTAAAATTAGAAGAATTTGATTACGAAATCGTTTATAAAAAGGGTACCCAAAATTCAAATGTAGACGCTCTCAGCCGAATCAAACTTCCTGACGAATCCTCCCCAAAGATCGAGATAAACTACAACGTTACGAATAACGCTAATTTAAGTTCCAATTCAACAGTCCATTCAGCCACTGAAAACCTAGAAGATGGCATTCCAATTTCCGAGCGACCTCTAAACGAATTCAATTTACAAATAATCTTTGAAAAGACAGACAGACGACCTCCAATATCCCTAAAAACAATTTTCCGTAATAAACAACGACGTACGTTCCGACTACCAATATTTACAGAGGAGAACATTACCAAAATCTTCAAGGAGTATTTAGCCCCAAATAAAACTACAGCAATAATGACCGACGACAACACTTTCAAATTACTCCAACACGTTTACACTAAGTACTTTTCAAACTCCAAAGTTTTCAAATTACTTAGATGTACACATATACTTACAGACGTAACGGAAAAGGACGAACAAGACAGATTAATTAACGAATACCACATGAACAACAACCATAGAGGTATAAACGAGACTGTACTGCACCTAAAACGAACATACTATTTCCCGTTTTTGAAGAATAAAGTCATAAGGACAATAAATAATTGTGATACTTGTCAAATCCAAAAATATGATAGGATCCCACCTAAAATAAAATACGAAATAACAGGAAGCCCTTTTAAACCGCTAGACGTAGTTCATATCGATGTCTATACAATCAACGGTCACCCCGTTATGACACTTATTGACCGGTTTTCTAGATTTGCCTGCGCTTACACACTTGAAACAAAAAACACCTTGAACCTTGTGAAAGCCATGAGAGACTTCATCAGCCATCATGGTATCCCAAAGAAAGTAATCGCTGATCAAGGTTCTGAAATGACCGCAAACATTTTCAAAGATTTTTGTAAACAATACAATATTAACCTCCATTTCACATCCTTCCAGCAAACAAGCAGTAACTCGTTTGTAGAAAGATTACACTCCACACTAACAGAAACATACAGAATTATCCTTCAAAAAAGAAAGGAAAATCACTTCGATCTAGACCATACCGACATTCTTAACGAAACTATAGCCACTTATAACAATGCAATTCATTCTGCAACCAAACTCACCCCTCACGAACTTTTTACTGGTAGGACACATATTTTCGATAGAGAAATTACTTTCAATGATGAACATGATTATCTCAGGAAGTTAAACGAGTTTAGGTCCGAGCTATACCCCAAGGTTAAAGAACTGGTCGACGAAATGACAAAGAAAAACCTAGACAAATTAAACACAAACCGTGAAGAACCCCCAGAAATAGCAGAAAATAAAATAGTATTTAGGAAAGAATGTAGGAGAAACAAAATTACCCCCAGGTTTAGTAAGCACAAAATTATTAGAAACAATAGAGTCACAGTTATCACAACTAGAAATCAAAAACTGCACAAATCTAAATTAAAACGGAAACGGAAATTTCAGGACAACGAGCGGACAGAGGCTGGAAATACAAGACCTGAGAAACAACCAAGGACTCCTACCAATTCGACTGGGACCAGCACGATTAATCACGACGCACAGCAATCTACTACACATAATCCGACTTAACGCATACTATAATAGCTTGGACGAGATACAGGACTCATTGAAACACTTCGACAAAATTCAGGAACTTAACGGCATAATTCAACCAACCAAATTTAAACTCCAAGAAACCCAACAAAAACTCAGCGGGCTATCCCCTACAAGAAGAAATAAGAGAGGGTTGGTAAACGGGTTTGGTACTATCATTAAATTCATTACCGGTAACATGGATGCTAACGACGCGGATCACTTAAATAACGAAATTCAAAATATCCTTACTAATGAGTCCAAATTCAAAGGCCAAATTGATTCCCAGATATCACTTAACCACAGAATGATACAACGTTTTGAAAACATTACAAAGCACATTAACACACAACAAGCAGTCATAAAGCAATATATGGAAAAAACCATAGGTTCCGTGAAAAATCAAATTAATAGGGACGAGCACTTATTCCAACAATTACAGTATCTAAATCAAATTAACTATAATATCGAAATTTTAAACAATCATATAACTAACATTGCAGAATCAATAATTCTAGCAAAACTAAATGTCATACCAAAACAGATACTGAATGGTAACGAACTTAATGAAATCCAGAAAATATTAGCAAAACAAGGATTCCAAACTAATAATCAAGAAACAATTTATGAACTTTTAGATATGCAAGCATATTACAATAATTCAAACATCATTTTCAACATAAAAATCCCCATATTATCCAGCGAAGAGTACTCCCTATTTCATATCATACCTCTTCCAATTGAAAAAACCAAAATAATACCTACCAAACCATATCTGATCCTTAATCCAAATGATATACAACAAATCGACGAGATATGCCAACAAGCCGAAAATACATTTTTCTGCCGCAAACCTTCCCATCGAAATAATAAAAATGCCGAATGCATCCGAAACATTATTAACAACAAACCTTCAAATTGCGAATTAACCCTGAGGAACGAATATTCGGATATATTTCAACCAGAGGAAAACCATATCCTCCTGATAAACGTTCCGAGCACTCCCATGAACTCCACGTGTGGAGTCGGAACACAAAACATCACAGGGACAAGCCTTATAAAATTTGAAAATTGCGAGGTGCAAATAAATGGGATTACCTACGATGCTACCCCAAAACTCTTTTGGGACGAGATCCAAATTTACCCAGTCCTCTATAACAGTATTAACTTTACCGCCTCGAAAGAGCTTTTTCCTGTACACTTTCAGAAACTTGAAGGCTACAACTTTGATGCGAAGGAAGACGTCAAACTTCTTTGGTCAAGCCTGGAAACAAGGACGCAATCAATAACAGCTATACTCACTATCCTTGGGATCATCATCTGCATTCTCGCCCTACGACCTGTTTTCCGGGGAAAACTACGCATAAATCAGGAAGTAAGAACAACAAGACCCTCAGCCACACCTACTACAGGTCCCTCAGCCGCTCCTACACCAGGACCTGCAAAATTTCAGTTCCTGCTTCCGTCGCTTCTTTCTAAGGGGGGAGGAGTTACGAGCCCCATTCCACGTGCCGACCAATAGATCGGATCCCGTTTCACGTGCCATTTACCTGGACGAATTCCGCGACGGTTATTGGACTCCCGCAGACAGACATTGGACCTGCACTCATTTCGAAGTGCCTTTCCCACGGAAATTATGCTGCACCATCATAATTGCAAACAATAGACTTTTCTATAAACGTTAAAACGAGTTCAGTTGTATTGCAACCAGATATTAATAAAGACGTTCAAGCGGAACTTACCTGTTTAATTTAAATTGAGTGAATATATAATTTTTTTTTTTGTATAACTTCGGCCCGAGAAACATAACTCACGCGACCATTGACGATCGAGGAATACCGCGCTCGAACAGCGAAGCTTTGCAGCCCACCACCTGAGCCAAAACCCGAGAAGCGACAACGAGGCGGCCGAATAGTTGCATACCGGCGCCAAGCAAGCGACCTGCGAAGGCTGGCACGAGTTGCGGTCACTTCGGCTGAGCGAGAAAGTTTTAGGCGGCAGTATTGGCAACTGGAGGCTGAGTTCAAGAGCCAGCAGCAGCTTAAAGAATTAGCGAGAAACACGTCTTCGCCTGAATCGCCAACATGCCCAGAATAAATTGTACAAATATTTGAAATTAAATAAATGTGCATTAATATATATATATATATATATATATATATATATATATATATATATATATATATATATATATATATATATATATATATATATATATATATATATAATTTTCTTTATTGGAATGTATGCGGTACAGAGGCCTTATAATATAGTAGGTGTTCTGACAAAGTCATCTCACCATCGTTTGAACATTACTTAAAACTATGCATATTATCGTATTTCTATGAGATTATTACAATTAGCTAGAGGAAAATTTAGGCAAAAACCTCTACTGAACTTATATTAGCTTAACATAACTTAACTTTCTACTTATAACTAGCTAAAATCTATGAGGCTAGGTTACGGCCAAAGAGATATATGGTAGCAACTGCTCGTTTTCAGTTCGCCAGAGAACAACGTTCGTTGCAAGATACTCAACATTTTGGCGCAGCCGGTATGCAACTATTCGGCCGCCTCGTTGTCGCTTCTCGGGTTTTGGCTCAGGTGGTGGGCTGCAAAGCTTCGCTGTTCGAGCGCGGTATTCCTCGATCGTCAATGGTCGCGGGCCTGCCGTGGGCGATGCTTCAATAGCCTGCTCCAATGCCGGACGGTCCGTCGGCATAACAAATAATTCCCTCTGCGTGTCCGGGACTTCGAAGTTGTTGGTGTTCGCTTGTCCACTGTTTGCCTCTGCGTATCTGGGACTTCGAAGTTGTTGGCGTTCGCTTGTCCGCTGGTTGGCTTTCCTTTGTATGTTCAGCACGACGAGGCCTTAATCGCTTTTCGCTATTCCTGGCGGAAGCCTTGGAAGTGATATTGTTCGGGCATACACCTTGAACAAGCTACTCAACGATAAAGACCCCATTGTTGGAACCACCAGGTTCTTTTATACTCGACGATAGCCTACTTTTAATTGATTTATTGATTATCAAGCAAAATAATGGTTTCAATTTAGTTCATTCAAACATTTCAGAACCCCGACAATCTCTTCCTCCGTAGCTGCTACAGCTATAACGCGAAAGCTTCCGTCTTTGCCACGCCCACTTTTCGCTCTTAACAGTAAGTTTCTCTTTTGAGACTCGGCTCGGTACATTAAACATGCCGAAGATTTTGTGTGTACACGCGAGTCGAGGTTTTGTGTTTCAATGCAAGTGCAAGTTAGACACACCTCTTTCATGCATGTGTGCGGTGCCCAGTTCAATTCCAATTAGAGTCGAGTCGGGGATTTTCGGCTCGACTTTTTCTCTTTTCCCGCTTTAGAACTCTTCAATTTCAATTTTTGGTAACAGTCTCCCACTTGATGACCTTGCCGGCCACAGAAATCACAAATTACCGACATATGATACACTTGTAGACCATTATCTTGTTTCGGTGTGGCAGCGGTTGCATTGCAGTCTCTTAGATCATGTCCATACTTCTTACAAGTGGGGCAGAAAGGAGAGTTCTTCCGCTTTAGGCATTCGGAATACGTATGTCCAGGTTTATGGCAAAAGTTACACGTGAACTTAGATGGCTTTTTACGCACCTCTGAATGGTCTGGACTAGTTGAAAGGATGGTATAAGGGGATTAAGTGCCATGGTGGTTTGGCTGGTTGGATAGCTAAAACTGGGTTGCTCATGAATCCACTGAACATGGTGGGCTCCTTGTTGCATCTTTTCCATATCCAAGGCTTTGGGTATGAGGTCCTCAAACGTTATCTTCTCCAGTGGCAGCAGGTACTGGCGTAAGTATGGATTCGTAACTCCACCCTTGAGGGATGTTATAACAAAGTCCTCCAATTGTTGATTTAATACGTTGGCTGCTTCCTTTCCGTATTTGAGCCCTGCCGCTTCCTGACAACGCTTTAGCAGTTGCCGCAGCCGGGATGTGTAAGCAGTAAGGGTCTCTATAGGAGACTGCTTGGCCGTGGCTAACCCAATAACTAACTCCTGATAAGTTTCCCGTGGTAGGTATAACCTGTTCAGGAGCTCCTCTGCTGCTTCAAGTGTTGTCAGGCAACTTGAAGAAATTAATTGATAAGCTTCACCTCGTAGCCTGGTAGGGAAAATTTGCATGAATGCAGCTTGCTCTAGTTTGTTTAAGCATTGCCAAACCTGCCTACTGCATCGTAAAAAGGTCTGCAACTCGTACACGATGGTGGGACTCGGGGCGCCAGAGAACAATGGGATCATCTGTCCCATTAGTTTGGCCACTTTCATGTAGTCGGCCATTTCGTTCGAACTCTCGTCTACCATGGATTGAGTAGCAAAAAAGGAGGTATTTCCTGATTCTAGAGAAATTTTCCAATCTTGTGAAGTGATTAATCGATCAACTGATTGCGATACGTGGTCAAAACGGCCTGTTGGGTTTTGCGAGGTTCCGCGGAACTGATTTATCTCGTTCTTAAATTCTTCGGTTTTTTGACGAAACTTGTCTATGAATTGGATCCGTTTGATATTTATTTCTTCTAAAGTTTTGGTTATACTTTGAATTGATTCCAGTTCTTGGAGGGCAGAATCTCGTAGAACCTGTGCTGTGGTTATCTGGTTCAATTCGTCAAAGGACTCAGACTTACTTCTTTGAGGTTGTAATACCTTTCCGCTTCGTAGCACTACTCCGCTGGGTTTACCTGAAGGCGTCGAATGATGGAACAAATCATCAACGTTGAATGTTTTGTCAGTCATATGCTCCTTACTCTTAGAGTTTTTTTTTCACTTTCAAACTGCCTTTATACACTTTAATCAAAAATTAAATTTCCCCGTTTATTCGGTTACCCGCACCAAGAGCTCACTTGTTATATTGCAGTCTCTGTTTTTATGTTAATTAAAATTATTTCACTGTAATTTAAATGTGATTATTAATATTTTATAACAACGGATTAGTTTAGACTGGAGTACCTCAAGGCATGTTCGTGGTAGAGTGTGCTTTTCGAAAAATAAGATGTTTAGAAACCTCACTCTCAAGCAATAATTCATACAGGTTCGAATGCCGGTTGATGTTCCCATCACTTAATTTGCTATACAGACGCTATCACTGTAATCTAAGCAAAACCGGTATCCTACCGGCTGCGCCAAAATGTTAAGTATCTTGCAACGAACGTTGCAACCTCAACTGCCTGGAGTAAATATAACCACAACGCTACACCCTATGTATAGCATTGATACCTGTAAAGGAAGCAAAGCACTGTACCTACTACCGAATGAACACCTTCCTCCAGTATAAACTAATCTTCCTTCTTTTAATGCACATTTATTTAATTTCAAATATTTGTACAAATTATTCTGGGCATGTTGGCGATTCAGGCGAAGACGTGTTTCTCGCTAATTCTTTAAGCCGCTGCTGGCTCTTGAACTCAGCCTCCAGTTGCCAATACTGCCGCCTAAAACTTTCTCGCTCAGCCGAAGTGACCGCAACTCGTGCCAGCCTTCGCAGGTCGCTTGCTTGGCGCCGGTATGCAACTATTCGGCCGCCTCGTTGTCGCTTCTCAGGTTTTAGCTCAGGTAGTGGGCTGCAAAGCTTTGCTGTTCGAGCGCGGTATTCCTCGATCGTCAATGGTCGCGGGCCTGCCGTGGGCGAAGCTTCAATAGCCTGCTCCAATGCCGGACGGTCCGTCGGCATAACAAATGTTCGCTTGTCCGCTGCTTGCCTCTGCATGTCTGGGACTTCGAAGTTGTTGGCGTTTGCTTGTCCGCTGCTTGGCTTTCCTTTGTTTTTTCAGCACGACGAGGCCTTAATCGCTTTTCGCTATTCCTGGCAGAAGCCTTGGAAGTGGTATTGTTCGGGCATACACCTTGAACAAGCTACTCAACGATAAAGACCCCATTGTTGGAACCACCAGGTTCTTTTATACTCGACGATAGCCTACTTTTAATTGATTTATTGATTATCAAGCAAAATAATGGTTTCAATTTAGTTCATTCAAACATTTCAGAACCCCGACAATCTCTTCCTCCGTAGCTGCTACAGCTATAACGCGAAAGCTCCCGTCTTTGCCACGCCCACTTTTCGCTCTTAACAGTAAGTTTCTCTTTTGAGACTCAGCTCGGTACATTAAACATGCCGAAGATTTTGTGTGTACACGCGAGTCGAGGTTTTGTGTTTCAATGCAAGTGCAAGTTAGACACACTCCTTTCATGCATGTGTAATTAATTGTGATAAGCGAAATATCAGGCAACTCGTGACTTTATCAAAGAGAGGGAGTCATGATAAGTAAAATAGCATGCAACTAGAGAAATAGCATGCAATAAGTATATCGCATGTGATCGATAACACAGCTATCACGCCTGCAATAACTCTCACCACCGAAACAGAGACCGTCGAATACGAAGATGCAATCTCTGTACCTGTGGCAACCGTTTTCGGTATACCTCACCCTACTGAGAGCGTCGCCCCGTACTTTTACTCCATACAGTAGCAATGGGCCTACATCATTCACCAAGAAGCGTCTTCTTGATGGGCTGGGTTCCCCTACGATGGCCATAAGTCGACTCAGAGCTGATACTCCTGAAACAGCCTTCTCCGCCGTTGCCTTGATTTGCTCAGAGAAACTCATTTTCGAGTCGATCAGTAGCCCTAGGTACTTCACCGCTGGCTTAGATTCGACTCGTTTGTCTCCAATACTGACCATCTTTCCTCTGGGGACTCTCTTTTTTGTCAAAATGACCACTTCGGTTTTCTCCAGTGCTAGACTGAGCCCGCGAGCAGTCATACAGTCCCCACTTGGTGCATTAGCATACCTAGCCTAAGTTGCGCTTGTTCAACGGTGCGCCATGTGACAAGAGCCGCAACATCATCCGCGTAGCTGATCAAGCGCGACTTATCTGGCATTTCAAGTCTCAGGTAGCCCTTCACAACACACGTTGCACAGGTCCGGGCCAAGGATAGATCCCTGGGCAGCACCCGAGCTAATTTCCATCCTTCGTTGACCCTGTCTGTGTCTTGTGTCGTAGAGCAGGCTTTGGTCCTTCAGGTGGTCCCTCAAAGGCCGCATTTGATATTCTGGAACTTGAAAAGGGGTTTCCAGCGAGTCCAGAATATCCACCCATCTTGCGGAGTTGAAGGCGTTCCTGACGTCGGGTGTCACAAACAGGACAATTCGTCACTTGATGCGACTATATGCCCCTGCTTTTTGGACCGCGCTCACCACCTTTGCAATCGTATCAATAGTAAAACGTCCTTCTTTAAAGCTGCACTGCCAAAGAGAAAGGTTCCCAGCAGCACGAATCGCGTCAGTGAGTCTTCCCTTGATGAGTTTCTCTAGCGCTTTCCCAGCCGTATCTAGCATGCATAACGAGCGGCTTGCAGACGGCGATTCGGGATTTCCCTTCCGCTTGCTTGATCAGCATGAGCCGCGCTACCTTCCAGCATACTGAGAAAACCCCGTCCCGTAGGCAAGCGTTGAATGTACTTAGCAGCAAACTGGGACAATGGTAATAGACAAACCGGAACACCCCAGCTGGAATACCATCTGGACCTGGAGCCTTCCTCGCTTTCAACGAAAGGATTGCCCCTACAAGTTCCGGTTGTGTGAAGAGTGGACACTCTGTTGCTGTTTCACTATGGACAGCGTCAACACGGACGGGATGGTCGGGGAAAAGTGCCCACACTATCTCGTCCATCCTTTCTACATCATTTATGCAAGGTTCCCGTAGGGAACCAAGCTTCCGAATAACTAGCTTGTAGCCAAGGCCCCACGGATCCTTGATCACATTGCCCACTAGATGTTGCCAGCTGTGAGCCTTGCTGTTTTTGATCAATTTGCGGAGACATTTCCTGGCTGACTTATATGCTGTTTCGCGGTTGTTTTGTTATCAGCGATTTCAGTTGACCACCAGTACACTAGGGGCTTGCCGTGCCAGGGTTTACGATGGGGCATAGAAGCTTTGCGAGCAGTAGTGATGATTCTCATAGTTGAGTTCGCCACGTCTTGAGGTGCAAGTTCTTCCATTCCTTGTGGATCTCCCTGCAGGGGTGTAACTGCTGTGAGTATTTCGGTTAACCGCTCAACGTCCATCCTTCAGATGTTCCAGCCAATTGTGGAAAGCCGAGAGCACGGACGTTGGGAGACAACATCATTTATCTCAAGTTGGCTGAGTAGTCCTCTAATACTCTCCAGTTCTGTATCTTCCATACTAACGACTCCGAGGCGAAGGTTACGTCCGATATGATTCCTTCACACCCAATACGATGGGAAGTCGGCGTACTTCCGTCCTGGCCGCCATTTCCAAGATTCGTTTTCCCCGCGAATCTTTTTGAGGCATGCCCCATTTGATTGCTTTCGCGTTGAAGTCTCCCCAACGAGCATGTCCCCATCTGCGTTCGAGTCAGTGCCCTCCAAAGCCTGAAGCTTCGCTTGGAAAGATGATATCGATTCGTTCGGCGTTAGGTACATACCAAAGAAGGTGGTTCCTGAGCACCGAACCCACACAAAACCATCCCGACATCCACAGCTCTTCGCCTGGAAATTAATACTTCGAACCCAGATGGCGGCAGTACCAGTTTCATCAGGATACCTTGATGCTGAACTCTTATCATGGTGTTGCTCACTCAGCAGCAAAAAAGTCGGCTTTCATGCCACTCACAAAATGCTCAAGCAGATTTTGGGTTATTGAACTGCAGTGTAGGTTTAGCTACAGGATGTGGGTCACCGAATTCTGAATTTTGCCTTGGCTATGCCTTCCTAGAAACCCGGCATTTTCCTGATCCCAAGACGTGTCCAAAATCTGATTTTACATCAGCATCCTTGCAAAGAATACAGTGTGCCTCCTTTGTACACTCTTTTCTTTTATGTCCCGTTTCAGCGCATATGTAACAGGGTTTATTTTAAGGTCCACTTCCTCGTTTCAGCATATTGCCTCCTGTGTGTGCCTTTACCTTTCACTTGTTCGCAGTAACCTGGAATACTGCTCCCAAATATGGAGCCCTCACCATAGGAACCATATTGATGCTGTTGAGTCGGTTCAACGCAGATTCACACGGTCTCTTTTTGTCAAATTCAACATCCCTTATGTCCCCTATAGTGACCATCTTCGTACTTTGAAACTCCCTTTCCTTGAATCCAGACGATGCTTTCTTGATGAATGCATCTTGTACAAGCTTTATCACGGTCACTTACCCCAAACTCTATGCAGTTACATTCAAACATTGAACACTAGTCGCCCTAATAGATCTTCCGATCAATTTCTTGCTCCCTTTGCACGGACTAACACATTCTTCCACTCTCCCTTACTACTCTTGCCCCGTTTGCATAACCAGCTATGTCTTGGTCCTCTACCACAGTCGCTTGCCGCCTTTAAAACTCGCTTTGAAAGCAAAATTTACAACTACAATTATTAATCTTGGTCATCTTTACAACTGCTCTCTCTTCATGTATTAGTTAATAGTTAAGTAATTGCACAATTTTCTTTTATTCCTATTTCTTGGATTCCTTTTTTTCACTTTCCTTCATATGCATATTTCCTTAATATTAGCGTTAGTTCTAATTTATACACAACATGTAATTGGACTTCTGTCTGTTTGTTGATACTTAAATAAATTAATAAATAAATAAACATAGAGAACTCCTATCGAGTCCTTTGCATACTTGTGTGGTGTGACCACAGCCAAGGTATTTGAAACAGTGAAGAGGCGTTGCTCGTTGCCGTATCCTACAGACAACCCACTCTATTCGTACTTCACCGTTATTCAGAAATTATTCGGCGTCCTTTTCGGTCAAGTCTATTATAGCCATGCGTTGTTCGGTATGGTTTTCTGAGGTCAGCCTCACATTGATCCCACCCACGCTATTGATTTCCCTTTTGATAGCCTCTTCTACCTCGACTAGATTGGTGACGCATTCAATGTCTTCTATTTCAATCGTTGCCATCATCGGCTGAAGCGAGGCTATAGTTGCGCTTTTGCCGAGGACTTTCTTTACTGCGTCGCAGAATGCTTCCTTATTGTTGGCTTTTGCTGCGAATCCGGCCAGTATGTGGCCCAACCACGTTGATCATACGGCTTTAATGGCAGCTTTAGTGTCTTCGGGCCTTACGTTTACATTGATGTACCGCAGCACTGCCTGCAGGATCGACGATATTTGGGTTTTACGAGCAGTACCTGCTGCCTGGAGCTTCGTTGGGGCTTCTCTCTCTCCTATTTTACATTGGGTCTTTTCTGGCTCTTTTTGGTGGAGTTTCTTAACAGCTTTCTTCGCTCCTTTTATAAGCACTGTATAAAACCCCTGATCTGGTGTTCTGCGCCCGTCAAGTGCATCTTCCTTCCTTCTTTTGTCCTGATCTCCTTGAATTGGGCTAGACACCTTTCTTTGATTGATTTTTGATTGTGGAGCTATCTGAACATGCACTTTAGATTTCGCTCCCAGCGCTTCTTTAGCCTTCAGCTCTTCCCAGCTTTCTGGTTCTCTTTGGAATTTAACCAGCTCCTCCAATAATGCCCTATGCAGTCTAGGAGCTACTCTAGTTCATGGAGCCCAATCTTCACTGCCTCGGTGATTTTTGGCGAGTCGCATGCAGATTGTATTCTTTTTAGGACAACTCCTGCTTTTCGGAATAGCCTTTCTTCTTCATGTCGCTTTGCGACCATCGTCCTTGGGAGATATTATCAGCTTCTGTTACCGAATACAGTACTTCCGCCACCTGTTCGACGTTGGCGATGAAATCACACACCGCCGCTTTATTTGCATGGTCACTCATTTCTTTTTCTACTATAATCTCCTCGTTGACTTCAGGATAGTTCTTTATTAATTTGGGATTTGCGACCCTTGCTTCAATCGCTTTGCTAGCAATCGCAGCAGTGACCATCGAATTCTCGATGTTCTTTATATTTTGCTCCACTGCTCGAACATCTGGCGCGTCCTGCAGGGTTTCCCACTTTTCCTTCATAGGACACTCTGGCGATCGCATTATTTTTTGCTGCGCCCGAACGTCACAGGAATCACGGTCTGGACCAGACTGTTTGTTTATCTCCGTTTTTCATCCGTCATCACTGTCATTGTATTATTCGTCATTTTCGTCGTCGTTTGTACCGCTCCCCATGTACTGTTAACATCGTGGTTGCTGGTTGCGTCGACATTGTTGTTATTTTTGATTTCTTGTTTTTGGTTTTTTTTTATCTTTTTTAAGGGTTTTTGGTTGCTCCAGTTTTATCGGGTCCCCCTTGGAGCCACTATCTTTGTACGTGTGTGTAATCACCTGTTTGGTTCCATGATTATCTTTGCAAAGCAGGAAGGCCATGTGAGGGTTGGCACAAGCTCTTATGGGGACAAATGCTCAGAGCCAGACCAGCGCTAATCGGGAGCCCGACTTAACTGAACCTACACCTCCAACCCAATGGTGCAAACTTTGAACGTACTCCGAGGCCTACCGAGGTTTTACCGGGACGTAGAAGGTATGATAGTAGAATTCCAGCTATTCACACACGAGTGTTACCTCAGCGCTACTGTGCAAAGCAACCAGGTCCAAACCATCGTATCCGCCAGTCCAAAGTATCAATTCCAGTTAAAGGCGTAGTCCAGATCCAGTGAGGGTCATTACCTGTCATCCTCCGTAAGGGCGGCGTTCCTGAAGGAATGCTAGCCTCTAAGGGTGCTCTTGTCGGCTGGCATTTCCCCTGCGGGAATGTCCTCGGGTAGGTGGGGGTGAAACTCCCCAAAGAATGCTAGCCTCCAAGAGTATTCCTGTCAGCCCGGTAACCCCGTTGCGGTATCTAGCGTCAAGATATAAACGTATCTAGCCGGGTTTTCTGACAAGGCTCACAGGAGAACTCCAGGAACACTTACTTTCTTCTATTACCCCTAAAGACAACATACAACCGAGCTCGTTATGCAACAGTGTCTGTATAACGGGCGAGACAGTATAATGCCGCAGCTGAATGGGTCATGCAGAACTAGTGTTGATGTGATGTGATACGAGACTGGTCCAACATAAGCGTTTTGCATTATATGATGGAAACTGTTGTTTGACGGAACCAAGAATTGCTGATCCTTTGGAGACAACAGATGAAATTCAAGGCTCGGAGGCTCTGTGGCTACCATGATAGCGTTGACCTATATTGGTGCTATTTGAAAGAGATCCTTGAAGTTGATTCCAAGATACACTGCGTACGTCAAGTTGTTAAATCGCACCAATGTGGTGACGTACCCCAGAACTGGATCCCAGTGCCCTGATGTAGTCTGGACATGAGCATGCATGGTACGCATATGCAAACCTAAGTCTGACAGTAGGTCCGAGGCTCTGGCTGCGAGGATACTAACACTGGCTCCACTATCAAGTAAGCCCGTCAATTTGCGGCCCTTGACAAAAATCTCTGCGTAGGGCCTGTTGTCGCCAGGAGTTGCAACGATTAACTCCACGCAGGCACGCTTCAAGAGACGCCTGGCGAAGAAATATCTCCAGGAACTCCAAAAGCGATCCCGAAAGGTACGTGCTCTAAAACAGGCGGGTGGTTCTCGATCATTACCCGCCATTTCACTACTTCTGATGCAATTTGGTACATTTGTCGGGGTAACTACATTGCTAGAAAATGGTGGTAAAATGGACATACCAGGCAAAAAGGATAAATTTGTGAATGGATACTGGTCTGGTATCTTGTTATTCATCAAGTTATGGTATTCTTGGAAGGCCGAAGGGGTCTCTCTGGGTGGCCGACTCTGAAAGGGTGCATCATATACTGCTGCAAACCTTCCTTGAGGATCACAACAGGCATTCTCCAACTTACCAACAGCGCCAATGTTTAGAGGGTGCCTGCTGTGATGGTCAGCCACAGCCTACCTGCAAAATACTACACAGCTGCAACTCGAGCGCAGTGACGAACTAACTCTGTTACCGATGCGGGTTCTAAGCCTGCCAAATGGTTTCTCATTTGTTATTCTATGAGCCGCAATAGGATGGTCTGCATATTAAAATCGGATAGCCGATTGGTAAGACGCAAAACCATCTTCATTATGGAGCAATGAAACTCAGGGAAATAATCGTCTGACCTCTGAAAATGCGCATTGATTGTACGCCGCACATCTACGTCGGTCCAATGAGATCCATAACGCTCCTTCAACGCAGCTTCCAAATCAGGCCGCATAAAATTAGGGTTGAGCTACCGGAATAACCAATACCATTCCTCTGCTGGTCCCTTCAGTAAGATATGGAGGCTCGATGCCAGTTCCTCCAAGGAAATGTCGTAGTTTCCTGACAATGTAACAACTCTGAAGAAGAATTGCTCAAAATCTAGTCCAGTAGAAGAACCATCATAATTCACTGTCGACTTGCGCATTGGCGGGAATGAGTATAATTCGCCATCAGAGCTAGAGTCCGTAGAATAGGAGGCGTTATGGGATGCCATAACTGAAAATAAATATAATAAATACTGGATACAAAGATAAAAAAACGATTGATTTAATAAAAATTAACGGACGGACACACCAACAAAATCAGTAAAATCAATATGTATTGTAGCAGACAGATAACATAGACAATTGAATAAAATAAACGATTTCATAAATAACAGATGGACGGACAAACCGATAAATAAATACACAGTTTATTCGAAACGCAAAGAAAAACTTAAAATAAAGGTATGAATAAGCTTAAAATTGTTAATCTAGCTAAAATAAAGATTGATCAGAATTTCCTAGATTACACTTTGGACTAATATAAACCAAAATCTAACTCTCTAGCCCAATTAACGAAACTTCACCTGAAATAACTCAAAACTAACTAAACCAAACTTAATCTCAATCATCAAAACTCAAACTAACTCAAATAGCTCAAAACTAACAACCGTAAAGCCAACTAACTAAAACTGCTCCACATCAAAACCCAAATTAAACCCAATAATCTATCATTAAACAAAACCTCAAAGTTAACTAAATTTAAATAGAAAACCTCAACCAAATTGAAACTAACAAAATAATCAACTAAAGTAAAACTACACTCTAGCTACCCAGAAATAGATGATACATCAAAGAAATATCAAAAAAGTGAAGATTTTTATGATTTTCGAAATTTATTAATATTCATTTCTCAAAATGAACCCCCATCAAAAGGAAAAGGAAATGTTAATTGAAATGGGAAGGAGGTTAAAATTTAGTCATAACACAATGCAAACCAACCGCCACAGTGCCTGGCATTGCAATGGAGCTTGAAGGCGGACTCCACTCTAATTGACACCTCAAAGGGCCGACTACAAAACCATTATAAAACACTAGGGATTTCAAAATGGCTTGGCCAAGATTTATTAAACCTTTTTTTGGCGTGCACGCTAGAGCTTGCAAAATTGTTACGCTAGAGCTCGCCAAATTGTCTGTGAATATGTATTGAGTAAATATCTCAGCTAGGTTTTTTAGCCAGCTAAATCAGCTAACCAAAAATAATATGGCACAAGTCTAAGAGGAAAATCCGTAATTTCTGTTTTGACCAAAATATAACTTTGATTTGGATGAAATTTGGGACAAACGTTCATTAAACTGTGCAATGAAGCTCACAATACAAAAAGTCCAACCGACTGAAACAAATTGCGGGCGCTCAAACAGCGAAAAATTTGTTAAAAATTGTTTATTGTAGTTGTGACTAAACTATTCAACCGACGCTAATAAAACTTGGCAGTGTGATGAAAATTGTAAGCATGTACAGAAAATAGAAAAAAATTTCACCCTAAGATCTCAAGTTTCAAAATGATTCGGTTCATATAAAACATAAAGTTAAAGTCAAAAGCGCTTCATTCAATACCAATTGTAATAAATTTTTAAAAGAAAATAAACCAAATGCCAAACAATAAAACTATGAAAAACATAATGATCCGAATAGCTCTCTAAATTTATACGTTATCGATAAAACACATTTAATGAAAAAAAAACTAACAAATTAAAATTAATTAAGATTATTACATATTTTTTGAAAAAAACCAACCAGCATTATTCAAAAATTACTTATATTACTAACACAACAGTGAACTTTTTATTCTATACCTAATATGTTACACCCTAATTCTAAATAAGTTCAATCAAAAAAAAAACGGTACCTTATACTGAAAGCTATCCCTCATTTATAATACAAATAAACAACAACACTAGATGTAGCAATAATGAGATGAAACTGAAAACTAAGTAACGAGAAAAAAACACAAAAACAGAAAATAAACACGAATAATTTAGACATCATCATTTAGCCACTAATACCTAAATTGCTCCATCTCAGCTCGACCAGCCTCAACAAATCTAGCAAATGAGTATTTCCATTGGAATTGTTGGTCTCGTGAACTCAGATTCGGAAGATATTTTATCTTCTTATCGGTGGCCCGTCTATATATGGGATATATGATTGGGATGCCGTCAGAATCAAAAAAATATCGATTCATGTCCAAATACACGAATGCTTCTGAAGGAACGAAGCCATTAGTGAGGCAAGTCACAATATACCCGTCCGTAGGGTGGAACGGCTGTGGAATCCAAGGGTTTTTACTCACAGTTACAGATCTTCCGATATGATTCCGAAGAAGTTTCAATATGAAGATATCGGCTCTTGTCACTTTAGCAGTTTGATAAATTTTTCTATTCGATATATAATGCTTCCAATCCATCTCAGGCTTTCTGTGTAAACCAGTAAATGCACGAGGAAATTTCTTTTCGAAAACTCTTAATTTTTCCATTGTACTAGCACTCTGGTAGTACCAGATCTGACATCCGTATGTCAAAACTGGTCTAACCAGGGTCTTGTAACAAATAACTTTGACTTTTTGATCAATGTATCTGGAATGAAAGAGTCGCCGAAGAGCCATGACTACTTTTTGTGCCATATAAAACATAATATTGGAGTAGATAAGCATAATATCCAATTATTTTCCTAATTTTGTCATCATTCATTTGCAAGTTTCCAAATGGTAGTGGTTCAAATATGCAATTTTTACAGTTTTTCAGGGCCTTGAAGCAGCATATTTTTCAACAAATTTCGATAAAACTGGTAATCGTAGATTACTGAAACAAGTTCTTTCATCCTGCGAAAATCATGGAAATTAAATGATAAATAAAAAGGTGAAAAATTTCAGCTTTAATACTTTTAGCTACCATTTCCACCAAGAATCGAATATTTTTGTTCTGCCCACAGCAAAACTCTGATTTAAACGAGATTCAACACAATGTTTGATAAAACTCTAAGACCGATCGATATCTTTTGAGCTAATCCAATGTCAAACGCTTTAATTTAAAATGTTGGGAGCAAAAAATCAGCGAAAATCGTTATTTTAGTGGCAGTTAAAATTTTGAATACCTTTCTTTTCATAGAAATGTTAGAAATAACTTTCATCATGCAATTTTACAGATTAATTAAAAATTTTATCTTGTAGTTTGTATTAGACTCATTTGATGTTGTGTTTTGAATAAGTGCGCCTCCTCATGCCTTAGGCCAGCCAATGACATCAATGCTAAAAGGTATGAGCAGGCAACCACGCCACTTTCTGCTTTGCATTCATTCACGTAATAAGTGTTATCATCAATTTATGATCAACCCGTTACATCTCATATAGTATAAACGCGGTGGAGGTTTGAAGAGACAGCAGTGGAATGTATCTCATGAACAAGTAGAAGCTAGCCAGTGGAAAGCACTAATGAGTGCAAAGACTGGGTAGGGAAAATGGAAGAGACAGCAGCTTAATGCTGCACAGAGGAGAATGCTGCGCAAGACAATCAGTTCAAAGCTCTCTTCGCTCTTCTGCGATTTTTGTTTTCCCTTATTGTGCTAAAATCATATCGCTTTTTGGTTTTCTTCGTTCACGTACAATTGAAATGAAGCGGGGAGAAAGAAATTCTGTGCAATCGAACCTCACGTGCTTGTCTCTTCGGCAGTTTTCGGGAAAAATTATAGTAAGAGCTCGCTGTGCCACCTGATATAAGAGTTTCGTTGAGCACTTGGAGTTCAGTAATAATTCAATATTGTTGAATAATGGGTTGCTATCGTTGCTATATTTGTTACATTACGAAATAAGCAGAAGTGTCCAGCAAGGCTTCACACGTTACGATACGGGAAACTTGACTGAATTCACGCAATCAAAATCATCCAGTTGGCAGCTTCTAAGTGCAGTAGTATAGATGGTTAGGGGTGATGTGCTGGCTTGAGCTGGGAAGCTCTACCAGCCTTTGAAGTTACACGTGATGCGGCTACCCCATACTAACAGATATATTTTTACAGGCCAGACCAGCCAGCCCTGCCACCCAATAAGCACCCTGGCCAGCCGTGCACCAGATTGCGAAGGAAACTTTAGATACTTTATCAACAAGAAAAGTGGCACCAAGATTCTCTAGTGTCTGCGTGCCGGCCTATCAACCATCATCCGGTGCAGAATCAAGCCAGAAATTCGCGCCCTTCCGGCCTCACAAGAAAGTCTGGAGTAGGCACTCCAGATGGAGCCTAGAACATGGCCCCGGGCGATTACCAGGGAAGAGCGCTTCGTCACACTTAGGGCACTCATGGACACCAACGCCCACGCAGCCAACTCCAAGCGCCAGTATGGAGGACGACAGGAGCTCAAGCAGACGAAGCTCCACGACTTGCACCGACTCGCCCGCCTCTTCAATTCCGCTGCAGAGCGGCCTTCTTCCAGGAACAGATGAAGGAGCTGCGCCGACAGATAAAAAGGAGATCCAGGCCCAACTTCAAGCGAAGCTGTATTGCAACACGAAATTTAATTGATCGTATATCTGAAAATAGAAGAAAAAATTGCCAATATATCACAAACAGGGTATTTTTAATACGAATTCAAGGGGATGGGTAAGATGTGATTACAGGAAGTGTGCTGGGTTGGTATTATTTTGAGGCTCCCCAAAAGTGGCCAGTAGGGCCCCAGCTGCTCTACTTGCATAACAGTTGAAGGTTGTGGAGGAGGGGTTTCTGTTAAGACAGATGAGACATGTGTTTCATCTGCTAAACCATCGGGATTGAATAGGAAGTAGCTCTAAGCATATTTACTATACTCTCATACTGTAGTGAATATAGGAGTTTCCATAAATGTCTGTAAAGGACTGTAGCGATGTTCTGCTGCCTCGGCAGAGGAAGGTGTTAGTTCCTGCCGAGAATGCCCTCGTCCGGAGACGCGTGAATGCGCTGGCAGGCTAGCATTGCGGTGTCGTGGGGCGGGTTCATTTCCCCGGCACGAGGACTCACTACAAAACATTTCGCATTCACGAATTGCTTGCAGAGATCACACGAGGACGACCGAAGTCGCAAATTTGTAGATAACCTCCACGAAGGAATTATGACTTGTTACGAGAACAAGTGCAACCTGACAAGAAAGGCTAATTTGGGGTGACCTCGTCTTTACCCAAATACATTCAGGGCCCACAAATGAAAGAGGGGCAACCGGGTGGTGGTGGAGCCCCTTCATGCCCACCCAACCGGAACAAATCCAATGTTAAATTGTTGAAGTGGCCAGGTATTCCTCTTCTGAGTGGAAAACTCATACAACTTGAATTATATGAGCTTTCCCATCAGAAGGGGAGTACCCCGGTGACCAATTTATGTCATAGAATTATACAATTGAATTGCATAACTCTATGCCATAAAAAGGCACTTGGCTTGGGCCACTCAACCCATAAAGCCACCTGAAACAAAATAAGGAGTTAATCTGTACCCGGCGGCTGGCTCATATTTCGGGGTGGGAGCCTGCCACCGTACCGGGTCCTATACCCGATTGGAAAAAAACCGGAAGGGAAAGACCGATTCTTCCAGTTTAGTTCATCATTTTGTTTTTATTCGAACAACGTTAATGTAATGAAATTGGTATATCTTCACAGTATGATTTTTCTGTGGCAATCAGCACAGCAATTTACAGCACCATATTGAAAAGCATTTAACCATCGAAAGAGGGAAATTGATATTAAAAGAAGATTAACATTAGAAGAAAATTCATTTTACTCCAATTTCCTGTATTATTATAATTATTGTGGTTAGCTCTTGTAGATGCCACTCTTTCACCCTTCATACATTATGTTTCAAAAATTTTTACATGGATTTATGCGAAATTAATCATTATTTCCTTAAAAAAAAACGATTTTATACGACGATTCTTCTTTTTTTTTTTTTATCTAAATAGACGGATGCATTGGGATGACGATTGTCGTCCTATTACATTTTTCATCTTGATCGTTTAATAAATTAAATTTGTATATATATTTCATATAATTTTCTATGTGGAATAAATATTAATTTTTATATATATTTGATATTTTTTTAAAAAAATTCAATAAATATTTAATTATAAAAATGTTAAGAGGTTACTTACAGTACCTTTCCCTCGACGACGAGCACTCGTTGACGATTTGAAGGTAAGCAAGTCCTGGAATTTTTGGTAGTGAAGAATCGCGTTCATATATCAAATATTAACACACGAGTATTAAGACATAAAATAGATCCTAAGGGTGTATAAAATCGTATAAAAATTCAGCTATCAAAGTGTAAATACATATAGACTTCCTTGAATATCACAACCGTATGGTCTTCGAACGTGGTTATGCTCGCTGCTACTTATTCTACTGCTTTTAATGTTTAATATTTCGTTTTCAGCGGTGTCTGGAGTCTCAATTTTATTCACAAGTTTATCGACTTTCTCAGCGTTTAAACTTTTGAATGTTTCATTCCACGAATTGTTAGTCTCTCTAGATAAGTTATCAGCTTCTTTATATGCAATCCGTTGGTCACTATATGGATTGAGTGATTTGACTAATTCTTCTGGATCTCATTTCAGTTGATTTATCACTCTTTGTTGAACTATGTTTGAATACACAATGCGCCTTTTTGCATCCAAACGGTGTGTTTTCCCAGAAACAGGGAGTACGGTCCCGCCGTTTCCCAATCAACATGTGCCGCTCCGTACAATGAAGATCTTCACCTCGGCCTTCCAACCACCTGTTGCACAACACTTCGTGACCTAATGCTGATGGCTCATGGCGATATTGGCAGCTGCTATCATTTTTTTACAGGCACTGTCGTAGAAAAAGTAGCAATATGTGAAGTTTTTCCTTTTTTTTTTTCTTCTTTTCTTTTGCTGTGCATCCACAGGATGGTAGAAGTTATCTCTGCCACAAACGATTTTCCTAATAAAACTCCCTCGCCAACCATTCAAATCACTTATCACCTGACACTTACACTAGCACTTAATCGTATCCGCCTTATGCACGGAGCGGTTTATGGGAAACTGTTCATTGAAAAAATGTTCGAGACACACGGAATAACCTCGCTCGTACCATGTGGAAATAGAAGTGCCATCTATGGGTGAACACGCGGTGGTGATAATGCACACTCATTTCGGTTATTTTCAAAATTCTAAATCGTCTTTTTTTGTAGATTCGATTAAGTTTTCAATTGAAAGCAATTTATGTTTATAATTATTAGGCGTAATTAAGGGGGAAATAAATCGAAAGAATAGGACAGGCACGCGTTAATTACCGACAAACAAAACAATTTTTAATTAATATTATGGTTGGAATGGGTAAAATTTGACAAATTTTGTGGGGTTTAAATGATACAATGATTTTATCGTTCATATAATTAAAGGGGTTAACCGTTTCGTTCTAAGCATTTGTATACCGCGTTACACCGCAATTAGTTAAATTATATTCAAAAGATATTGAAATAAAATCACTACACATTAAAACAGTTTTAGAATTTTGTTTCCCGGGTGTTAAGTACAAAAGAAATTTTTTCACTTATTTTTCATGCGAAAAAAACGAGTGTTGCGATGAGGAAGGTGACTGAATGGTTACTCCTTGTTAAATTGAGTTTGTGCTGTGTGCCTGTGTCAGCGCTGCTTTTAGAGCCATAGCTCCTAGATTATTACAGGGTAGCTAATTTTCTCGTGATCCCAAGGCAATGCGGATTGCGAAAAAGGAGCTGAAGGATATTTCTGTGTATCATGGGTTGGCTTCGGCGTCGGGACTAGAGATGACGGACAATAAAAGAAAAACACAATTGACAGACGGACGGACTGACTTATGTTTATGTTTGCCCGGAAATATACAACCCTTGTGCGTTTTTTGAAAATATATGCGGACGGACAAACAGACGTGACTAATTATCTATCGGCGCAGGTCTTTCGCGTGGTATATCCCCACTTCTTTTCCCGATGGATCCGTTATCAAGTAACAGTTAGGTCCCATTACCTTCTTTATGCGGCTTTTCAAGAATCGCCTGTCCAGCTTGGCGTTGTAATGCCCCGCGGCGTCACTTTGGCGGAAATTTCGCCGGAACACTTCATCTCCTTCTTTGAAATTAGCAGATCTTGACCGGAGATTGTACTGCGCTTCATTTGCACTGCCTGCGGCCTTAATCTTCCGTCTGATTCGTTGGCGGAGGTCTCCTAAACGTTCGTGGGGCTCCAGCGCAACGACGGGGTCTCCCAAACACTTTAATTGCCGTAACAGCTGGTATGATTTACCGTGGCAAATTATGTGCTGTCCAAAGGCGGCAAAGTAAGGGGCGACACCGGTGACGGAATGATACGAGGATCACAGGGCGCATGTGATGGCAGACAATCGGCGATCCCAATCCTTTTGAGATGGGTGGACGTAAGAACGGATCGCGGCCAATAGAGTGCGGTTCAACCGTTCTGATGCGTTGGACTGAGGAGAGTATATGGGCGTCA
Organism: Odontomyia ornata; assembly: GCA_963969285.1. Lineage (NCBI taxonomy): Eukaryota > Metazoa > Arthropoda > Insecta > Diptera > Stratiomyidae > Odontomyia > Odontomyia ornata. Next base: position 133,376,425 of record OZ017741.1, on the reverse strand, counting down.
GTTGGTGTTCAACGCCATACTGCTCAAAAAGGCTCTTAAACTGCCGAGACCGGAACTGTACTCCATTATCTGAGTACACACTCTCTGGAACACCGAACACATGGAATACCCGGTTCTCTAAGAATTTCACGATCGATGGAGTTGTGAATTTACGGATGGGTTCCACCATTGGGAACTTTGAGAGCTGATCTAGAACGACTATAGCTCCGATGTGTCCCATGGAAGACCGAGGATATGGACCGAGTAGATCAATGTATAGACGCTGGAATACGCGTTCTGGGACGTGGAGTTGACCCATAGGAGGTCGAAGAGGCTGGTTGGGCGCTTTGGTGCCTTTACAGGTCTCACAGGCGCTCACGTAGTCTTTGACCTGGGATGCCATTTTAGGCCAAAAGAAGTATTTCTTGAGTCGCCGTAACGTCCGACCGTAACCTCCGTGGGCACTTAAAGGATGGTCATGTGCGCGGAGGATCAGATGTTGTGTCATTTCCTCCGGTACCCAGAGTTTCCAAGACTCTTCTTCCTGCCATGGATCACCAGTGGCGTATTCATTTCGTCTATACACGGAGCCGTCTATTACCTTCAAATCAGGCAGCTGTGTTTGTTGGGTCGCAATGGTTTGCCTCAACTCTTTGTAGCTATCTGATTCGAAATGTGGGCTGTCCAAATCTATTTCGATGGGGTCCTCGTCATTTATTGTTATTTCGGCTCCCTCTGGGGAAAACATCCGTGAGAGTGTCGTATACGATGTTCTGGGTTCCTTTCCGATGTTTGATGGAGAACTTGAACCCTTGCAGTTTAAGAGCCCATCTGGCTAGGCGTCCATTTAGATCTGCCTGGTTCATCAACCATTGTAGTGACGCGTGGTCCGTGATGATCTCGAATTGGTGGCCCTCGATATAAGCTCAGAATTTCTTCACAGCCATTACCGCTGGCAAACATTCTTGCTCGGAAACAGTATAGTTTCTTTGGGCCGAATTCAGCTTATTGGACATGAAGGCGATGGGAGCTTCCTCTCCTTCGTCGATCAATTGCACCAGCACGGCTCCTACTCCATGTTGACTTGCGTCACAATGAATGGAGAAGGGCTTCGTGAAGTCGGGGCTGTGCAAGACAGGAGCTGATGTGAGGGCTTGTTTAAGCTCTTCAAATGCCTTTCGGCTGAGTTCGGTCCAAATAAACTTCCCCTTCCGCAACATGTCTGACAGGGGCGCTGAAACTGTTGCATAATTCCGAACAAACCTTCGGTACCAACCGCACACACCAAGGAAACGTCGTAGCTGCTTCACAGTTTTTGGTAAGGGGAACTCATCAATCGCACGAGTTTTGTCTGGATCCGTTTTGATAGTGCCATGTCCTATGACATGGCTTAAGTATCGGACTTCTTTCATGACAAACTTACTTTTCTGTACGTTGATGGTGAGTCCCGCCTTACTGATGTGCAGGGCTACTTCTTGTAGAAGTAGGAGGTGTTGATCGAACGTTTCCGTGATGAGTAACAGATCATCAAGGTACACGAACACTTGGTGTTTTAGGTGAGGTGGGATGACCTTGTCCATCAACCGAGTCATCATTTGCGGCGCGTTACACAGGCCAAAGGGCATTGTGACGAACTGATATAATGGTCGTCCAGGCACTGTGAAGGCGGTCTTGTCCCTCGAGCCCTCATCGAGTGGAATTTGCCAGAAGGCGTCTTTTAGGTCGAGACTGGTGATATAATTGGCTTTCGGCAGTCTCCCTAGTATTCCATCGATGAGTGGAAGAGGGTACGCGTCCTTGATGGTAACCGCGTTTACCTTACGGGCATCAAGACAGAGGCGGACTTTACCTGGCTTTACAACCAAGGTTACCGGTGAGGACCAGGCACTTTGGGACTCCTCTATGACCCCTAACTCGAGCATCCTATCTAGCTCCGCATACACCAATTTCTCCATGGCCGGTGAGATGGCGTAGTGTCTCTGTTTAATCGGTTTACTATCGCCAACGTCGATGGCGTGTGAGACTAGGGTGGTGCGGCCAAGACCTTGGGTAGCGTAAGATGGGAAAGCAGCAATGGATGCTTCCAGGCGTTGCCGTTGGTTAGGCGTCAGGTCATGCCTATCGGGAGTAGAAGTGATTTCGTTGACATTTCTGGTTTTTAACGACAAATCTGTGAATAAATCTGAGGCCAGTCCAAAGCGAAGGACCAAATCGACACCAAGGTATACATTCTGAGTCAAAGACGGAATAATGTAGAACGTAATATCCTTCGTCTGACCCCTGAACGTCACGGGTGTGGTTAGTTTACCTCGTATAGGGTGTTTGGTGCCATCAGCTGTACTGATTTCAGTGCGCCAGGATTTAATCAAGTTCGGATAGTCTTGGACAACCTTCGAGCCAAAGCTCGAGGCAAGACAACTGATACTGGCACCCGTGTCGATCAATGCAAACACGGTCTCGCCCAACACTGTAATTGGATGATAAGGTCTGATCTCATTCTCAGCAACCTCCGAGATGTTACAAGAGTTTACGGTTTGACGGCAGATGCGCACTCTCTTGCGGAAATCCCGCCAACGACGGGTTGACCATTTTGTCGTGCACGGACGGGAAGTGACTCCTTCGGAAGCAAATATTCGCTCTCGAGCCACCCGATATTCCTGCAGTCTAACATGATAAGGTTTTAAAGTGCGTACTTGAGGCTGCCGCGGTTCTTCTGGCAGTGACTGCGATGGTCGTTTTAATATTGTCGTTGGTGAGGTCTCCGGAAGAGAGTGAACATCCGCAGTCGTAATGGTCATGGCTGGTGGGTTAACGTCAGGTTTGTTGGGGTGAGCAGCTGACTGAGGAGCTACTGCTGGGGCTTCGAGTACCGTTGAGGTGGTCGGGTACTCTTTTGGCCGTTTTTTCGCGCAGCACATTCAGAACAGTCCGGGAAGTAAGTGTCCGGCTTGCCGCAACCGTAGCAGAAAACCTTACGTTCTGCTCGGCATGAAATGAACCGGTGTCCAGTTTGGTGGCAATTCCAGCAGGTCGTAAGACTTCCCACTGCTGCTACAGCAAGATGGTCTGGGTCCAAATCATCCTCCAGATCTAGGGTGGTATAATCTGGGGCCAATTCCGCAATTCCTCGTCGAGGACCCGTCCTGGTTAGTAAGTAGGGCCGGTCCCGTAGGTCTTCCTCAAACCCTTCTATACGACGCACATTTCTCAGCAGGGCCTCCATACTCTGTGGATCGGAGTTCACGATATGCCGACGAATCTCCGGTCTTAGATTGCGCTTTAGCAGGCGCAGAATTTGGGTAGAAGACAATGGCTCTGACAGCTGGTCATTCAACCGAAGGATATCGGCTCGATATTTATGGAAGGACTCGTCCGGACGCTGCCATCTAGCATTCATCTTGTCCAGGACTAATTCGTCCATGTCGACCGTAGGGTATTCCATGCGGAGTACCTCCTTCAACCGTGACCAGCGTATGGATGGGGGAGCTGAATGTATTCGCCAATATGTCTCCAGTGCTGCTTCCCTAAGCAGCATTGGCAAGTATCCTGCGAGCGCTGTGCGGTCTCCTGCTAGCATCTGCTCAATCAGCGACTCCACCCGACTTATGAAGACCTCCACCGTTATAGTATTGGGTTCCCCACTGAAATGCAGATTCCATCCCTGGATGATGCTGGGGATCTGTGTCGGCTTCAGCCGATACATGTCGTGTGGATGGAAGCGTTGGTCCGGCGGAATCACGGGAGCCTGATTAGGTGGCGGTGCTTGGCTCAATCGGGGCCGGTAAACTGGAGCCAACGGATTCATGGCTGCACCTGGCCGGATCCGTTCGGGATCACGCCGCGAGTCTACTGGGAAAACCCACGGATGTGGGTCCAAATCCCACATAGGAGGAGTTCTTGGCCTGGGTGGTGTGGGGTTCTCTCTCTGGCTTTCTAGCGAGGCTAACCGGGTGGACATGTCCTGCATTAGTGCCATTAGATCTTGTAAAACTGTGGCTTCCACAGCCACAGTGGGTGCCGACTCTTCTGCAGGCGGAACTGCTTCAGCACTGTAGTCTTCCTCTCGTGCACTCCTTGTCGTGGATGGAAGGGGTCCGCTTTTGGGGACAGCTCCACTTGCACTGGAGGACTGAGGTCGTTTTGTTGCTGGCTGTGCGATTTCTAAAGGCTGACGACAGAGCGGGCACGTGGATGAGGTTTGCCGCAGTTGGGCCAAACACAGCTGGTGTAGCCTGTGTCCGCATTGCAACCTCTGGCTTGTGGTTTCATCCATGTCCTCGTGACATATGGAGCACAAGAGAGCTGGTCCGGCATCCGACCTTAACTTCCTCCTCTCTGGCGTTCTCTTGGTGGGCATTCCTAATGTAATTTTGATTAGCAAAGAAAAAAAAAACAGAACTATAGCTATATATAAAGGAAAAAAAAATATATCTAAATAAATTTATGTATATGTTATATATATATATATATATATATATATATATATATATATATATATATATAGATAAAAATTATGCAACAACTGTAAAGTACAAAATCCTTAAAGTGGCCGTCAGTGGCGAACTATAAAAAGAACCTCACAAAAAAATGTTTTAATTAAGTTATCAAAACAATATATATGAACGGTCTTTCCCTTCCGTCTTTCCTCCCAAGTATGGACACCATGGCACAATCCTTCTAAAACGTTTCAGGGACACTCTCTTGTGGCACCATGAAAATCAGGGTTCCGAAGTGATCCCTCATTAGCAAACTTCTCAAGTTACAACTTGTCAGCCCAGGGTGGGATTCTAATCCACAAGCAGCGCGTGTCTTGTCATGGATAGTCATGGATTAGCTAATCAGCCAATCACATGAAATCAAAATCCATGTAATTTAAGACACTTAGGCACCGCTGGTTTGGGGAGCGGATCAGAATCCTCCGCAAAATGTTGTTGGGATAATAACTTTCGAACACAAAAAGGGACTCTAATATCATTTGGCCTTACTAGTTATACAATGGTGGTAAACCACCAAAGTATAATTCAAAAGCAGGACCGAACGATATTGATGTCCGAATACAACACACGTTCGGAAGTTATTAGGCTGCTGGGGCACGATTAGTGCAAAAACCCTCGGGAGTTATCTACCCGCCAAAATTTCTAACACCTTGTGGGGACACCTAGCGACGATGGACTGTCTCGTGCTCACGACTGATGATACAGCCGGGCTTTTCGGGCCCCACGTTGGGCGCCATTTGTAGTGAATATAGGAGTTTCCATAAATGTCCGTAAAGGACTGCAGCGATGTTCTGCTGCCTCGGCAGAGGAAGGTGTTAGTTCCTGCCGAGAATGCCCTCGTCCGGAGACGCGTGAATGCGCTGGCAGGCTAGCATTGCGGTGTCGTGGGGCGGGTTCATTTCCCCGGCACGAGGACTCACTACAAAACATTTCGCATTCACGAATTGCTTGCAGAGATCACACGAGGACGACCGAAGTCGCAAATTTGTAGATAACCTCCACGAAGGAATTATGACTTGTTACGAGAACAAGTGCAACCTGACAAGAAAGGCTAATTTGGGGTGACCTCGTCTTTACCCAAATACATTCAGGGCCCACAAATGAAAGAGGGGCAACCGGGTGGTGGTAGACCCCTTCAAGCCTACCCAACCGGAATAAATCCAATGTTAAATTATTGAAGTGGCCAGGTATTCCTCTTTTGAGTGGAAAACTCATACAACTTGAATTATATGAGCTTTCCCATCAGAAGGGGAGTACCCCGGTGACCAATTTATGTCATAGAATTATACAATTGAATTGCATAACTCTATGCCATAAAAAGGCACTTGGCTTGGGCCACTCAACCCATAAAGCCACCTGAAACAAAATAAGGAGTTAATCTGTACCCGGCGGCTGGCTCATATTTCGGGGTGGGAGCCTGCCACCGTACCGGGTCCTATACCCGATTGGAAAAAAACCGGAAGGGAAAGACCGATTCTTCCAGTTTAGTTCATCATTTTGTTTTTATTCGAACAACGTTAATGTAATGAAATTGGTATATCTTCACAGTATGATTTTTCTGTGGCAATCAGCACAGCAATTTACAGCACCATATTGAAAAGCATTTAACCATCGAAAGAGGGAAATTGATATTAAAAGAAGATTAACATTAGAAGAAAATTCATTTTACTCCAATTTCCTGTATTATTATAATTATTGTGGTTAGCTCTTGTAGATTCCACTCTTTCACCCTTCATACATTATGTTTCAAAAATTTTTACATGGATTTATACGAAATTAATCATTATTTCCTTAAAAAAAAAACGATTTTATACGACGATTCTTCTTTTTTTTTTTTTTATCTAAATAGACGGATGCATTGGGATGACGATTGTCGTCCTATTACATTTTTCATCTTGATCGTTTGATAAATTAAATTTGTATATATATTTCATATAATTTTCTATGTGGAATAAATATTAATTTTTATATATATTTGATATTTTTTTAAAAAAATTCAATAAATATTTAATTATAAAAATGTTAAGAGGTTACTTACAGTACCTTTCCCTCGACGACGAGCGCTCGTTGACGATTTGGAGGTAAGCAAGTCCTGGAATTTTTGGTAGTGAAGAATCGCGTTCATATATCAAATATTAACACACGAGTATTAAGACATAAAATAGATCCTAAGGGTGTATAAAATCGTATAAAAATTCAGCTATCAAAGTGTAAATACATATAGACTTCCTTGAATATCACAACCGTATGGTCTTCGAACGTGGCAATGCTCGCTGCTACTTATTCTACTGCTTTTAATGTTTAATATTTCGTTTTCAGCGGTGTCTGGAGTCTCAATTTTATTCACAAGTTTATCGACTTTCTCAGCGTTTAAACTTTTGAATGTTTCATTCCACGAATTGTTAGTCTCTCTAGATAAGTTATCAGCTTCTTTATATGCAATCCGTTGGTCACTATATGGATTGAGTGATTTGACTAATTCTTCTGGATCTCATTTCAGTTGATTTATCACTCTTTGTTGAACTATGTTTGAATACACAATGCGCCTTTTTGCATCCAAACGGTGTGTTTTCCCAGAAACAGGGAGTACGGTCCCGCCGTTTCCCAATCAACATGTGCCGCTCCGTACAATGAAGATCTTCACCTCGGCCTTCCAACCACCTGTTGCACAACACTTCGTGACCTAATGCTGATGGCTCATGGCGATATTGGCAGCTGATATCATTTTTTTACAGGCACTGTCGTAGAAAAAGTAGCAATATGTGAAGTTTTTCCTTTTTTTTTTTTCTTCTTTTCTTTTGCTGTGCATCCACAGGATGGTAGAAGTTATCTCTGCCACAAACGATTTTCCTAATAAAACTCCCTCGCCAACCATTCAAATCACTTATCACCTGACACTTACACTAGCACTTAATCGTATCCGCCTTGTGCACGGAGCGGTTTATGGGAAACTGTTCATTGAAAAAATGTTCGAGACACACGGAATAACCTCGCTCGTACCATGTGGAAATAGAAGTGCCATCTATGGGTGAACACGCGGTGGTGATAATGCACACTCATTTCGGTTATTTTCAAAATTCTAAATTGTCTTTTTTTGTAGATTCGATTAAGTTTTCAATTGAAAGCAATTTATGTTTATAATTATTAGGCGTAATTAAGGGGGAAATAAATCGAAAGAATAGGACAGGCACGCGTTAATTACCGACAAACAAAACAATTTTTAATTAATATTATGGTTGGAATGGGTAAAATTTGACAAATTTTGTGGGGTTTAAATGATACATTGATTTTATCGTTCATATAATTAAAGGGGTTAACCGTTTCGTTCTAAGCATTTGTATACCGCGTTACACCGCAATAAGTTAAATTATATTCAAAAGATATTGAAATAAAATCACTACACATTAAAACAGTTTTAGAATTTTGTTTCCCGGGTGTTAAGTACAAAAGAAATTTTTTCACTTATTTTTCATGCGAAAAAAACGAGTGTTGCGATGAGGAAGGTGACTGAATGGTTACTCCTTGTTAAATTGAGTTTGTGCTGTGTGCCTGTGTCAGCGCTGCTTTTAGAGCCATAGCTCCTAGATTACTACAATACGTCAATGTTTTACGCAACCTTTTGTGAAAATTTTGTTAAAACTGGGTTTCTTCAATTGCCAGTCAGGTTTCAGATACATGTATGTTATAACTTCTTAATCCCTGTGATGTTCGAGCGATCTATTTAGTGACTTGCCAAGTTGCTGGAGCTCATATGTTGTGCTATTTAGTAGACAACATAGAACAATACTATAATTTACAGCCTCTGGATAACCTAGATGAGGTGCTGCTTATCACAACCAGCCAAAAATGACCTTGCATCTGATATTTTGCTGAATGCTTGATGAAATCAATAAATAACTTCGTGGTCATGTTTCCTTTTGGAGTCACTTTCAATATACTATATTTTCACGGTACTCTGTTTTTACCTTTGCCCAGGGACCATTAAATGAATCTTCCTCAAATGCTAAATTGACGAGATACTTGTATTATTCCAGAAAGAGCATCAGCAGTACAGCATCTTCGCACTTTTTTTGAGTATTTGGAAGAACACGGTCTTAAGATAAATATTTCAAGGTTATAATTTAGGAAGTAAGTAGTTGATTTGTCAGGCCACCATTTTTGCTACAAGGGAGCTACGTCGTTACCCAGTAGGGCTGTGGCCATCATCAAGATTCAACAACTACTCAAGATGTGTGCGCGATGCAGATTTCTGGGCGTAACCGAATCATGCGGTGAATTTTTTGTAATATTTTGCGGTTTTTTGATGGAAGTTCCTAGGTTCTTCATTCTGAAGTCACTATATAACCAGAATCCACCATCTGGCCGATAATATATCTCAACTAAGCATTTTAACACTCGTACGTTGATTTGGCGTAAATTTATGTCGCTCAACATGATAAGGATGTTGATAGTTAGAGTACAGAAAAGCACTCAATATGAAAAATTATAAGCACAGGAAAACAAAGCTAACTTTCCGGAGGTTTTTACTGAGGAAATGAGATTTGCATGTACAAGTCACTTATGAGATCTATGCTGGTGTATGGGTATGAGACCTGAACTCTTACAAATGTTTCTTAAAATGCCCAGAACATACTTGGACGCAAAATACTCCGGAGGATATATGGATCATAGTAGAGATTACAGCAACGGGTTGTGTAATCTTTATGATGACTCATCTGTATCCGCATGCGTAAAGCTGCGCAAACTACAATGTGCAGGACATGTAGAGAGAATGGAAAAAATAGGCTCCCGAGATGAACGTTGAAGAGTAGAGTGTAAGGAAAATGTCCAGTCAGGAAACCAAAGAAATGATAGGATGGTTTAATTGATGCTGGCAGCAGATTCCTGTTTGGGATTTTCAATTTACAAACAAGTTTGCAGAGCCGCAATAATTGGAGGTGAACACTACTTGAGATGAAGGCCAAAATGAGAGTTATGCCATAGATGATGATGATCTTGAAAAAATATATAAATCAACGTGCCAGAACTTGTATTTCATATTAGGCCAGTAAGATTTGTCGTCAAGAAGGAGTACCAGCCACACCTTCAATCGCTATCAAGGCTGTTTCAACATATTGATATAAATTTGATTAAGCCACGACCTCCTTTAAATGGATTCAGGTGCATAGTTTACAAGCTTCGAGACAAACTCTCTTCAAAACTGTAATGTTGACTCATTAACAGCTATAATTTCGCGGCGTTGGGTATGTATATTCGAAATGCCTGCAAATTTAACTCTTACTTACTGTTTCAACATATTGATATAAATTTGATTAAGCCACGACCTCCTTTAAATGGATTCAGGTGCATAATTTACAAGCTGCGAGACAAACTCTCTTCAAAACTGTAATGTTGACTCATTAACAGCTATAATTTCGCGGCGTTGGGTATGTATATTCGAAATGCCTGCAAATTTAACTACGTTTGTGGGATCTCAATTTTAGGCCTGCCTGTTCAAGGTTCTCACTCAGTTGATGTATGTGGTATGATAACACTTATCCAGCAGCGTACAGTTCCTAGTCCAACGAACTCATTGAGCGCTATTATTGGGCTCTAAAATCTTCGTTAACATGCATACGTGTACATAAATGAAACAAAACTTTCGATGTCGCATTGCTTGAACTTTTTGAAGTGCTCACCTCTAGAGTTGATCTATGGAGAACCTCTTTGTATTGCTCGACAATTCATTTTTCAAACGTAGATACATCGGAACTGTAAATCTCCCGCGCACAAATGTGTCTATTGCAACCGTCATCATCATAAACCGTACTTGTTTTATTTTAAGGACTTGCACTCATGCTTACATGTTACCTCATGCTTGACGCAATGAAGAAGCCACCCTTCACCAGTTCGAACATTTTGCGATCTAGCATAATCTCCAGCAACTCAAACACACTCCCGGGGAAAAAGTTGTTGCGATTGCAGTTAATTCCGCTAGAGATCACGTTGATCAAGTAGAAGAAGTAGCAGCTATTGGTGTCCACTAGTCGGTTGGTACTTGACAACAGTAGCTGGAAAAAAACAGCACGGCAAATTACTTCTGAGCGCATCGTGTTTTGAAAGTAGTGTCTGAAGAAATACATTAACTTATGGAAATTTTTTATAAGTAGCTTCTTTTTAATTATGTTGGATTACTTAATAATTTTTCTAAAAAAGTATTTAAAAAGGAAAAATATTAGAAGGTGGTTTCAACGTGTGGACTACATAATGTCTCATCAGCCCATCACAGTTTAGATACACGTAGGTGATGGCGACCACCATACTCAAAAGTGAGAGAATCATTTCCTTCTGTTCAACTTATGCAAAATCAATGTTTTTATAACTTCGATTATTTTTACATCAATTTAATATCCTTACATTAAATTTATTGTTATGCCCTCTATACTGAGCTTTTCATTGCATTGCATGGGTTATAGATTTAGTTTTTTCGGATAGCTCCGATAGCTTGAAATTATTTATGAAATTTTTTTGAATGTATCTACTTCTTAACTAAGTTGCATTAATTAATAATTTTTCCAAAAAATGATTAAAGAAGATGAATTTTATTGCACTTTGTTAATAGTGTCGGAAGTAATACACGCCGCTTGTACCTACGCACTTACGCTTGCCCACCTACGTAGAATTGTCACTTTCTACAAACCGTAGTTTGCCAAAGCCTGAAAGGGCCGCAACGGCAACCACGGCATCCTAAGCTGTTCGCCTTTTTTACTGTGTTATTTTCAACTACAATTTTTTCAGGTTCTTCAATGATTTAACTTTGTGAAAGCAAAAGACAGCTGCCTTAAAAGGAAAATGAAATAAATAAAGGTCGGGGGATTAATAGATTTTGCGAGACAAAATTGACGGACTATCAAGGTATAATCATGTCTGGCATTAAGTACTCTAATGTCTGTTTGCATTAAACTTTCTTGTAAACCTGGAAGTGACCTCCTGCTTACTTACTTTCTAAGGACAGAAAACATACTAGATGGATGTTGAGAAAATTCGGATTAAAAATATTAAAGGTAAATATTTGAAATATCTGAGTAATTTAAAAAGTGTGATTAAGTTTAATTATTTCATATGGATGCTTTCAATTTCAAAGCGTCTAAACAGCAAATATAAGAGTATAACTACCATGAAATTAATATGCTCGCAGCGACAAAGATAAGTAAATAGTTCATAACTACAAATAAACAAATTTTCTATACTTAATTTGCCAATTGAACCAAAAAACGATGCTTAGCCTTTTTTGCCAACCCTGAGTATTCGTACGCAATCGTATCATCAGCAACAAAACCAGCAAGTCTCGTGTGGCCAGAACTCCAGATTTCATGCATCAATTTTTACGACTATGTCTCTTTACATATTAACGTCGTTAAGTGGCGCCATTTCATTCTTCTTTCAACGGTTTCTTCTTTGCGCAAACGGATGCCAAACCAATCTAATTTCTATTGTATGCAATTCAAGTTTGGAATGCTCTTGTTGAATGTACTTTTTCTAAAAAAACTTGTTGCGAGAGAATATTCTCAGTAGGGATAGCAAATGCATTCAATTGCCAGTATAGAAATCCGAATGTGCCAATAAACATAATTATTATCGTTCAGATTCTTGAACGAAGTGTCCTTCAATTTGCATGGAATGTCGGTTCATGGGTAAGTGTGAAAAAAATACAAAAAATCAAAACCAATCATTGAGCGCCTAAAGAGGAACTTTAATTAGCCAAAAAGGCTTAAATTTCTACGACATGAATTTATCCAACTGAACTTTCAATGTTCAAAGTGTCTCGTAAAGTTTTTCCTATAAAAAAAATTCTCTGCCCGCACATAAAGTCATTTAACCATTTTGAAAAAAACAACCCAACAATATCAACAAATGATCGAAATAACACTTCACTGAAACAACCGAAAATCCCTCATGAATACTATTGTGTTGGGCGTTTGGTCATTTAGTGATTCCTCGGTTCCATAAATTGGGATTAAATGAAAAGGAAAATTTTCTCTCTTTTGGCTCCACGAGACGTGAAATCAAAACAAAAATATTAACTCGACTTAAGAAATAAGCCATTGGAAATGGTTAGGGTGGCGCAAATAAAAAACAGCAGCTCTCAGCTAAGAAAAGTAAACTTTTCCCTACATCCTTTCAGGACACCCAGGGGGGTATGATTCAACAATCTCACGCGACAAAAAAATTCAGACAAGTGAAAGGAAAGACAAGACGTGGCAAAGCCCCTTAGAAAAAGAGATACAAGTGGAGTGGGAAAAACTAACAGAAAGAATTTTCCAGTTTCACAATAGAAAGAACAAAAGGATGACTCCTTTGGCTACAGTGGCAAGTCGCCATCTTGGCAAGCGGCAGAGCAGTGTGGCGTCAACGAACAACAGTCGCCGGCTGGCGATAGAAGCATAAAGCTGAAAAGGAAGTAGCTTGGGAGCAGTTACTTTTTATTTTTTTCAATTTCACGCGTAAAATAGCAATTAGAGATTGTATGGCCGACGGCAATGCAGAACCTTTTCTAAATGAAAACTGAAGTCTTGGAATAGGAAAAGACAACAACAATGACTGAAATGGGGACAACAGTCAAATAAAAACAACAGCAAGGCTGCAAGCACGACAATAACAATGAACTTAAACAGTTTCTTCCGTTTTCTATTCGTTTTTTTTCTCAGATTCCACAGTCAGGACGATCAGGATGATTTTGTTTTTTTGCTTTCACGTAAATCGAGTTTTGTAGGGATGAGTGTGACCGGGAGCAGCCAACTGTTGAATATAACGGGTGTATTGCTTTAAGTTTTCAACGCGAAAAAAGTTTAGGGTCAGTTTGTTTTATTCTTATTCGATTTACCCCCAATTAAAGTGTTACAAGTCACTAAATGGCTAAATGCACTGTAGAGGCAAAATACTTAAGATATTGAGTAAGAACTAAGTACATTCCCGATCGGGAACCAATTTATGCACACATAAACGGATATTAAAGCCTGATGCGGGAAGAGTGCGCCATGCTTTTCAGAGCTCTGATGGGACACGCCTAAGTCAGGTATGCCTTATGTGGAACAAATGGGGACATAATTAAGCAATTGATCAATTTTGAAAAATTCTCATATGAGCAGAAAACGAAACCAGTATCCCGATTAATATTTTCCAAGTTAGAATTTGATTAAGAATTCTTTACTTATTTTTAATTTAGGCATGCCCAATGTGGGCATAATGGGACGTGCCTAAGTTTGGCATGCCTGATGGGGGCCTAATTAGGCATGCCTAATTCATTCCGATTAGGACTCTTTAAGGAAAACCCATCAGGCCCGAATGCGGATCGCAACGGATTACCCCGCAACTTCCTAAACAGAACAGCTTAAGTACAGACGGGGTCTCCCCTATTAGGGTCAAAGGGGTTTCCGTAACAATTCCTGAACGGAAAATTTTTGGTCGCGTAAAATTGAGACAACGTCGAAACTTGCCGCTAAGAATTTTAAATATTTACCTTGTTCCTCAATTAAAAAAAAATTAAAATTAAGGAATCAGTCGGGCTCGTCTAACAGTTCACAATTTGGGAGCTGATGGGACTTACCTTAACAATTCCTAATTTGCGAACTGATTACGCTTGTCCAAATAACTCCTAAACAGAATAATTTTAACTATGAAAAATGAAAACAAAAATAAATCTCATGGTAAGAACTTACAATTATATAGAAGACGAGAATGCGCAGCTTTTAAGATTCCGCAAGTTTGGCTGTTATGCGGAATTTACACAAGAGCTTCTTTAATCGCGATTCCAGGACAGAATCGCGGTCGACCTTGCAATCGACTTAAGATGTGAAGTCTGGAGACACGACTATGAATTTGCAGTTTTAGTGTTGAGAATCGGTATTGTCCTTGATTTCTTTTAGGAACGACTGCCGGTGTGTATTAAAACCTACTTAAATCAGTGTTTTATGATAACTTGCCTGTCTGGAAAGTAACGATCAGAATATCTCAGAGTAACATTTGGTTTTTATTCATGTTCAGCGATATTAATTGGTTTGGTACCAACAGTTATTGAGAATATGATATTTTAATGGTTGTTCACAAATATTTTTTCCAGTTGGTGGCATACAAATTAAATGAACATGGTGGACTGGAATCCTTCCATTTGGTAGGAACTACCAAGCAGGGATACCTCAGCTGGAATCCCATCCGACCCTGCAGCCTTTTTGCTTTCATGGGCAAAATTGAATCCTCCAATTTGTTCTTCGTAAAGATTGGGCAATCCGCTGGAGTCTTATCGTAGGTCGCTTCGACAAGAATGTAGGAAAAAGGAGCCCGAACAATCACGTTTATCTTTTCTGCCTCGTACGTGTAGAGTAAAAGTTGGGCTCCGAGCTTCCGCATGACCAGCATGTAGCCTAGACCCTATGAATCCCTGTTCACGTTGTCTATCAGATCTTGCCAGCAGCTGAGTTTAATCTGATTATCATCCCACGAGAGTTGTAAGAACACACTAGATATTTCGTTGTAAGAACACACTAGATATTTCGATAAGGAAAGTATTGTAGACCAAACAAGTTGGGTAGACGGGCCTACGCTCATGTCAGAAGGGTTTTGTACCCATCGTATGAAATGCAGTCACCAGCAACGAATAAAATCAAGAAACATGTCAAGGAGATGTGCACATTTAAAAAAATTCATTGTTTCGCCATTTTGTTCCAAACTAACAAAAATCACTCAAATTAAAAATTCCTAAAAATATATATGCTATTGATCTTATTTGAAAATTTCAAGAAGATCAAATCAAAACTGCAGGGTATTATGGAAAGTCTATAAAATACCAAAAGCGTGTGTTATTGTTGTTGTATTGGAGAAATTTCAAATGGCTATAACTTCCGTGAATATGATTCGGTTTCATCAAAATTTTTTGTAAGATTACTTAAATATCGGATCTTATTGAGTTAAAGGGTATCCACACGATTTTATTGGGGAAAATGTGAAATTCGAGTGGGAGGTGTCGTTGGACTTTGGTGGAATGTAAAATACTTTTATGAATCAAGAATACTTGCCTTAGCGTATTCGAACCACTTTATGTTCAAAAGTTTTATTCGAGACAGTATCAATGTTCTCAGAGGGTATGGAACTTTTGATAGCAATCAACACTCTGCTACCTCTGGTCAGACCTGTGGGTGAATAGTAACAATCAGCTCTATAAATGGTCCAGCTATAGTCTAGAATTTCTTCGTTAATGTAACCACCATGGAGCCAGGTTTTGGAGAACGTTAAAACATTAAAATAGCAGGACTTAGCATCAAGGCATAATTTATTAATTTTTCCTCTCATGCTGTTACAATTATGGTAAAAGAGTTTAATAATAGTCAATGGTAAATTACTGTTAGGAATGGTATTTTTTAAACTCTTCTCACATGCTTGGATCTTACATGCAAATCGTATATTTCTAGAACATTCTTTACCTGGTCAGCAGAAACTCCGAACTTCTAGTGATATTTAACGATTAGACGGCATAATGACCCAATCCCAATAGGTACGTCCTCTTGCTGTATTTGTACTTTGAGATTCGTTTTGGTTTTAACATCAAAACAGGTAAATTCCGGCTCTTTGCGCGTGTCAGCAAGATAAAGTCCCTAAATCTAGAAAATAGATATCCACTATCAAGATTATCATTCATATCAGTAGCTAGCTTTCCAGGAGTTGGATTTAGTGGGTCAAGGTAACTTGCCTTGGAAGCGGAGACATAGTGTTTCAAAATGGCAGAACGTAGATAACACCCTCACAAGAAAGAGCCAACGGTTCACCACGAGCAAAATCTGAGTAAGGTTTAAGTGTAGGTGATTGTGCAGATTTTTTTAGGAGACGCTACTAACAGGTGCAATAATCGGTTGAACCAGAGGAGAAGTTTGTGTCTTATTATTCTGAAAGGTGTGAGTGCCACTGGAAATCAGTCTTTTCGAGTGTCTATCATTTAAAGAGAAGTCGTTGTCTGAGAATCGGACTGAGTCTAATTATAAAAGTAAGACCTTTGTGACGAGCCAACTACATTGGAAGTTGAAGATCTTCTACTTCTTATTGCATTTGGATTACATTTTTTATCAAAATATGAAAATTTTTGTGAACCATATATATTTTTACTTTGAATCGTCTTACTCTTGATGAATAAATTTTTGGATTTCCATTTCCTAAAAGTCATTTCCTTCCAACTCTGGTACTCGTTACACTCGTGTAGATCTATGAACATCCAGGCATATCGTGCAGGAATAGATACCTTGAATTTGTGTTGTACAAACTCTACAGAATAGTCTTCAAGCAAAACCTCAAATTTGAGAAAAAACTACCACGGAAGCTAAAATTTGATCCACTTTGCTCATAATAGTACATTTTATGAGTTTCCCTATAGAGTAATGCCAGGCGACAGGAATATTCTTGGAGGCTAGCATTTTTTGAGGTGTTCCGCCCCACGTGCCGGAGGAAATTCCCACAGGAGTACTCTTGGAGGCTAGCATTCTTTGAGGAGCACCACCTCCAAAGACCTAAGGCTGTGGGAGTAACGTGAGGTTCCCTCCTGGGACCATAGGTAACCATCCTGACAGAATCTGGACTACGCATTGGATAGCACACTGGAATTAATGCAGGCGGATATAATGTTTTTTTTTGTGTTTAGGAGGTGAATGCCGTGTACGCATAGAGTGCGGTACTCTCACGCTCACAAGAAGGTGATTGGACTACCCACTGAACACCTCCCCTGTCAACCCGAGAACCTAGCCTGGAACTGTTTGACACATTACTTCGGGCCAAGTCTCGTTTTGTTACGCCGTGAGGCACCCTTGAGCTGGGGGATCCTTTTCCTAGCGGAAGGGGAAGAGGAAGTGCCAGAAAAGCGATCCACCAGCCTCAACACCCCCGGTTGCTGTAAGTCCCTTTTATATTTTAGGACTGCCCGAGAATAATGGGCCACCTGATTCCATTTGTCAACCGATTCGAGCATCACCGCAACTATATTATCCGGGGTGAGCTTTCCTGTCTTCTGTAGAGTTCTCTTCACCACCTGGCCCATTTTATGCACACGAAAAATGATTGGCGAGCATTGTCCTCCTCTCCTTGGCAAAACCGACAATTGGGAGACCGTGACTTATCAATCTTGTGCAGGTAAGCCTGAATAAACCCATGCCCACCCAAACGCTGGGTTAGATAGAAGTCAGTCTCACCATGCTTTCCATTTAGCCACGCGCCTCTGATCTGGGATGAGGCACGCAGTCCACCTTCCCTTCGTGCAATTCACCCAAGACTTCAGCCAATCGTTGAGCGAGCGCTGTCTCTCCTCGCGGACAACCGTCTTCTTCGCATTCTCGTTTTGGCGCAGATAAATAGCACGGAACTCTCTAGCAACGAGGGCGACAGGTATCACGCTTGCAATAACTCTCACCACCGAATCATAGACTATCGGATACGAAGATGCAATCCTCAGAGCTCCTGTTCTCTGTACCTGTGCCAAACATTTTAGTATACCTCCTTGCCGAGAGCGTCACCCTATACTTCTGATGACCACTTCGGTTCTCTCAGGTGCTAGACTGAGCCAGCAAGCAGTCATCCAACCCCTCAATCGGCGCATTAGCATACCTAGCCTAAGTTGCCCCTGTTTTAGCGACCAGAGCCTCAACATCATCCGCATAGCCGACTAAGCCCGACTCATCTGGCATCTCAAGTCTCATTAGCCCGTCATAAGACACTTTTCACAGATCCAGACCAAGGATAGATCCCCAGGCAACACCCGATGTCATTTCCATCCTTCGTTGGCCCTATGTCGTGTCGTAGAGCAGGCTTTGGTCCGTTAAGTAGTTCCTCAAAAGCCACATTAGATATTCTGGAGGTTGAAAAGGGCGTTCCAGCGTATTCAGAATATCCATTCATCGAACGGAGTTGAAGGCGTTCCTGATATCGAGTGTCACCAACGGACGCATTAATGTAAAACGTCCTACTCTAAAGCCGTACTGCCAAGAAGATAGGTCCCCAGCAGCACGAATCGCGTCAGTGACTCTTTCCTTGATGAGTTTCTCTAGCACTTTCCCAGCCGTGTCTAGCATGCATAACAGGCGGTATGCAGACGGAAATTCGGGATTTCCCTTCCCCTTGCTGATCTGCACAAGCCTCGCCAACTTCCATCGTACCGGCAAACCCCTGTCCTGTAGGCAAGCGTTAATTATGCTGAGCAGCAAGTCAGGACAATGGTGATAGACAAGCGGCAAATACTTATATCTCGCCTGGCTTATGAGACATCGACAAATGATATTTGTGATTATGTCTCAACAAAATTTGGACCTTCAATAAAGATCATTAGCTGCCACAAACTGACAAAAGACAACATTGAGGGAAGACTTATAGCTTCCTTTAAGCTTACTGTACCACCAAACTGCAGCATAGTTCTTCAACCAGAAAACTGGCCTCCTAGAGCATTAATTAAACCAAAAGAAGAAATTTTCGCAGCGTGGTGAGCTCTCTTCCGAAACTTTTACAACTGGTCATTCTATGCCTTTTCCAAATATTAGTTTAAATTTCGATATTCAAAACACTTCTCGATGCTTCAATGTTTATTATCAAAGTGTACGTGGCATGTGAACCAAGCTGGAAGCTATTCAAATTGCCTCATCAATTTCCCGCGATGATTTCATTTATTTAACAGAAACCTGGCTTACTCCTGATATCGCCAGCAGTGAAATTTTTCCACTATAGGATGTCTACCGAACTGATAGAGATCGTTTGGTTTCAGGTAAAACTGACGGTGATGGCGTACTTATTGCTACTCATAAAGCCTTAGACAGCAAACTCTGCTGTGACTTTACATCGTCACTTCCAGTAGAATGCATCACTGTCTTAATCAATATCTCTCAAGCCGTGAGTATAGTATTGTTTTCCGCGTATATCCCCTGCAATGCTCCGTTCCGCGTTTCGTGTTTCTGTAGCATCAACCCTCTATACACTATTTTAATCTGTGGTGACTTTAACATGCCTTGCCTAAGCTGTCATACCCTCTCATCATTCAATGATCTCTCTATCCTGTTTTTTTCTTTTACATCGCTTTACTCCCTATCGCAATTAAATATGATTACAAACGCAAACAATCAACTTCTCGATATCATCCTTACTACCAATCCTGCCTCTGTCTCCTCGATCACAAAGTTCCCCTCCGAATATGTAAAACTTGGTCCCCATCATCCGCCGATTGAGGTTCGTTTATCTTTTCTTACACCTCGGTCCAAACGCATTCCTTTCTCCCCAAGATTTAATTTCCGCAAAGCCAACTATGCAGCCATTCAGCTTGAGCTGGATAATTTTGACTGGAATTCAATGCTACAGAAGCTAGATGTCAATTCAGCGCTATCAACTTTCTATGAGAATCTCAGTAGCA
Source organism: Odontomyia ornata (assembly GCA_963969285.1). Taxonomy (NCBI): domain Eukaryota; kingdom Metazoa; phylum Arthropoda; class Insecta; order Diptera; family Stratiomyidae; genus Odontomyia; species Odontomyia ornata. The sequence goes on along the minus strand of OZ017741.1, from coordinate 133,356,547 downwards.
TAATTACAAACCATGTACCTACCTGCCGCTCCCCTTGGAAAAAGAGCCCCAGCTGGTTTTCCACTGAAGTCTCAGACGCTCTTTATTTGAAGGACCAGGCGCGCAAAAAACTTCATTATTCCAACTCTAACACGGATCTCACCAACTACCGACTGCTTCGTTAAGAAGCCAAAAAGAGGTTAAGAACGCAATGCGATCTTTTTACTATATGATTGAAACACCACTGCAATCTAATAGTCCTAATTCCTTTTGGACATACATACATTCTCTGAAAACAACATCCCATAATCTTAATATCTTCTCATGGCGTAACTGCCAAGCTTCTGATGGGCAAGCTATTTGTGACCTTTTCGCTCAATTTTTTTCCTCCACATTTAAGGTTTCGGACCCCACTATATACTCATCATGTCCTCCTTCTTCCCCTATTATGCATTTTATTGTGACCTCTCCATTGGAAATTGAAAATGTACTGCTTACTTCTGACATTAATGGTGATCCGGGTCCTGATGGAATGCCAAATCTGTTCGTTAAGTCATTATCTTCTTCATTATCTACCCCACTGTCAATTATTTTCAATATTAGCCTTTCTTCTTCCTGTTTTCCTGACGTCTGGAAGCATGCTAACATCTTTCCTATCCATAAGTCCGGAGATCGACGTGAAATCTCAAACTATCGTCCGATTTCTTTGCTGTTTTGGTTTGGCAAGCTCCTTGAGCGAATTGTGCATAACAGAATGTACGATGACATCAGCATCCTGTTTGCAAATGAAGAACATGGCTTCATTAAAGGTCGTTCGATATTAACTAATTGGTTAGAACTTACGAACACCATCTCTCTTGCTTTCGACAAGAGCCAACAAGTCGATGTCATATACACCCATTTTGCTAAAGCCTTTGACAGTGTTGGTCACGGCCTTTTGGCTAACAAACTCCGATCGTTCCCGACTCAATCCTCTCTTGGATCTTATCTTTTTTATCCCATTGCTCTTGCACCGTTACATGGAATAATTTTATTTTCATCGGACTCATTTAACCCAAAATCTGGTGTTCCTCAAGGATCAGTTTTAGGCCCTTTGCTATTCAACATTTTCAGTAATGATCTTCCCCAATGCTTTTCCTCTAATTGTCTTCTTTACGCTGATGATTTAAAAATTTATCATTCCATTAACTCCAGCAAAGACTGCTTATACCTCCAAAGTGATCTTGGTGACCGTGAAACTGGTGTCAAGGTAATTTACCTCCTTTTAACATTTCAAAATGTTATCACAAGAGATTCATCAACAAAATTCATCCAATTTTATATGAATACCGGATTGATGGATTGCTGCTCGCACTCGTGGACAAATTTAAAGATTTGGGAGTAGTTTTTGACCCAGGTTTGAAATTTAACATGCATCACCCCTAGAGCTTCACGTGTCGCTGGTTTTATTTTACGATATTCTTGCAAGTCTTTTAGCATTTCAACCAGCGTCCATCTATTTGTACTTCTAGCCCGGTCAAACCTTGAGTATGCCTCCCAAGTAAAGACTACACCAATCTATCGGATGCTGTTAAAATGTACAGCTTAAATTCACACGATCTTTATTCTACAAATATAACCTCACTTACAGCTCCTACGATGAGCGCTTACAGATCCTCAACATTCCATCACTCAAAATAGGAGAGGATTCTTAGACCTGTGCTGCTTATTTAAATGGTATTCTTTCATCCAACCTTCGGGAAAGGCTTTATATACGTCCCACCTCAAGAACGCGTTCAACTGACATATACTTTATGCCCTCTGCTCGTACCGATATTTATTTTTATTCATTTTTAGTACGCGTATCACGTCGTTACAATGAGCTCCAGCTGGGTCCCCAGCCACATTCCTTAAGCGCTTTTAAAAGAATATTGCATAATATTCTCCTAAGCTCCCAATAGTTCATTAGTACTTTATATTCTTGTTTTTTTTCTTATTTCAGATTACAACTTTCTTTTTTCGCATATATTATATTATATTTCATTAACTATTTTGTAATTAGATTCACGGATCTGCAAAATAGTGTAAATAAATAAATAAGTAAGTAAATAAACACCTCAACTGGAATACCATCTGCACCTGGAGCCTTCCTCGCTTTCAATAAAAGGACTGCCTCCTCCAGTCCCAGCTGTGTGAATAGTGGACAACCAACTGCTGTTCAACCATGGAGAGCGTAAACCTGGAAGGGAAGGGCGGGGAAGAATGCTCACACTATCTCGTCCATCCTTTCCGTATCATTTATACAAGGCTTCCGTAGGGCACCAAGCTTCCGCATAACTAGCTTGTAGCCAAGGCCCTACGGATCCTTGTTCATATTCTCCACTAGATGTTGGTAGCAGCGAGCCTTGCTGTTGTTAACAAATTTGCGAAGGCATTTTCTGGCCATCTTATATGCTGCTGCGCGGTTGCTTACCTCGTCATGGTTCCGTACCAATCGGGCCTCGCGCCGAAGTTTGTGACACTTTCTTTGTTTTTCAGCGGTTTCAGCTGACCACCAGTACACTGGGGGCTTGCCGTGCTGGGGCTTATGACGGGGCATAAAAGCACTGCAAGCAGTCGTGATGATGCTCATAGTTGAGTTCACCACGTCTTGAGCTGCCAACTCGTTCGTCCCCTCCGAAGCTCCATTCAGCGGCTCACCAGCTGTGAGCACCTCGACGAACCTCTCGACGTTCGTCTTTACGATGTTCCATCCAGTTGTAGAAAGCCAAGAACATGGACGTCGGGAGTCGACATCGCTTATGTCAAGCAGAATGCACTGATGATCACTGGCTGAGTAGTCCTCTAATACTCTCCAGTTCTGTATCCTCCGTACTGAGAACTCCGAGGCGAATGTCACGTCCGATATGATTCGCTCACAGCCAATACGGCGGAAAGTTGATGTATTTTTGATGTTCAGTACGATGAGCGCCGTTCTGGCCACCATTTCCAGGATTCATTTACGCCGCGGGTCTATTTGAGGCACGCCCCATTCGATTGCTTTCACGTTGAAGTCTCCCCCAATGAGCACGGTACCGTCTGCGCTCAAGACATCGCCCTCCAGAGCAATAAGCTTGGCTTGGAAAGATGATAACGATTCGTTCGGCGTTAGGTACACACTGAAGAAGGTGGTTCCTGAGCACCGAGGGTACACAAAACCATCCCCACGTCCACAGCGCTCAGGCTGAAAATCACTGTTTCGAACCCAGATAGCGCCAGTACCAGCTTCATTAGGATACCATGATGCCCAACTTTTATCGTGGTGTTGCTCACTCAGCAGCAAGAAGTCGGCTTTCATGTCCCTCGCAAACTGCTGAAGCAGGTTTTGGGCGGTTGAACTGTGGTGCAGTTTTAGTTGCAGGATGCGGGTCATCAAAGTTCTGATTTTGCTTTGGCTGGGTGGTGTGGAGTGACTATAGCCAAGGCACTCGAAACATTGAAGAGGCATTGCTCTTCGCCGTATCCTACAGACAACCTTCCCTATTCGTGCTTTGCCCTTATTCAGAAATTGTTCGGCGTCCTTTCCAGTCAGGTCAATCATGGCCATGCGGCCATCCTCTATGGTTTTCTGGTATCAGCCTCACCTTGAACCTTCCCACGCTAGCGAATTCCCTTTTGAGGGCCTCTTCCAACTCGGCCAGATCTGTGACGCATTCAATGCCTCTTATTTCGATCATTGCCATCGGCTCAAGCGAGGCTGAAGCTGCGCTTTTGCCGAGGACTTTCTTTACTGGGTCGCAGAATATTTCCCTATTAGTGGCCTCTGCTCCAAATCCGACCAGTATGTGGCCCAAACGCGTTGGTTGTACTGCTTTAATGGTAGTGTTAGTGTCTGCGGGCCTAATGTTTACCCTGATGTTCCGCAGCAACTCCGCAAAGGATCGACCATCTCGATGTTTTACGAACAGTGTCTGCTACCGGGATATTTGTCGGGGCTTCTTTCTCTCCTATTTTGCATCGGGTCTTTTTTCTTCTTAGGTGTCCGTGCGGACTTTACTTTCTGGAACTTTTTGAAGGAGTTTTTTAGCGATTTCAGCGCTCCTTTTGTAAGTAATGCATGGAACCCCTCATCTGGTGCTTTGCGCCCATCAAGTGCCTCTTCCTTTCTTCTTTTATCCTGATCTCCTTCAATGGGGCTGGACACCATTGTTTTATTAATTTTCAATGGTGCAGCTATCTGCACATTCCATCTATATTTCGCCCCCAGCACTTCTTTAGCCTTTTGCTTTTCTTCAGCCTTCTGGTTCTCTTTCGTCTTTAATCAGCTCGTCCGATAACGTCCTATGCGTTTTAGGAGTTCCTCTAGTTCAAGGAGCCCAAACCTTACTGCCTTGGTGATTTTTGGCGAGTCGTATGCAGATTGTGTACATTTTGGAGCAACTCCCGCTTTTTGAAATAGCCTTTCTTCATCATGTCACCGCACGGCAATTGTACTCTGTAGCCATCGTCCCTGGAAGAGGTTATCCGCTTCTGTTTCCGAATACAGTACTTCGACATGGGCGATAAAATCACACATCGTCACTTTATTTGCCTGGTCACTCGTTTCTTCTCCTGCCTTAATCTCCTCGTTGACTTCAAGATGGTTCTTTATTATGTCGGAATTTACAACCCTTGCTTCTATTACTGCAGTAGTGATCGCAGCAGTGACCATCGAGTTCTCGAGTTTCTTTATATTTTCCTCCACCGCTCGAACATCTGGTGCATCCTGCAGAGTTTCCCGCTTTTCCTTCATAGGATGTTCTGGCGTTCGCAACATTTTTTGCTGCGCCCGAATGCCACAGGAATCTCAGTCTGGACCAGACTATCTGCTAACCTCCGTTTTTCGCCCGTCTTTACTGTCGCTGTATTATTCGTCGTTTTCGCCGCAGTTAGTACCCTCCGAATGTGCTCTTAACATCCTGGCTGCAGCCGCTGGTTACGTTATCGTTATTGTTATTCTTGGAATCTTTTTTTTAGTTTTTCTTCACCTTTTTTAAGGGGTTTTGGTTGCTTTAGTTTTATTGAGTCCCCCCTCGGAGCCACTATCTCCGTTCATGGTTATCTTTGGTCCCATGGTTATCTTTGCAGAGCAAGGAGGTATATAATGGTTTATACCCAGTTACTTTGCATGGTAGCACTGAGGTGACACTCATGTATGAACAGCTCAAATTCAGCCATTATATTGTCATTGTCCCGGTAAAACCTTGGCAGGCATTGGAGTGCGTTCAAAGTGCGCACCATTGGGTTAGCAGTAGTCTGGCTCTGAGCACTTGCTCCCATAAGGGCTTGTGTTAACTCTCGCATGGTCTCCTTGTGCTGAATATAAAACCCTCGGGACCAAAAAAACGGAAGTACTGGCTCCGAACTGGGGCTCCATAAAACCGGAGCAACTAAAAACGCCGCAGAATGATAAAAAAATCCATGAAAAGAAAGCAACAATAACAACACCACGCGGCTGCAACCACGATGTTTTTTTTTTTTTTTTTTTGTGGTAGGAAGTAGAAGGCATTTATGCCGGCCGAGTCTGGCAGTGTGGGACTCCCATGGAGGATACCTTTGGACTACCCACTAAACACCTCCCCTGTCGATCTGAGAACCTAGCCTGGAACCGTTTGACACATTACTTCGGGCCAGGTCTCGTTTTGTTACGCCGTGGGGCGCCTTCAAGCTGGGGAGTCTCTTTCCTAGCGGGAGGGGAGGGAGGAAGAGGAATTGCCAGAAGAGCGATCCCCCAGCCCCAGCGCCTCCGGCTGCTGTGAGTCCCTTTTATATTTTAGGACTGCCCGAGCATAATGTGCCACCTGGTTCCATTTGTCAACCGATTCGAGCATCACCGCAACTATATTATCCGGGGTGAGCTCTCCCGTCTCCCTGTAGAGTTCCCTTCGCAGCCTGGCCCATTTGGTACACGCAAAAAATGTGTGACAGGCATTGTCCTCCTCTCCTGGGCAAAACCGACAATCGGGAGACCGTGACTTGCCGATCTTGTGCAGGTAAGACTGAAAACACCCGTGCCCGCTCAAGAGCTGGGTCAGATAGAAGTCAGTCTCACCATGCCTTCGATTTAGCCACGGTCTCACATCCGGGATGAGGCGCGCAGTCCACCTTCCCTTCGTGCAATTCCTCCAAGACTGCTGCCAATCGTTGAGCGAGCGTTGTCTCTCCTCGCGGACAACCATCTCCCTCGCATCCTCGTTTCGGCGCAGGTAAATAGCGCGGCACTCTCTAGCAAGGAGGGCGACAGGTATCACGCCTGCAATCACTCTCACCGCCGAGTCGGAGACTGTTGGATACGAAGATGCAATTCTCAGTGCTCCTCTTCTCTGTACCTGTGCCAATCGTTTTCGGTATACCTCCTTACTGAGAGCGTCGCCCCATACCTCTGCCCCGTACAGTAGCACTGACCCTACAGCACTCATCAAGAGGCGTCTTCTTGATGGGCTGGGTCCCCCCTACGTTGGCCATAAGTCGGCTCAGGGCCGATATTCCCGAAGCAGCCTTCTCAGCCGTTGCCCTGATTTGCTCAGAGAAACTCATCTTCGAGTCGATCAGTAGCCCCAGGTACTTCACCGCTGGCTTCGATTCGATCTGTATATCTCCAATACTGATCATCCTTACTCTAGGGATTCTCTTTTTTGTCAAGATGACCACTTCGGTTTTCTCCAGTGCTAAACTGAGCCCGCGAGCAGTCATCCAGTCCCTCACTCGGCACATTAGCATACCTAGCCTAAGTTGCGCTTGTTCAACGGTGCGTCCGGCGACCAGAGCCGCAACATCATCCGCATAGCCGACCAAGCGCGACTCATCTGGCATCTCAAGTCTCAGTAGCCCGTCGTAAGACACGTTCCACAGGTCCGGACCAAGGATAGATCCCTGGGCAACACCCGATGTAATTTCCATCCTTCGTTGGCCCTGTGTCGTGTCGTAGAGCAGGCTTCGGTCCTTTAGGTAGTTCCTCAAAAGCCGCATTAGATATTCTGGAACTTGAAAAGAGTTTTCCAGCGTGTCCAGAATATCCACCCATCTAGCGGAGTTGAAGGCATTCCTGACGTCGAGTGTCACCAACAGGGCGATCCGTCGCTTGGTGCGACTATATGCCTCTGTGTTTTGGACCGCGTTCACCACCTCTGCAATCGCATCAATGGTAGAACGTCCTGCTCTAAAGCCGTACTGCCGAGAAGATAGGTCCCCAGCAGCACGAATCGCGTCAGTGAATCTTCCCTTGATGAGTTTCTCTAACACTTTCCCAGCCGTGTCTAGCATGCATAACGGGCGGTATGCAGACGGCGATTCAGGATTTCCCTTCCCCTTGCTGACCAGCACGAGCCTCGCCACCTTCCATCGTACCGGGAAAACCCCGTCCCGTAGGCAAGCGTTGAATGTGCTGAGCAGCAAGTCAGGACAATGGTGATAGACGAGCCGCAACACCTCAGCTGGAACACCATCTGGACCTGGAGCCTTCCTCGCATTCAAGGAGAGGACTGCCTCCTCCAGTTCCAGCTGTGTGAAGAGTGGGCACTCTACTGCTGTTTCGCCATGGACAGCGTCAACACGGACGGGACGAGCGGAGAAGAGTCCCCGCACTATGGCGTCCATCTTTTCCGCGTCATGTATACAAGGCTTCCGTAGGGCACCAAGTTTCCCCATGACCAGCTTGTAGCCAAGGCCCCACGGATCCTTGTTCACATTGTCCACTAGGTCTTGCCAGCAGCGAGCCTTGCTACTGTTGATCAGTTTGCGAAAGCATTTCCTGGCCGACTTATATGCTGCCACCTGGTTGCATGCCTCGTCACGGTTCCGCGCCCGTTGAGCCTCATGCCGAAGCTTGTGACACTCCCTCCGCTTTTCAGCGATTTCAGTAGACCACCAGTACACTGGGGGCTTGCCGTGCCGGGGTCTTCGATGGGGCATAGAAGCGCAGCAAGCAGTCGTGATTATGCTCATAGTAGAGTTCACCACATCTTGAGCTGCCATTTCTTCCGTCCCCTCCGGAGCTCCCTGCAGCGGCTCACCTGCTGTGAGAACCTTGACAAACCTCTCGACGTCCATTCTTTCAATGTTCCATCCACTTGTAGAAGGCCGAGAGCACGGACGTCGGGAGATAGCATCACTTATCTCAAGCAGAATGCACTGGTGATCACTGGCTGAGTAGTCCTCTAATACTTTCCAGTTGTGTATCCTCCGTACTGAGAACTCCGAGGCGAATGTCACGTCCGGTATGGTTCCCTCACAGCCAATACGGCGGAAAGTCGGCGTATTTCCGGAGTAGAGTACGACGAGGGCCGTCCTGGCCGCCATTTCCAGGATTCGTTTTCCCCGCGGATCCGTCTGAGACATGCCCCATTCGATTGCTTTAGCATTGAAGTCGCCCCCAACGAGCACCTTACCCTCTGCGTTCGAGACAGTGCCCTCCAGAGCATTAAGCTTGGCTTGGAAAGATGATATCGGCTCGTTAGGCGTTAGGTACACACTGAAGAAGGTGATCCCTGAGCACCGAACCCACACGAAGCAATCCCCCAGTCCACAACTCTCCGCTTGAAAGTCACTGTTCCGAACCCAGATAGCGGAAGTACCAGTTTCATCAGAGTACCATAATGCAGGACTTTTATTATGGTGTTGCTCACTCAGCAGCAAGAAGTCGGCTTTCATGTTCCTCGCAAACTGCTCAAGCAGATTTTGGGCGGTTGAACTGCGGTGTAGGTTTAGCTGCAGGATGCGGGTCATCAAAGCTCTGATTTGGCCTTGGCTAGGGCTTCCTGGAACACCCGGCATTTTCCTGACCCCAAGATGTGTCCAAAATCAAGTTTAGGATCAGCATCCTTGCAAAGAATACAGTGTGCCTCCTTCGTACGCTCTTTTCCTTTATGTCCCATTTCAACGCATTTGTAACATAGGGAACTCCTATCGGGTCCTTTGCATACTTGTGTGGTGTGACCATAACCAAGGCATTTGAAACATTGAAGAGGCGTTGCTCTTCGCCGTATCCTACAGGCAACCCGCCCAATTCGTACTTTGCCCTTAATCAGGAATTGTTCGGCGTCCTTTTTGGTCAAGTCAACTATGGCCATTTGTTGTCCCCTGTTGTTTTCTGGTGTCAGTCTCGCTTTGATCCTTTCCACGCTAGGGAACTCCTCTTTGATGGCCTCTTCTACCTTGGCCAGATCCGTCACGCAGTCAATGTCCCGTATTTCGATCGTTGCCATCGGCTCGAGCGGGGCTATAGTTGCGCTTTTGCCGAGGACTTTCTTTACTGCGTCACAGAATGCATCTTTATTGCCGGCCTCTGCTCCGAATTCGACCAGTATGTGGCCCGAACGCGTTGGTCGTGCTGCTTTAATGGTAGTATTGGTGTCTTCGCGCCTTACGTTTCCCCTGATGTCCCGCAGCACCTCCACGTAGGATCGGCCATCTTGGGGCTTTACAAGCAGTGCCTGCTGCCGGGTTCTTCGTCGGGGCTTCTTTCTCACCTGTTTTGCATCAGGTCCTTTTTCTAATTGGCGTCCGTGCGAATTTTATTTTCTCCCTTTTTTTGAAGGAGTTTCTTTGCGGCTTTCTTCGCTGCTTTTGTAAGCACTGTCTGGAACCCCCGATCTGGTGCTCCACGCCCGTCGAGTGCCTCTTCCTTCCTTCTTTTATCCCGATCTCCTTCGATTGGGCTAGACGCCATTCTTTTATTGACTTTTAATGATGAAGCTTTCTGCGTGTCGCCTTTAGATTTTACCCCAAGTGCCTCTTTAGCCTTCTGTTCATCTTCGGCCCTTAACCAGCTCCTCCAATAGTGCCCTATGCGATCTAGGAGCTCCTCTAGTTCAAGGAGCCCCTCCTTTGCTACTTTGCTAATTTTTGGGGAGTCGCATGCAGCTTGTATTCTTTTCAGAACATCTCCCGCTTTTCGAAGTAGTCTTTCCTCTTCGTATCGCTGGGCCACAATTGTAACTTGCGACCATCCTTGGGAGGGGTTTTTGCGTTCCGTTTCTGAGTGCAGTACTTCCACCACATTTTCAACGGTGGCGGCACAATCACGCGGTGTCTGGTCACTCTTTGCTTTTAGTACCGTAATCTCCTCGTTTGCTTTTGGATTTTTCGTTGCAATGTCGGGATTTGTGTTCCTTGCATCGGTTGTTTTAGCAACGATCGCAGCCGTGACAATCAAATTTTTGGTGCTCTTTATGTTATGTCCCACTGCTCGAACACCTGAAGCATCCTGCCGAGTCTCCCGCTTCTCCTTAATAGGACGCTCGGGCATTCGCATCATTTTTTTGCTGCGCCCAAACGCCGCAGGAATCTCAGTCTGCACCAGACTGTCTGCTGTTCTCCGTTTTTCATCTATCGTCACTGTCGTCGTGTTAGTCTTCATTTTTTTCGTGGTTAGTACAGCTCTCGATGTACTGTTGACATCGTGGCTGCAACCGCTGGTTGCGTCGTCGTTATTATTTTTGGTTTTATTTTTTTGGATGTTTTTGATCTTTTAATTTTGTTTGCTCCATTTTATTGGGTCCCCCCTCGGAGCCGCTATCTCCGTTCGTGTGTGTAGTCACCTTTTTGGTCCCATGGTTATCTTTGCAGAGCAGGGAGGCCATGCGAGGGTTGGCCCAAGCCCTTATGGGGACAAGTGCTCAGAGCCAGACCAGCGCTAATCGAGAGTCCGTCTCAACCGAACCTACACCACCAACCCTGTGGTCTGTCTCCGATGATTTAACCTGTGATGTTGAATTTGACAGTGTTTCTGGGGTTTGCTGCCTTCCCCCGCAATTGGTGGCTTGTTTTATCGGTGTTCTTGCCAACAGCGGTTTTTGCCTGAAAGGGTTCTCCGTGCTAGCGTCCTGTTTGCTTGTGGTTTCATTTGTTGGATGTTTTTGATCTGTTGATTTTATTTGCTCCATTTTATTGGGTCCCCCCTCGGAGCCGCTATCTCCGTTTGTGTGTGTAGTCGCCTATTTGGTCCCATGGTTATCTTTGCAGAGCAGGGAGGCCATGCGAGGGTTGGCACAAGCCCTTATGGGGACAAGTGCTCAGAGCCAGACCAGCGCTTATCGGGAGTCCGTCTCAACCGAACCTACACCACCAACCCAATGGTGCGAACTTCGAACTTACTCCGAGGCCTGCCAAGGTTTTACCGGGACGGAGACGGTATGATAGTTGAATCGGAGCCATTCACACACGAGTTTCACCTCGGCGCTACAGTGCAAAGCAACTAGGTCCAAACCATCACATCCGCCAGCCCAAAGCGTCATTTCCAGTTCGTTGTCCAAAGCGTAGTCCAGATCCAATCAGAGTCGTTACTTGTCATCCCAGGAGGGAACCTCACGGCACCCCCGATATCCTCGGGTCCGTGGGGGCGGCACTCCCCAAAGAATGCTAGCCTCCAAGAATGTTCTTGTCGACCGGCTTTCTCCCTGCGGGAATTTCCTCGGGTACGTGGGGGCGGAACTCCCCAAAGAATGCTAACCTCCAAGAATGTTCTCCCTGCGGGAATTACCTCGGGTACGTGGGGGCGGAACTCCACAAAGAATGCTAGCCTCCAAGAGTGGTCTTGTCGACTGGCACTCCCCCTACAGAATTTCCTCGGGTACGTGGGGGCGGAACTCCCCAAAGAATGCTAGCCTCCAAGAGTGCTCTTGTCGACCAGCATTCCCCCTGCGGGGGAGGGCTAACTTTAAAGGGCATGCGCAAATAGCTTCTCTATCAAATATTAAGAAAATAATGGCATCCAGCACAATCGAAGGAGATCAGGAAAAAATATGGAAGGAAGGGGCACATGGTGGACATGGACTGCCAGATCCGGGATTTCAGATAAAGCTGACAAAGGGAAAGCACGAAGGAACTCCTTCAAAAAATGCCAGAAAATAATGTTTGCATGGACACCCAATAAGAAAAAAGACTTGATGCGAAGCAGGAGAGAAAGAAACCCCTACGAAGATCCCGGCAGCAGGCAAAGCTCATAAAGCCCCAAGATGGCCGATCCTACGCAGAAGTGCTACGGGATGTTAGGATAAATGTAAGGCACAAAGACACCAAAACAGCCATTGAAGCAGTGCAACCAACGTAGTCGGGTCACATACTGATCGAATTTGGAGCAGAGGCTAAAAATAAAGGAGCATTCTGCGAAACAGTAAAGAAAGTTCTCGGCAAAAGCACAACTATATTCGCACTTTAATCGATGTCAATGATCGAAATAAGAGAGGATGTGACCATCATTGTCTTGACTGAAAAGAACGCTGAACAATTTCTGAACAAGGGCAAAGTAAAAAAACGTTAGATTGTCTGCGGGATACGGCAAAGAGCAACACCTCTTCAATGTTTCAAATGCCTTGTCTATGCTCATACTGCACAAGTATGCAAAGGATCCAATACGAGTTACGTATATTACAAATGCGGTGAAATGGGATATAAAAGAAAAGAGTGTATGAAGGAGGCACACTGTATTCTTTGCAAGGATGCTGATCGTAGGCCGGATTTTGTGCACATCTTGTGATCAGGAACCCACAGCCTGCAACTAAATCTACACCACAGTTCAACCGCCCAAAATTTGCTTGAGCAGTTTACGAGGGACATGAAAGCCGACTTTATGGTGCTGAGTGACCAACACCATGATAAAAGTTCGGCATCATGGTTGCCTGATGAAACTGGTCCCGCCACCAGCTGGGTTTGAAACATTGATTTTTGGGCAGAGACTTGTTGACGGGGAGATGCTTTCATGTGGGTTCAGCGCTGAAGGGTCATCGTCTTAAATATGCACCTAACGCCAAACGAATCGATATAATCTTTTCAAGACAAGCTTAATGCTTTTGAAGGTGTTTTCTCTAACCCAGACAGCAATGTGCTCATAGGTGAAGAGTTCAACGCTAAAAGAATCGAATGAGCCATGCCTCAAACAGATTCGCGATGTAACCGAATCTTAGAAAAAGCCAATTTTCCACCGTATTGGCTGTGAAGGAAGGATAACTGATGTGACATCGAACAAATACCACCTATGTATTTACGCTTCGCTATGTATTTACGCTTCGACAATTAAGTGGTTATGAGCGAGCAAACACTGCATATACATTCGTGCTTCGCCAATGAAATTATACAAACAAGCACATGCGCCCATTGTCAGCGAAGCAGGTACTTATCATTTAATGAAAAAGCGGAAAGCAAATACGCAAAGACAAGCCCGCAATTCGCTTCATATGAGCTGTCACATTATGAACAACGTATAAAATAAGCTTCACTATGATTAAGCCCATAAGCTTTCGGGTGTGCTTCAAGCGAAGTAAAGCCGAAGAAAAAGAGAACCAAAAGACGAAACAAAAGCTCTCTCTTTCGCTCAATTTGCCCAATTTTATCAATTCGCCGTAAAAATCTACAAACGAGACGAGACGGGGAGGAAAAGCTACCATCAAATGGAAACTCACATCTTGCATATTCTTTGAATTTCGGCGAAATATGGAACAAAAGCTCGTTTTGCGACCAAATATAAACACTGTATGTAGTACTGGTAGGGCAATTCCGTGTTCGAGTCTACGAGTACAGGGGAGCGTGCAGTTACCCATTCGTTAATCTCAATGTTCGAGTAATTACGAGGCATCCGCGATTTGAGTTTTAGACAGAAGTGTTGTTCGGTGTTCAATAGATGGTAAGGGGTGAGGTGTTGGCTTGAGCCATGAACCTCAACCGGCCTTTTGGCGTCCACGCCATGTGGCCAACCTGACCAGTTAGCTCATCTCTTCGATTCACCCTACAGGCTGGCGCTCATATGGGAAGCGCGATAGCTCCCGCTAACATGAGGGAACACCAAATCAAAGCGGAAGTCAAAGGCATCTCATTCAATACATATATCGTTATACGTTTTCAAAAAATACAAAGAAACTCCAAAAATGTAAACATTAAACCTTAAACAATGTGTAAATGTTCAATAGAATCAACAACGAAATAAAAATAATTCTTTAAAGTTAGCTTTTGCCATAATTTAGATGGGTACAGTAGGAGATAAGTGCCATGCAAGAGGATCTCTCTCTCCCAGAGCCTTGATGATGTATACAGGATACACATCAAAGCGCCTTCCCAGCTCATGCCGGTGCTCAGAGGGTATACTGACTTTGTAGCAAAAATCCTAACCGCTGAACCATTTTTGTTGCAAAACCAGTATACCCTATGTATATATTTCGAAGCGTTAATATTGGGCAGTATTTTTTCGCTCGCAACAGAGGATACATAATTGGAAAGTATTAGAGGACTACTCAGACTACTCAGTGATCATCAGTGTATTCTACATGAGATCAGTGATGTTGTCTCCTAACGTCCGTGGTCGCGACTTTCTACAATTGGGTGGAACATCTGAGTTATGGACGTCAAGATGTTTGTCGAAGTGCTTACAACAAGCGCCTCGCTGCAGGGAGATATGCAGGGGACGGAAGAACTTTCAGCTCAAAATATGGTGAACTCAACTATGAGCATTATCACGATTGTTTGCAATGCTTCTATGCCCCGACGGAAATCCCAGCTGGGAGTGTAACAAGCTTTGGCGTGAGGCTCAACGGGCATCTAGTGGACAATGTGAACAAGGATCCGTGGGGCTACAAGCTGATTATGCGGAAGCTTGGTGTTCTGTAGAAACATTGCATACATGATGCGGAAAAGATGGACGAGATAGTGTGGGTACTCTTTTCCACCCATCCCGTCCGTGTTGACGTTGTTCATGGCTAAGCAGCAGTCAAGTGTCCACTCTTCAAACGGGTGGAACTAGAAGAGGCAGTCCTTTTACTGAAAGCGAGGAAGGCTCCAGGTCCAGATGGTATTCCAGCTGAGGTGTTGCGGCTTGTCTATCACTATTGTTCTAATTTGCTGCTCAGCATATTCAACGCTTGCCTACGGAATAGGGTTTTCCCGGTACGATGGAAGGTGGCGAGGTTCAAGCTGATCAGCAAGAGGAAGGGGAACCCCAAATCATCGTCTGCATGCCGGCCGTTATGCATGCCAGATACGGCTGGGAAAGTGCTAGAGAAACTTATCAAGTGAAAATTAATTGATGTGATACGTGCTGCTAGGACTTATCTTCTCGGCAGCACAGCTTTAGACCAGGAAACTCAACCATTGATGCAATTGCAGAGCTGGTGGATGCGGTTCAAAAGGCAGAGACATATAGCTGCATCAAATGACAGATTGTCCTGTTGGTGATACTCGACGTCAGGAATGCCTTCAACTCCGCTAGATGGGTGGATATTCTGGACTCGCTGGAAACCTCTTTTCAAGTCCCAGAATATCTAATGTGGCTTTTGAGGGCCTACCTGAAGGATTGAAGCCTGCTTTACGACACGCCGCACGGCCAACAAAGCGTGGAGTTACATCAGGTGTTGCCCAGGGTCCATCCTTGGTCCAGACCTATGCAACGTGTCTTACGACGGGCTACTGAGACTAAAGATGCCAGACGAGTTGCGCTTGATCGGCTATGCGGATAAGGTTGCGGCTCTGGTCACTGGACGCGCCATTGAACAAGCGCAACTCAAGCTAGGTATGCTCATGCGATGAGTGAGATATTGAATGGCTGTTTGCGGGTCAGTTTAGCACTGAGGAAGTGGTCATCTTGACAAAAAGAGATGGGGCTTCTGGTTCACTCGAGGATGAGTTTCTCATATGAACATAAGAAGCATTAAGAAAAACACAAATGCTTTAGAAGCATTTATAGACGCTTCTAAGAAGAAACTTGACGTCGTTGGCTGTTCAGAAGCATGGAAACGAAAGAACTATAAACATTGCTGATGGCGTGATTGTCTACATGAAGAAGCTCCTGCAACGCTCTGCGATAACAGAAAAGATTGGCAAATTAAAAACTATAAGCATTCTCATTGAATTATTTAAAAAAGTACACTTAAAAACCACCAGTATTTACAGGTGTTCCAAATGATTGTGATAAACTGGAAAAAAAATCTAAAATAAAAGCTATACAGGTAAGTGGAAAGCGAATAGAAAACAACAAACTTGAAGCTAAGCGCTTTAGTGAGCTTTTCTCTGAAATTGGAGTTAAGATAGCAAAAAATCTAGCGGTGCCTACTATAAATCAACTTGAATTTCAAAACGCACCCATCAATGAACAAAGTATATACTTTCATCCTACTCATACGCTTGAAATTTTTTCAGACAAGAATAAAATGGCGGTATTGATCATATACATACCTTAGTTTAAAACAAGTTGGATAAACAGACCTACGGACATGTCAGAAGGGTTTCGCACACAACGTGCGAAATGCAGTCACCAGCAACGAATAAAGGCGAGAAACATGTCAAAGAGATGTGCACGTTTATAAGAAAATCCCTTGCTTCTGTACTTTCAACGGTCGTCACTTTGTCGCAAACAAACAAAAACCACTCAAATCATGTATTCCCAACAAAAATTATATTATTGATCTTATTTGAAAATTTCAAGAAGATCAAATCAAACCTGCAGTATCTGATTCAACGGAAAGTCCGTTGTTGTATTTGGAGAAATTTTAAATGGCTATAACCTCCGTGAATATGATTGGTTTTTCATCAGACTTGCAGAGTATCAGGATCTTATATGAAACTCTTAAATATCGGTTTTTATTGAATTTGAGGGTATCCATATGATTATATTGGGGAAATTGTGAAATTCGATGTTCATACTATTATTAACAAAGTTGAGTGTATTTTGACTTCTGAGGTATTTGTTGTTGTTGTGCTCATGAGCACGTACCCCCATAATTTTTTTTTGAGATTTTTTGGATCACAGGTCTCCAATCGCAAAAGGGAGGGACACATATTTTTTGTGTATTTTGCGCCCCCTTTAGCAAAAATACCAGTTTAAGCCCTATTTTGAAAAGTTCTCATTAAGACCTTTCATTTGATACCTATATCGGCTACCTTTGATGAGTTTTTTTCACGGGCCGCTCTCCTATATGGAGAGATCCCCCTTAAGCACCTTTTAAAAAATGTATGTTGTGAAATTTCAAAGGGGGCATCAGTTTACGCCTATCAACAAAATTTTATGTTTGTAGCTTATACGGTTTGCGAGAAAAAGTGCTGTGACACACGGACGGACAGACGGACAGACAGGCGCGATTTTAGAAGGGTTTTGTAAAATCATTTTACAAAACCCTAAAATAATAGCGCGCTACACTACGATGCCACTAGTAAAACTATTTAATAAATGCCTGGGCACTGGTGTTTACTCAGAATATTTTAAACTTGCTGAAGTAGTATCGATACATAAAAGCGGAAGTGCTAATTATCAGCCCAGAGCACTGATCTTAAACCTGGTGAAGATATTTGAGTTGGTAATGCATGCTAGATTGGCAAATTTTTTCGAGAAATATAATTTAATAAACAAAAGACAATATGATTCCCGTAAAAATACTGTCTGTAAGGAGGCAATTGAAAAACTAAGTGATTTTCTCCATTGCAGTCTTGATGAAGGTAAGGTCACAGTAATCGCCTTTTTACATATAGCAAAGGCTTTTGATACTGTAGACCACAAAATATTATTAAAAGAACTAGAGACTATTGGAACTAGGAGTATTGCATTGACTTTACTTCAAAATTATCTAACCGATAAAACACAATACACAAGAATTAATGGTAATTTCAGTCAGTATGCGGCAGTACAAAAAGGTGTGCCTCAAGGTACAATTTTAGGTGCCTTGTTAGTTGCTAGAGAATGCGGGTTCTGGACCACTTTTTTCATACAAACTTCAAATGTTGTCGAGGGTGTGAGCCTTGGATTTGGGGGTGCTTGTATTAGGGTGGTATAGGTGGGTGCCTGAGATAAGAAGGTATGAGTCCGGAATAGGTGTGGATGTCATGGATGGTTGCGGCAAAGGTGTGTGTCTAGGGTATGTGGATATGTGTATAAGATTGGTATATGTGGGTGCCAGGGATGAGAAGATATGGGTCTTAGGTAAATATACATCTGTGTCTTGGTTAAGTAGGCACGCGTTCAGGGTTTTAGTAGCCTCTAATGGTAAATGGTGAAACTAGGCATATTGGCTATAGTCTAGGATAGACATATGTCTTCAGGTTACATCCTTAGTCTTTACAGCCCCTAATGGTACAATGTGAAACTAGAAAGTTGATTACTGTCTAGGATGGTCCTAAGTATCTCAATTAATAGATTAAAAACCTAGATTCCTCAGCATGTTTATATAGGGTCAATATATATGTTTAAAATTAAGAGCCTTTGATGCTTTTAGCGATAGATAATCATACTGTTTTTTATTCATCCATAGTGGAAGGATTTCCTATATATTCATTGCTTCTAGTCTTGTCGTAGTTGCACAATAATAATCTATAGAGCTTACATATAAATTGTATTTATTCATCCATTCATTTAATGATTTGAATTTTTCTCATTACAAAGAGAATACGGATATCAATTCCTAAATCTTCCCATGATATTTTTTTATCAGTTTCCCAAGTCCATGTGGTTAAAAGGTCAAGATACTTGAACCCATAAATCAAATGCACATTCTACAGACGATCCTTTTCAATCTCAAGTACCGCCCGCAGCGTTTTTTCTTATCGCACACATTTGCATGCATCCATATGTGACATATATTCTTGAGGATGTTTTTTTTCACACGTGATATGGAGTGAATTGATCTTTTCTATGTTATGGAAAGGCTATGAGTACGTGTGGTGAAATTTTATTATGTGATAATTGGTCATTGCTTCTAGTGATCTTATTGATGAGAATAGAAGCTAGCCAAGTGAGATAAGCGCATGGTGATTATGGGCGCATGACTTATGAGGTGTCGCTTGTGGTAATCCCTATGATGTGAACATTGGGTAGTGTATGCATGTTACTTGATATATGTGGAAACTTGGATATGAGAGTTTTGGATGTAAAAAACAATGTACGTATGGAATGTGTTAAGAAATAAGAACATTATGGATGATAATTTATTGAGCACTTTGGTTTTTTGTAGCCGTTGATGTTTTAGGCGTATGAAAAAAAGCAGAGTGTATATCATCTAGAGTGTATGATAATTTTTTTGGTGAGAATTTATCATGTTTCATCTGCAGTGATGTTTAAGGATGGGATTAGAAATTCTAGGTTGCCATTAAATCGTGACAGGAGCATGCCATTCATTTATAATTTATGGATTTGGAGAAGTATAAAAGAGAAGCTGAAGGATTATTGAAACCAATAATGACCTAGCTCGTCTCTGCGACTGAATAACGCTTGAGTTTAGATCGGAATGAAGTTGCGAAGTTATTTTTGCAACTATAGTAATAACGGCGTAGTGGACACGAATAATTTACGGTCCTCGCTACACTATCTGCGGACTATCCACTTGGATAGGTAATTTAATTTAAAACGGCGATTCTTAGGAAAGTATATGGTAATCATGGCGTAGAGGACACGAATAATTTTCTATCCTCGCCACTCTTTCTGCGGACTATCCGCTTACGTAGGAAATTTGACTGAAAAAGAATATTCAAAACTTTTATTAGGCTCCTTATACTACGCCACCATCTTCGGAAGAAGCGAATAGTTCACACATTTTTGTCAGCTTCATAGGAGCAAAAACCTAGCTTCAACACACTTCTATGCAGGAGCAATAAAGAATTTGGACAACAAATCTCCAGTATGAAGATTTCTATCGATTTAGAGCAACCACTCTCGAGTCAAAACTTTTTTTGACAGCTTCAAAGGAGCAAAAAGTCTACTTCAACACATTTCTTTGCAGGAGCAATAAAGTATTTGGACATCAAATCTCCAGTTTGAAGATTTCTATCGATTTAGGATAACCAACCTCCTTTTGTCAGCTTCATAGGATGAAAAAGTCAGATTCAACACATGTCTACGCAGGAGCGAAAGAGCATTTGGAGCAAAAAATCTCCAGTTTGAAGATTTCTATCGATTTAAGACAACCAACCTCCTTTTGTCAGCTGCATAGAATTAAAAAGTCAGATTCAACACCTTTCTACGCAGGAGCGAAAGAGCATTTGGAGCAAAAAATCTCCAGTTTGCAGCATTTCTTTTCAATCAAGACATTTTTTGATAATCAACGTAAATTATATTCAGGAAGACAATTCTCCTGACTGAATATCGGTTATACGAGTACATCATAGCTAATCTTGGACCACGTCACGAGTTGATTAGGAATTCTGTATATTATATAGTTTTCACTGTTTCATTTGATTAAGTTAGTAAACTATAAGGAGTAAGATGTCTGTATCCATACATAAACCCTTGAAAGAAAGTACAATAAAACTCCGAATAAACTACACTGTCACTATTACGATGTTGAAGTTAGTCAACAATTTTTTAAGAGCCATTTGAGGAGTCAAAAGCATAAAAAAATGCATCCCAAATCAATAGTGATGATCAGGGAAAAGTGAAGAAAATTTCACAAGCATTTTCTACTCGAATATCAATGTACCAAATTATTAACGAAAATGTGAAATTAAGTATTGAAGAGTTTTTAAAAAATGAGAGCCATTGTTTCAAAAATCTTATTAGTGCTCAACTTCAAGAGCTCACAACTATAAAAGTCAATTTAGAACTATTTTCTGTTTTTATGAAATTTGATTTAACTAGCCGTAAGAATGTAATCATTACCAGGGGTTGTGACCTTGAGTATGTTTACAAAGATTTTTGTCTAGTAATCTTGAAACAAATTGGGTAGACAGATCTAAGCTCATGTCAGAAGGGTTTTGTACTCAACTTACAAAATGCAGTAACCAGCAGCGAATGAAATCAAGAAACATGTAAAAGACGATTTTATTGGAGAAAATGTGAAATTCGAGAATCATACTATTATTAACAAAGTTGAACGAAATTTGACTTCAGAGCTGTTTGTTATTGTTATACCCATGAATATCTAACTTGATATTTTTTTCAGATTTTACAGATCACAGGCGTCCATTGGCGAGTGAGGAAACACATTTTTCATCCTAAAAAAGTGAGGAATTTCAAGAAAGGGACAGTGGCTGGGCATTCCAACAAGGTTAACATAAATAAGTATACACCCTTCCATGGAGGATCTTATCTACCTCTACCAAAAGCGGTGCTATTGAAAAAAGCATGCGTGAATGTAAACACTTCCGATGATGCATGTTTTGCATGGTCTATCGTTTCTGGTCTTCATCCCGCAGAGAAACATTCTGATTGTATTAGCTCTTACCCCCATTACTCAACTGTTTTGAACTTGGATGGTATTACGCTCCTTATTCCTTTCAAAGAGATTCCCATTTTCGAGGAAAAAAATAATTTGAGCGTAAATGTCTATGGTTGGAAAAAGGGGTCTATTGAGGTTCCATTCTATTTTTCTAAAAACAGACAAGCCTCTAGAAAACATATTAACCTTCTTTATGTGGAAAATGAAAGAGGTACCATAGGACACTATTGCTGGATAAAAAAATTTAAGTCGACTTGTGAATAGTGGAATGACTAAACATGGTCGCATATCCTACCTCTGTGATGGATGCCTTATTAAATTTACCAGCGTTGAGCGATACAATGAGCACATCAATCATGATTGTAATAATACCCATACAATTTTACCGTCTGAAAAGGAAAAATATTTAAAGTTTGAAAATGTGGGGAAGCAGATCAAAGTATCATTTATAGTCTATGCTGATTTTGAGGCATTACTGCAACCAATAGAGTCATGTTCTCCAGACCCTCATAGTTCATTTTCGGAGACTACCCACATTCATGTACCATATAGCATTGCATATTATATAAAGTGCAGCTATGATCCATCCTTGTAAAAATTAGAAATTTTCAGAGGCAGCGATTGCCCTAAAGTTTTCATAAGTAGGCTGCAGGAAGATGTAAAACGTATATTTAGGATCTTAAAGGTGAACAAACCCATGCAATTGTCCGATGACGAAGAAGAGGAGTTTTTAAACGCAGCATTTTGCCGTATTTGTGGTGAAAATTTGACTCAGAAACCCGGAAAGTAAGAGATCATTTTCATTTGACAGGAGTCTTTAGAGGTGCAGCTTGCAACAAATGTAATATTTATATAGAGTTCCCAATTTCATACCTATAGCCCTCCATAATCTTAGTGGATATGATGCTCATTTCATATTTCAGAACTTCAGAGGAGATTCTGATAACATTGAAGTTATTCCTAAAAATAAGGAAAAATATATTGCACTTTTCAAGTACATGAGGGTTGATGATGAAACAATAACATTAAGATTTATTGATTCTTATCGTTTCATGGGCTGCAGTTTAGACAAACTTGCTAAGAATTTAACTTCAGATAAATTTCTCGAGACTAAAATGTATAATACTGACAATAGTTTGTTCAACCTCGCGGTAAGAAAGGGGGTTTTCCCATACGAGTATATAGAGTTCTTCACCAAACTTGTTGAAACATGCTTGCCCGCCAAATCATTCTTTCACAGTACACTACAAAATAGTGGTATCAGTAATGAAGAGTATAAGCATGCTCAAAATGTATGGGAAAAATTCAATTGTCAGACACTGGGTCAGTACTCTGATGTTTACTTAATAACAGATGTGCTCCTAATAACAGATATATTTCAAGAATTTAGAAATGTATGCCAACAAATTTATGGACTAGATCCAGCTCATTATTTTACGGCCCCTTCACTCAGCTGGGATAGCACGCTCAAAAGCACTACAGTTGAGCTTGAATTGCTAACAGATATAGATACGTACAATTTCGTGAAGCAGGGAATTAGCGGAAGACTCTGTCAATGCACTAAAAGATATTCAAAGGCAAACAACCAATATATAACTTCATACAACCCTGATCTTGAAAGCAACTATATTCTGTATATTGATGCAAATAACCTATACGGTTGGGCAATGAGTCAATATTTACCCATCAATGGGGTAGAAGGTTATTCGGCATCTCTGCGAGGCCCTCCATCACCTTCTGCCCACCAATCAACTCGGGTGGCAGGTGTAACAGAGAAAGCTACCTTGATTTTGCCAGGCGATTGGGTCAGTAGGTGCGAAAGAGAAAACATATTGGTGTGAAGTTGATCATAGCTCAACTGCTGAACAGACCACTCATGACCCTATTAGATGGCTCAACTGATCGGTGATTGTGGATAAGCCTCTTTGCATGATATAGAGACCAGTCAATCATATGATATACCGACATTTGATAGCTATTATAATGTACATATCTAGAGACATTTATCCATGATGTTTAATCATTTCACATGTTATGAGCAACGATGCAGCCTCAAATCATCAAAACCATTCAAACCTCTTCTGAAAATGGATCAAAGACAGATTTTTAGTCAATTGGAGGTACCAAAATTTTACTCAATTGTTCAATGATCAGGGAAAAATTGTCCCGGTCATAACATAGTCATGTTTCTGGGTATCCCGAATAATCCCAAAGGATTGATCATACATGAGAACACCAAGATGATTCAATATACCTAATAAGTTCCGGTATAAGCCCTTAATAAATCGGCCAAACAACAGGCTAAATTTCTTCATGTTAAGGCTCTGGCAATGGTTTGCAAGAAGTAGAGATCTATTCAACAAGTGTGTGCTTTACAAAATCTGTCAAATGGCTGATCCAAGGGTTCATACAATTTTTGAGTATTTTGGATGAGTTCATAAGTGTAGCAGCATAATTTCAATGCAATGGAACATTTTCGTAGGCAATAAGAGTCTCATGGGCCACAAATCCTACGAAGACATGAAAACCTGGAAAACTGAAATCGAATTGCTGTAAAAAGGGGATCTTATAGATTAGATAAATAGAGGTCAAGAGAAAAGCTGAGGCACATAAAAAAGGAATGGCGTCTTGACTCAATCTTATGGAGAATGCATCATTGTGAAATAAGATCAATTAATTCTTGAGCAAATAACAATGGCTTCCACCTAATCGAGGTTTGTTCACCAGAACAGCAACCTTAACGTAAAGATTCTTGTCTGAAGATGATGAACATGCAGTCTTGATAACCAATAGGCTGAAAGCAAATCGTAACGAGCATATAACATTCGAAGTAAGGTATAAAAATGCTGACTGTAACTGTATGGAAAGTAAGAAGAATTTTCTCATAAATAAATACTTACCAACCAACGCATAAATTTACCGAATGAAAGATAGCACGTTAGGTCAAACGCTCAACTTGTCAACTAAAAACCACTACACAGATCACTCAAGAGATAGCATATTAGCTAAACGGATAGGGCATCCACTTAAAAAGCAGCTACATAGACAGCATATTAGCTAAACAGTCGGGTTTATCAGCTAAGTGATTAGGTCAACAGACAGCATACCATCTAAATAGACAGGGCATCAGCTAAAAAAACAGCTGCATAGATAACTTACCAGGTAAACAGACCGGCTTATCAGCTAGACGGATAGCTCAACAGACAGCATATCAGCTAAATAAACTGGGTACCAGCTCAAAACACTGCTCAAAAGAAAGCATTAACCGTAAGATAGATAACTCATGAGCAAAAGCAACAAATAAACAGACCACGAGGAACTGAGTAGGACCAAATATTCGAATGATTTCCTAGTGACCATAATTCATGTATTAACAAAATTGATTTATTGTAACAAACATATTATAATAAAATTGCTTACATGATAATACAATATGTTGTGTGTTTTCTTATGAACTAAAACTATGAATTTATCATATGATTGCCACAAGCTAAAGTATTATATGAGTTTGGAATCAAGAAACGCTTATTATCATCTCCAGAAATTCTTATTTTATTAACTAACCTAGTATAAATAAGGTGCTTTTCACATCTAAATGTAAACATTTTACTAAATAATTTTACTTTCGTATCCTCGACACATTTAATAAAGTCTGATGGCTCAATTTCAATACAATAGGACTTTGCTTTTGTTCCGATTAACTCTGCTATAGGATCTTTGGGGCTTTCATCTTTAAATTTACCCAATACTTTTTGGTTAACTTGAGGAATATTATGTACATTATTTTTAGGGTAATTGCTAGTATCAAATACATTTATATTATTCTTAATATCATCATAAATGTCCTCAGTTTTTACATTATAGATAAGAGAACCTGTTTCCATATATAAAAGTTGTGCCTCGCTATTGTACTTATTTTTGATAAAACTATAATGAAAATAATCCATCAACGTTTTTGATACATCAAGAATTGCCATGCCGATATAAATTGGCTTATCATATTTAACATTGATTCGACCCATTTGAATGAGAACTAAATGTTCGTTAATTACTTTACAACTATGAAAATTAGGTCGACTAATGTAGTAGTGAGCTCCTTTCTTTTTTTGACACTATCCCAATGGGTTGAGACTTTAACACTTACATAATTATCTACATTGTCCGTGTTTTTTCCAAATACACTATTGTTCATTAATTTGAAGAAATCTTTTTCAAAATCATTTGTAGCCTTAGTACGCATTTCAGTATTTAAGTCTATATACTTTTTTAACCATGGTGATTGACTAAACTCTATTGTACGATGCATTTTAATTAATTTTAGCCCTGCACATAAACACTGTTTTAAATTTCTGTAGTGGATAGTGTAATTACGTTTATTTGATTCGGTTGCCATAAGTTTCTTACATTTAGAGGTTTCAAAAGGTGAGACCCGACTTTCGGGGCAAAAGGGAAGATCATTGTGTAGCTCATGGAGCTCTTCTGGATCATCTAAATCAACGGATAAAATTAACCCCTTAGAAGCAGTGTCCTCAACATTCAAAACATCTGAACATTGGATTTCCTCATTGCTTAGCCAGCGAAAACAATTGATGGGTAAATATTGACTCATTGCCCAACCGTATATGTTATTTGCATCAATATACAGAATATAGTTGCTTTCAAGATCAGGGTTGTATGAAGTTATATATTGGTTGTTTGCCTTTGAATATCTTTTAGTGCATTGACAGAGTCTTCCGCTACTTCCCTGCTTCACGAAATTGTACATATCTATATCTGTTAGCAATTCGAGCTCAACTGTAGTGCTTTTGAGCGTGCTATCCCAGCTGAGTGAAGGGGCCGTAAAATAATGAGCTGGATCTAGTCCATAAATTTGTTGGCATACATTTCTAAATTCTTGAAATATATCTGTTATTAGGAGCACATCTGTTATTAAGTAAACATCAGAGTACTGACCCAGTGTCTGACAATTGAATTTTTCCCATACATTTTGAGCATGCTTATACTCTTCATTACTGATACCACTATTTTGTAGTGTACTGTGAAAGATTGATTTGGCGGGCAAGCATGTTTCAACAAGTTTGGTGAAGAACTCTATATACTCGTATGGGAAAACCCCCTTTCTTACCGCGAGGTTGAACAAACTATTGTCAGTATTATACATTTTAGTCTCGAGAAATTTATCTGAAGTTAAATTCTTAGCAAGTTTGTCTAAACTGCAGCCCATGAAACGATAAGAATCAATAAATCTTAATGTTATTGTTTCATCATCAACCCTCATGTACTTGAAAAGTGCAATATATTTTTCCTTATTTTTAGGAATAACTTCAATGTTATCAGAATCTCCTCTGAAGTTCTGAAATATGAAATGAGCATCATATCCACTAAGATTATGGAGGGCTATAGGTATGAAATTGGGAACTCTATATAAATATTACATTTGTTGCAAGCTGCACCTCTAAAGACTCCTGTCAAATGACAATGATCTCTTACTTTCCGGGTTTCTGAGTCAAATTTTCACCACAAATACGGCAAAATGCTGCGTTTAAAAACTCCTCTTCTTCGTCATCGGACAATTGCATGGGTTTGTTCACCTTTAAGATCCTAAATATACGTTTTACATCTTCCTGCAGCCTACTTATGAAAACTTTAGGGCAATCGCTGCCTCTGAAAATTTCTAATTTTTACAAGGATGGATCATAGCTGCACTTTATATAATATGCAATGCTATATGGTACATGAATGTGGGTAGTCTCCGAAAATGAACTATGAGGGTCTGGAGAACATGACTCTATTGGTTGCAGTAATGCCTCAAAATCAGCATAGACTATAAATGATACTTTGATCTGCTTCCCCACATTTTCAAACTTTAAATATTTTTCCTTTTCAGACGGTAAAATTGTATGGGTATTATTACAATCATGATTGATGTGCTCATTGTATCGCTCAACGCTGGTAAATTTAATAAGGCATCCATCACAGAGGTAGGATATGCGACCATGTTTAGTCATTCCACTATTCACAAGTCGACTTAAATTTTTTTATCCAGCAATAGTGTCCTATGGTACCTCTTTCATTTTCCACATAAAGAAGGTTAATATGTTTTCTAGAGGCTTGTCTGTTTTTAGAAAAATAGAATGGAACCTCAATAGACCCCTTTTTCCAACCATAGACATTTACGCTCAAATTATTTTTTTCCTCGAAAATGGGAATCTCTTTGAAAGAAATAAGGAGCGTAATACCATCCAAGTTCAAAACAGTTGAGTAATGGGGGTAAGAGCTAATACAATCAGAATGTTTCTCTGCGGGATGAAGACCAGAAACGATAGACCATGCAAAACATGCATCATCGGAAGTGTTTACATTCACGCATGCTTTTTTCAATAGCACCGCTTTTGGTAGAGGTAGATAAGATCCTCCATGGAAGGGTGTATACTTATTTATGTTAACCTTGTTGGAATGCCCAGCCACTGTCCCTTTCTTGAAATTCCTCACTTTTTTAGGATGAAAAATGTGTTTCCTCACTCGCCAATGGACGCCTGTGATCTGTAAAATCTGAAAAAAATATCAAGTTAGATATTCATGGGTATAACAATAACAAACAGCTCTGAAGTCAAATTTCGTTCAACTTTGTTAATAATAGTATGATTCTCGAATTTCACATTTTCTCCAATAAAATCGTCTTTTACATGTTTCTTGATTTCATTCGCTGCTGGTTACTGCATTTTGTAAGTTGAGTACAAAACCCTTCTGACATGAGCTTAGATCTGTCTACCCAATTTGTTTCAAGATTACTAGACAAAAATCTTTGTAAACATACTCAAGGTCACAACCCCTGGTAATGATTACATTCTTACGGCTAGTTAAATCAAATTTCATAAAAACAGAAAATAGTTCTAAATTGACTTTTATAGTTGTGAGCTCTTGAAGTTGAGCACTAATAAGATTTTTGAAACAATGGCTCTCATTTTTTAAAAACTCTTCAATACTTAATTTCACATTTTCGTTAATAATTTGGTACATTGATATTCGAGTAGAAAATGCTTGTGAAATTTTCTTCACTTTTCCCTGATCATCACTATTGATTTGGGATGCATTTTTTTATGCTTTTGACTCCTCAAATGGCTCTTAAAAAATTGTTGACTAACTTCAACATCGTAATAGTGACAGTGTAGTTTATTCGGAGTTTTATTGTACTTTCTTTCAAGGGTTTATGTATGGATACAGACATCTTACTCCTTATAGTTTACTAACTTAATCAAATGAAACAGTGAAAACTATATAATATACAGAATTCCTAATCAACTCGTGACGTGGTCCAAGATTAGCTATGATGTACTCGTATAACCGATATTCAGTTAGGAGAATCGTCTTCCTGAATATAATTTACGTTGATTATCAAAAAATGTCTTGATTGAAAAGAAATGCTGCAAACTAGAGATTTTTTGCTCCAAATACTCTTTCGCTCCTGCGTAGAAAGGTGTTGAAACTGACTTTTTAATTCTATGAAGCTGACAAAAGGAGGTTGGTTATCCTAAATCGATAGAAATCTTCAAACTGGAGATTTGATGTCCAAATACTTTATTGCTCCTGCAAAAAAGTGTGTTGAAGTAGACTTTTTGCTCCTTTGAAGCTGTCAAAAAAAGTTTTGACTCGAGAGTTGTTGCTCTGAATCGATAAAAATCTTCATACTGGAGATTTGTTGTCCAAATTCTTTATTGCTCCTGCATAGAAGTGTGTTGAAGCTGGCTTTTTGCTCCTATGAAGCTGACAAAAATGTGTGAACCATTTGCTTCTTCCGAAGATTGTGGCGTAAGGAGCCTAACAAAAGTTTTGAATATTCTTTTTCAGTCAAATTTCCTATGTAAGCGGATAGCCCGCAGATAGAGTGGCGAGGATAGAAAATTATTCGTGTCCTCTACGCCATGATTACCATATACTTTCCTAAGAATCGCTGTTTTAAATTAAATTACCTAACCAAGTGGATAGTCCGCAGATAGTGTGGCGAGGACCGAAAATTATTCGTGTCCACTATGGCGTTATTACTATAGTTGCAAAAATAACTTCGCAACTTCATTCCGATCTAAACTCAAGCGTTTTCCAGTCGCAGAGACGAGCTAGATCAGAATTGTTTTCAATAATCCTTCAGCTTCTCTTTTATACTTTTCCAAAGCCATTAATTATAATTGAATGGCGTGCTCCTGTCACGATTTAATGGCAACCTAGAATTTCTAATCCCATCCTTAAACATCACTGCAGATGAAACATCATAAATTCCCACCAAAAAAATTATCATACACTCTGCTCTTTTTCATACGCCCAAAACATCAACGGCTACAAAAACCAAAGTGCTCAATAAATTATCATCCATAATGTTCTTATTTCTTAATACATTCCATACATACATTGTTTTTTACATCCAAAATTCTCATATCCAAATTTCCCCACATATCAAGTAACATGCATACACTACCCAATGTTCACATCATAGAGATTACCACAAGCGACACCTCATAAATCATGCGCCCATAATTACCCTGCGCTTATCTCACTTGGCTAGCTTCTATTCTCATCAATAAGATCACTAGAAGCAATGACCAATTATCACATAATAAAATTTCACCACACGTACTCATAGCCTTTCCCTAACATAGAAAAGATCAACTCACGCCATATCTCGTGTGGAAAACATCCTCGAGAGTATATGTCACATATGGATGCATGCGAGTGCATGCGATAAGAAAAAACGCTGCCGGCGGTACTTGAAATTGAAAAGGATCGTCTGTAGAATGTGCATTTGATTTATGGGTTCAGATATCTTGACCTTTTTACCACATAGATTTGGGAAACTGATAAAAAAATATCATGGGAAGATTTAGGAATTGATATCCGTATTCTCTTTGTAATGAGAAAAATTCAAATCATTAAATGAATGGATGAATAAATACAATTTATATGTAAGCTCTATAGATTATTATTGTGCAACTACGACAAGACTAGAAGCAATGAATATATAGGAAATCCTTCCACTATGGATGAATAAAAAATATGGATAGTATAATTATTTATCGCTAAAAGCGTCAAAGGCTCTTAATTTTAAACATATATATTGACCCTATATAAACATGCTGAGGAATCTAGGTTTTTAATCTATTAATTGAAATACTTAGGACCATCCTAGACAGTAATCAACTTTCTAGTTTCACTATTTACCATTAGAGGCTGTAAAGACTAAGGATGTAATCTAAAGACATATGTCTATCCTAGACTATAGTCTATATGCCTAGTTTCACCATTTACTCTTAGAGGCTACTAAAACCCGGAACACGTGCCTACTTAACCAAGACACAGATGTATATTTACCTAAGACCCATATCTTCTCATCCCTGGCACCCTCCTATACTAATCTTATACACATATCCACATACTCTAGACACACACCCTCACCGCAACCATCCATGACATCCACACCTATTCCGGACTGATACCTTCTAATCGCTGGCATCCACCTATACCACCCTAATACAAGTACTCCCACATCCAAGACACACACCCTCGACAACATTTGAAGTTTGTATGAAAAAAGTGGTCCAGAACCCGCATTCTCTAGCTACTCTTGTTTTTCATTATATATATACAGATAGTTTTCTAACAATCTCCAACCAGATTGTTGTCTATGCAGATAATACCGTAATCTTCTGCTCTGTTGACAGTTGGGAGGAGGTTACTTATGAAATGAATAATACTTCACAGGCAGCTTAGCGAGCTTTAAATGTATTAGGAACAAAATGTATTGCTTTTGTAGATCGAATTCAACGCATACCCACTGAAATCTTAATCTTCATAAATGAAACACCAGTTCCAAGAGTAGACAATATCAAGTATCTTGGCATATACTTAGACTCGGGATTGATTTGGCAAAACTATGTGATTTACTTAGCTAGAAAACTCCGATATCTATTATATATATTTTCTCGATTAAAGCGCATTCTCAATAAAACCCAATTCGTGTCAATTTCTTATGCACTCGTTAATAGGATTTCCTCTTATGGAATAACCACTTGGGGTGGTGCTTACGAAAGTCCCAAAGCTAATTTAATAAAGCTGCAAGAAAAAAAATCCCCGTTGGCAGCACCAGCCGGAAAGCTAAATTTCTCGTATGTAGTTTCAAAAAATAATTTGACGTGTCTGCTACTAGACTTCTTGCTGCAATTTTTGTAGCACCACGTGGGTATTTATTAACATAAATAAAATCTGGTGACGTTTGTATTTAGAGACCCTTTATAGAGGCGCAAATATTTTGCTAATTAAATTGAGGTGCATGCGTATGGATCACATGTTGAAAATTGGAGGATAATAAACTTTTATAAAGATAAAAATACAGGTTTCGTCCTTCTCACATTTGCTGTTTACACATTTCATAGAAGTTACCTCACAAAGGTGATAACTTGCCGGCTTATATAGCTCAAATAGTTAATTTCAAAAGATTTCTATAAAGGTTTAATCAGCACTTGCGTTGCCATTAATATAAACTTTTTCAGTTCTTTTCTGAGCCATCAGAAGCCGTTATTTTGAATTTTCACTGAGAACGGCTGCTGAAACGATTAAGCTGTAAATTTTCGACTTTTTATTTGTCATCCGATTTGCATAATTTTTTACAGGTTAAATTAACTTGAATTTCTTCTTTAACTTAAATTTCAAGCTTCATTGGAATATGTTGAGAAGACAACAAGTTGCGATTTCATAATTTTTTAGGGCATTGTAAAAGTATTTTAACTGTCTGCTTTATAAATTCTTCCAAGTTAAGTCATTTAAAACGTTTCCATGAAAAATATTCATTATTTCAGTTGCTACTAAAACAGCGCATTGCGCTTACCATCTGACCTTTGGGGGCCACCATTTTGAATGCTTGCATTTAATTTTGGATTATTTTAAATCCTTATGTGCTAAGACCTCATCAATCAATTTGCCAAATCTCATGCAAATCAGAGTTAAACTCTAGACAGGGCAAAATATTCAATTTTTTAGCGAAATGGCAACTAAAAATATTAGGTTTTAACTTTTCGACTATTTTATCTTTCATTTGATTTTAATAATATTTTGCATAGTATAGAAACTTAGTACAGAGATCCATAATCTCAAATTTTATCAAAATCTGTTGCAAAATGTGACCGCTAGAGGGCCACAAAAACCAAAAAAAATGCATATTTAAACCACCGCTATTTTGAAATTAGCATGATCACCAAAATGACAAAGTCTCTAGATCTAAACAATTTCTATCTTAAAACTAAGTTTCATAACGACTTTTAAAAGCCTTTGAAATTTTGAGTTTCAACTGGCCGCCATTTCGTTTTTTGCGACCCCACCTCCAGTTTACACAATTCTTTAAATACTTACTGTTTTTATCAAGCTACCGAAATTCATTTACATTGGTTGATAGCTTCGGTCACAACTACAACAAAATTTTGTACCCTTTTCGACCTTTGAGTGGCCGCCATTTTATTTCAGCCCTATCGACTTTTGAGTTTTTATTGTGAGATTCATCACGTACATCAATAAACCTTTGTAACAAATTTCAACCAAATCAGAGCCATGCTTTGGTGAGAACAGAAATCACGATTTTTCGTCTAAAATGGTCGCCATTTTGTTTTCGACTGGTTGATATAGCTGGTTCATGAATTTAGGCGAGATATTTACTCAATACACTCTTCCTGAAAATTTGGTAAAAATCGAAGCAAAATTGCAACCTCTAGCGTGGTCACAAATTTCGTTATGTCGTTATATCGAGAAATTTACCCAATACTTAAATTAATTTTCAAGAAAAAATATAACCACGCTGCATTAACCATCTGTCAAACTTTTATGCTCGAATCTCTCACCTCACAACATCAATTCCTTGAATCAATCTATTTAAACAGTGGAAGTATAACGAGACAGGAAAGCATTGAACTACCAAAAACACAAGGAGAAACTGTTAGGAAAAAAATTTCAGATTTATTTCATGTGTGTTAAATTTTTCAATTTGTTACCTAGAGCATTAAAAAAAATTGTGGCGAATCAAAAAACAATAAAACGCCAACTAAAAATATGGATAAATGAACACCTGAATAATATATCTAAGGTAAATCAAATAATAAAACCAGTTGGACATTCTCAAAGAATTATGAGTCTTGTATAAGTTATGTACAAATAATTAACAAATAAATTGGAATGAGCAGAAAAAGAAAATTAATATAATTTTAGCGGAAAAACTATGAAACCACATCTGTAATGTTTTAACTTCAAATATTTTACAGACTTTTTTATACTATAGTGCGCTTTAAATAAAAAATGAATAATAATGTCAAGCATATGTACGGATTTATATAAATTCCCTCTAGGCTGTAATTAATATGCTATTTTCAAGGCATGAAAATTTATGTAACAGAAAAAAACAAATAATTGCAATAGTTTTGTCTATACTTAGAATAGCAGATTATTGTAATGTAAAAATTGGCAATAAATAAAAGAAAAACTCAGGACAACGGCTGAGAAGACTGCTTCGGCAACATCGGCTCTGAGTTGATTTATGGCTAACGTAGGGGGACCCAGTCCATCAAGAGGATGCTTCTTGATGAGTGCTGTAGGGTCAATACTACTTTACGATGCAGAAATATGGGGTGACGCTCTCAGTAAGGAGGTTTACCGGTACAGAGAAGAAGAGCGCTGAGGATTCCATCTTCGTATCCGACAGTCTCTGATTCTGTGGTAAGAGTTATTGCAGGCGTGATACCTATCACCCTCCTTGCTAGAGAGCGCCCAGCTAGTAACGTGCGTCCATATGAGGATTCGAGGGAGATGGTTATCCGCGAGAAGAGACAGCGCTCACTCAACGATTGGCAGCAGCCTTGGGTGAATTGCACGAAGGGAAGGTGGATCGCGCACCTCATCCCGGATATGAGACAGTATCTAAATCGAAGGAATGGTGAGACTGACTTCTATCCGACCCAGTTTTTGGGCGGGCATGGGTGTTTTTAGTCTTGCGTTCACAAGATTGGTAAGCCACGGTCTCCCGATTGTCGGTTTTGCCCAGAAGGGAAAGACAATGTCTGCCACTTTTGTTTTGCGTACACAAAATGGAACAGGCGATGGAGGTACCTCTACTGGGAGAGGAATAGAATAGTCGTAATGATGCTCAAATTGGTTGACAAATGGAAGTAGGTGGCTGGTTATAAATGGTTATAAATGGACTAGATAATCAATTTACAAATGAGGAACTAAAAAACAAAATATAAGCGCTAACCCCTGATGTTGGAACTCATTCATACCAGACAGACAAAAAACGGAAAATGATTCCACATTATTGAGGGAAATGGAAGCATGTATAAATGATTAGCTAAAAAATACATCAACATTGATTATGGATCATATTTTGTGATGAAAGACTTTAACATTACGAGATGCTTTAGGTTCCAAAAATATAACCCTAAGACGTTGAAGTGCGAAGGAGAACAAATCTGGGTGAAATGTGGAGGAAAGCATGAGCTCAAGTAATACAAAAGCACACATGAGAAGTATTACAATTGTATGGGTAATAACAAGAATACTGATCACTCACACAGAGCAGACTCATGGGAGTGCTCAGAGTATCAAAGAAAGATTGTTATTGCTAGGAGGAGCACTGACTACAATTTTGATGATGATTGTTAATCCCAAAATTCAATCAAGTGACAAAGGAACTATCTTTTATGCCAATATAAGAAGCTTACGATACAAGCTGAGTGATATTCAAATTTATTTGCAGCAAAATCCTGAAGTGGATCTGATTATACTAAACGAAGTATGGATCTATCCTGAAGAAGCAAAGTATTGCAATATCCCGAGATATAGCTCCGTTTTCTCCTGTAGGCCCAGAAGATGAGGAGGTACAGCAATTGATATAAAAAATACAATTAATTTCGTGACAATGAGAGTAACATCTGACATATATAATATAATAAAAATTGAAATAACCTGCGCGGGTAAAAGACTAAAAATCGACACTTACTATAATCCCAGCCGTCTCTGCGCAGTAATAGATGCAATATACTCTACTGAAAAAAAATATAATCACAGTTGCTGGCACAAACATAGACCTGATTGCAGAATCTCCAGAATCGAGAATGTATAAGGATACCCTGGAAAAAAAGCAGTCATTGTCAATAAGGACAAAACTACTCGTCCGACTTTAAGTACCTGCCTAGATCACATAGCAATAAATGATAAAAAATTGCTGAAAACATTGAATTCACACTTGCAGACTGGCCGGAGTTAGATCATCGTGTCCTTAAAATTGTCGTCTGTGGTCAAAGTCTAAATAACCAAAAACCTACTCACAAAATATTCAGATATTTAGACAAGGATCTTTTCATATCGAAATATCTGCTAACAAACCGAAAACCTGAAAACCTTATGGAGCTCAAAAATATGATTACAGACTCCAAGCATGACTCTACCATTGAGAAAAAGATCAGATGTCGACAACATACATGGATAACAAAGAAAGTTATTGAGGCTAGTATTAGCAAAAGGAAGGTTTATAAAAAATACAAAAAGAACGCTGAAGATCAAGCACTTAAACATCTGTATAACCAAGCCCTTAAAAGAATCAAAGCGTCTTATAAAAGAAGCTAAATTTTCATATTACTCCAGAAGATTGGAAATAGCGGCGGACAACTCACACGAAATATGGAAAATAATAAATGAAGTAAAAGAAAATTCGTCACCCTGGATCATGACATATAATACTGAATTTTTTGGCATGGACTCTAACAATGCAGCACGCCCATGTGGAACAGCAAACTCGCTAAGCCACTTTTTTTCAACAATTGGTGAAAAAATTACCAGGGAGCTTGCCAACCTAAGTCCATCTTTCACATTCATCAAAATACTAAAAGCGAAGTATTAAATACAATCGAAAATTAAAAAAAAATGCAGCACCAGGTATTGACAACATCGCCACACATGAAATTATTCTAGTCAAAGAGGAGATAGCTGAACCACTGGCAAATTTTATAAACGAGCATATTAGAAATGGAACATTCCCGGACGAAACTGGCAAAAATAAATCCAATATTCAAAGGAGAAGATCATCTGGACCCGAATAATTACCGCCCTGTTGCACTTTTGACAGCCTTCAGTAAAATATTCGAAAAACTTATAAATAATCGGCAAAAATAAATCCAATATTCAAAGGAGAAGATCATCTGAACCCGAATAATTACGACCCTGTTGCACTTTTGACAGCCTTCAGTAAAATATTCGAAAAACTTATAAATAATCGTTTAAAATCTTTCATGGACAATTCCATCATAAATCTAAAGCAGTTTGGCTTTCAAAAGAACAAGAGTACTTTCGATGCTTTACTTTCTGTCTCACGTTACATCAATGAAAGTCTTGATACAGGAGAATATGTTATTGCAATTTTTGTTGACCTGAAGAAAGCTTTTGATACGGTTGATCATGACCTGTTACTTCAAAAACTTGAATGTGTGGTATACAAGGTAAACCAAAACAACTTTTTAAAAGTTATTTAGAAGAAAGATTCCAAAAACATCAGTTAGTAATGTCTTGAGCAATCTAGCACCTGTGGAATCGGGGGTTCCTCAAGTATCCATACTTGGACCAACCTTGTTTTTGCTATACACCAATAATTTGAATAAATGTAAACTGAAAGCTCATCACACATTATATGCTGATGATACTGTACTTCTTTATTTAGGACATGATAAAGTTGCCATGGAGAATATCGTCAACAAGGATCTAAATAAATATCGTTCATGGCTTATCGAAAACAAGCAAGCATTGAATAATACAAAGACAAAATACATGATTTTTAAACAGAAGAATAAGGAAGATATAGAAGTTGACCTAAAAATTAATGGCGAAAACTTGCAAAGAGTGTTTGAAATTAAATAGCTCGGTCATTTGGTACCGTTTATGGGCTGGCGGCGTCATCGGGCCATACTTCCCCGAAAATGAGGGCGGCCAAGCAGTTACCGTGAATGGTGTTCGCTATTGCGAGATGATTACGGGCAACTTGTGGCCAGAAATTGAGGCTATGGACCTGGACAATATGTGGTTCCAACAAGATGGCCGTGTTATCTCACGTTGTGGCGATGTTAATTTGCTACTACGATTATGTGATTTGACACCGTTGGACTTCTTTCTCTGGGGATATTTAAAAGAAAAAGTGTATATCAATAAGCAAAGAACAATTCAAGAGCTATAGGATGAGAGAATTCAGCACATTAACGACATTGAACCTCAATTATGTCTCAGAGTCAATGAAAATATTGACCATCGGATAGAAGTATGCCACCATCGCCATGGCAAGTATTTGAGATATATTTTGTTTCACACGTAATTGTCATAGATTTTTATGATAATAAAAAATATTAACATAATTCTCTGAAAACTTTTTGTTTTATTTACAATTAACATCGTGCGTTTGGTTAGACCACCCTTACTATATTTCCGAGTTCATTTTTCGGAATATATCTGTGAATCATATTTTGATATTCAGAAGACATTGTTTGAATTATTTGTTCTTTTGCAATATCCTTCGATTAGGAGGATTTTCTTGCTGCTGTTGTTTGTCCTTAAACAGTGTTTCACTTTCAAAATGGGGGCCAATAAAATGATGAAAATAACAGTACGTACGAGAAATTTGCCTTTCAGGTTATTTTCTATCTTCACCTGCCAAGAAAATGTTTTCTATTGACATAATCAACGTCTGTCATAACACTGTTAAGAGTAATCGCAGCTCGAGATCCTCTGAAAGATTCTCTAGAAGATATAACGATGGTAGCCCGAGTACCCGTGTTTCTGCTCTTAGGCGGCAGATTTTATTTCCAATTTAGGATTTAATAAATTGTTGGTTTCAGTTGCGTCTTATCCAAATGGTCCCCTCGTAGTCTAGTGGACCTTAGTAAGGATTGCCTCTCCCCAGTGGAGGGTTATGCATGCAACTTCTTCTTGCCAAAATAAGAATGAATCCGAAACTTTGAAAATGTTTTCTGAAACCATATCTTGAAAGTATTCATTTCAAATGAAGAACTCATTGTCATCTCAATCAGCAAAAAAAAAATAAAAGAATCATGACTATACCAAGTATATACTGTAGTTCTCATTCATCACAATAATTCAACCAATACTAATGTAACAATATTCCGTCACATTCCAAAAATTCCAACTTGGCTTTGTGCTATGAATTATCATAATCTAATTCAACGCTCTGTCAATTTTATATTGAAAATCCACTTAATACCAACGTCAATTTTACACATAGTTCTGCACTCCACCGTATAATCATTTCAATATAAAATGTGTCCAGAAATATGAATGCCAACAATAAAGCCATACAGGAAAGAATCAACGAAAAACTGAACAGAAATCCTTTTCGAAATATTTCGGGAACATCACAGGCCACGCCAAACGAAATTGGCCGGCGTCCTAGGCAAAGGCAGGTTGTTAGCATATTATACAAAAGCACATATCAGCATGTGTATACAATGCAGAGGTGTATCTTACACATTATTGCAGTATGTAAACTTTTCAACTTTTTATGTTTGGGGGTAGTAGCTTCAGATCCTTTTCATTTTTTGGAATTTTGTTGGTTTCGTTCGTTCTTTTGTGTGCGGAAATTTAAAATGTACGTGCGTAAAATATGTGCTAAAAAATGTTCCTATGAAATCAACATAACAATTTTATCGCTCTAAGTTATGGGCGTTTATATTAATTTACGCTTTCGGGAGGATGGCAAACATTTTATTTATGAGCTTGCATGGTTGGATAGCATAATTATCCCAACCAAGGTCGCAATGCCACAGTCTCGTTCGAATACTTACATATATACACTTAAAACGTTAGCGGCACAAATTTTCGATGCGAACTACGAATTCGACGGCATATGAAGAAATTGTGTGGCTGTATGTTGGCCATTCATTCTTTTTTCCGTATTTTGCATATTTTGCAATATACATAACTGTGCTGTGCGGACGGTATACTACAACTGCCAGGATAGTGTACAACTGCTAGTTTCAGCAACGGAAATATGTTTTTAAAGTGGGATTATGGTAATTTATTGAATAATTCCGTTCAGAAATTGGCTTAGAGATATGGTCCTTTCTGGTCTGCATTTTATATTTATCTTTCTGTTATCTCCAAGGGTATATGCGATACCCCAAGTATGTCCGCACACCACATGCTTTAAATTTTCTCATGCAAAGAAAAAGTATTATGAAGCTTTCCATAAATCCCTGTTCGTGTTGTACTCATTTGAACGAGTCGTGTTGATTGTAATGTTAATCCTTTTTTTAATTTGAGGGATTTCGACACTGAATGGAGGAATGTTGGAGAGGATTCAAGTTGAATTTCACTTGTTCATTCTAATAAAAAAGGCTGGTAAAATACATATTTTTGTACTTTGAAGAACTCAAGTTCAGTTGAATGTCAATAGAATTTTGATAAAAGCTGCTTTGAAAATTAGCTTGTGATGTATGAAGAATTATAGGTCAAAAAGTTTATAAAAGCATAGCTTTAATTTCTACACTAAATAGGAACTGGAACCTTAGTTAACATTCATATCCATCATCATGACATTGA
This sequence comes from Odontomyia ornata, assembly GCA_963969285.1. Lineage (NCBI taxonomy): Eukaryota > Metazoa > Arthropoda > Insecta > Diptera > Stratiomyidae > Odontomyia > Odontomyia ornata. The sequence goes on along the minus strand of OZ017741.1, from coordinate 133,316,831 downwards.
AAAAGATTGCAAGGTAGCTCTGATAAGTATACAAATTTATTTTTTAAATACTATAAGTACAGGGTGCGTACGGTATTTGAGGACAACTTGAGAGTAAAATCAATTAGCTTACATTTCTAACAAAATTTAATGAAATTTCAGGATTTTTTTATACAACGTTAAATTATTAGCAGCAATAACCGCTTCGATCCGGGTCCCGAACCGATTTCATGCCCGAATCAAATGCTCCTTGTTCATATTGACCATAACGGCATTAATAGCAGTCCTCAGCGAAGAAGTGGTATTATGAGAACGCTTATTGGTCACACGCTCAATTACGCCCCATGCGTAACAACCCAAAGGATTAAGGTCTGGGGAGCTAGGTGGCCATAGGTTCGGTGTTATGTGGTCATGAAAATTTTCGGCCACCCAATCTTGTGTCGCCATCGCCCTATGTGAAGGAGCAGAGTCTTGTTGAAAAATGTGTGGTCTGCCTCCGCTTACACTGTCTATCCAGGGTTTCACTACCGTCTCCAAAACCTTGATGTATGCAGCAGAGTTCAGTCGAAGTCCTTGAGTAAAAAGTGTGGGAGCATGACCTGTCCTTCGTTGCTGACAACACCTAAAACCATAACAGTGGCTGGAAATTGTGTGTGCATAACAAGAGGAACCTCCGTAGGATTTGAACATTGCCATCTGACATTACTGCGATTGGTCTTTGGACCTTGGTCAAAAGTTTTTTCGTCGGAAAAAAACCAGTACATTTTGGGCGCCTCAGGGTGTTTGACTTTGTGTAAAAGACGTTTTGATCGGAGAACTCTCTGGTCTCGTGTTTGTTCCGACATGAACTGTCTTCTGTGCATCAGGTAAGACTTATACGGAAGGTCTTCGTGGACAACTCTACGAATAAGGTGCTCAGAAACATGAAGCTCACACGCAAGGACCCTCATTGATTTTAAAGGGTACTCGTCTATGATCGCTTGCACTTGCTCCTATAACTCTGCAGATCGGACAGTGTCAGAGCGTTATTCGTGCTTTTTGCGTTTTGCAACCTATTCTGTATCGCCTCCTGATGCTTCCAATTCACGGCGAACCTTATGCACGAATGAACTCTAAATCTGTATGGTTCGCACATATAGCGACGATGACAGCATGTCCCTTCATTTCTTGAGTGATGTTGTAGTCCGCTATTTCTTATCTGAAAAGGAAAAAAAAACTCGCGAAGTTATAGTCACATTTATGCATGCCCTCAAATACTGTACGCCTCCCGTACTTATGCAGTACAGTGTTCACTGGCTTAGTAATGTTCATTTCGAATTTAACACTATAAGTATGCCGCACATTTAGTGATGCTTCTAACTGCTCCTGTCATTGACTCTTGAAAATGCATTTCTTCTTCTTGAATTCTTGTCTTGGAAGTGAGAAAGTTAATCTCTCATTAAACGTCATATCCACCTCATTTTTTTCGGGTTTTGTAAAAAACTATTTTAATGATCCTCTATTCGTTCAGGAACTAGAGATTTTCTTGTTAATCAAAGCTCTGTAGGCAAAGAAAAAAATTAAAAGCTTTGAGAGATGGTTAGTAATATAAGGATGTAAACACTAAACATATTTTTTTCACCAAAGATAATCAAATAGAGCATTAAATGATAGGTCTTGATGAGATCTCTTGCTACCCAGTATTAATAAATAAATTGCAATATCGATGACAGGGTACGCAGAGGAAGCGGAAGCATGATTGCTCTGAACCGAAAAATATAGAAAAAATAATGGAGGAAGATTCCAGTGAAGCTCATTAAATATGGTGGCAGCGGTATCCAGGAAGCAATTCGTAAAGTCATCCCGGACATTTGGCAATAAGAACATTTGCTGAACGAGTGGAGCCAATCAATTTTATTCCCTACCCATGAGAAAGGTGACAAGTTACAGTAAGAAAAAATAATGGTATATAACTACATTGTACGGCGTACACAATATTTTTGAGGATCTTAGAAAATAAAATCAGATCATACGTCAATAGTATTATTGGAGCATATCAAGGTGGCCTAAGAGTAGGCAGATCGACAATAAACCAATTATTTACAGTCCAAAAGATACTTGAGGAGTGCTGAAAGTTCAACATAGATGTACACAAAATTTTCGTTGACTTTAAGCAAGCATTGTAACGTTCTGTACCAAATAATGCGTTGCTTTGGTATCCCAGCCAAACAACTCCGTCTTACGAAAATGACAATGATGTCGACAACCTCCCAAGTCCACATCAATAACCAACTCACCGACGCATTTGGCATAAATATCGGAGTAGAGTCGGGACAGGGACTAGTCACATTGCTATTCAATCTGGGTCTGGAATACGTGATTAGAAATCTAGCCATTAACATAAGAGCTACGTTACTATACAAGTCGAGTCAAGTGTTAGCCTATGCGCATGATATCAACATTTTGTCGCGGTCATTAACAAATGCCAAAAAATGTTTCCTGAAACTCGACAGCGAAGCAAAACTAGTCGAGCTACAAATCAATGAGAATAAAACAAAGCCCATGACACAGCCGATAAAATATATCTCAAATAAACAAAATATCACACTTGATGAATACAATATCGAAAATGTGGTCAAATTTGTTTACTTAGGCGCTGAAATAACTAGAAACGCTAATGAAAGAGACAACATATGCTGAAGAACACAGCTCACAAATAAATTTTTATTCAGTTTCGATGATTTTGAAGACCAGCTCACACAGGAAAATAACGCTCCAAGTATACGAATCTGTGATAATGAAACATAGACTCTAACCCAAGCACTCATAAACATATTTAATACCTTTTAGCAATAGGTCCTGAGGTGGATATTTGGAGCAAAAGTAGACAGTGAATAATGGCATACAATCATAAGCTGTATGAAATATTTGAAGAGCCGGAGGTCTGAATGATTGTAAAACTGCGGAAGCTGTTATGGGCAACGGATACCCAAAAAGGTATTCGTTGGGCGAACTTAAGAGCGTCGAGAAGTGGTTAAGCCAAGGAAATGCAGGGCAATTCATTGCCGCTCGAATTACAAAATTAAAGGACGTGGTCAATGGACCGAGACAGGTCGAAACGCTTGTTGCTGGAAGCGAAGGCCAAAATCTGGCTGTTGTGCTGCGATGAGAACGAGAGAGAGGGGAAGAGAGAGTTCTCTATGCCCATCTTCATCAAAGATGGCCATTTTATTTCAAAAACCTCCTTAGTCCTCTGCACAGCAGTAGAATATCGGAGCCTGTAGATACACTCGGAAAGTTTCCATTGATCCGACTACCTCTGAGTGAAGTTCGTTCCACCATCGAAGCTCAAAAGAATAATAAAGCGCGGGGGCCCTCGATGATATTCTAGCGGATCTCATTAAAAACGGTGGCAGTGGTGTCTAGAAACCCATTCATAAAATCATCCAGCACATTTGGCAACTAATTCACACAAAATGTGACAAGCTACAGTGTGAAACCTATACAAGGATACCTACTTTATGCAGCAGTAAAAAATATTTTCAAAAATCGTAGAAAATGAATTCAGACGCTACGGCAACAGTACTTTTGGGGACTATCAAGGTGGCATTAGGGCAGCTAGATTGATGACAGACCAATCATTTACAGTCAACCAGGTATTTGAGAAATGCTGGCAGTTCAACATATACGTTCAGCAAATTTTCGTTGATTTTAAGCAAGTATTCGACAATATTGGTAGTAACATACTGTACCAAATAATGTTTTACCTTGGTATCCCAGACAAATCAGTCCGTCCTCCAAAAATGACAACCACGTCGAAAACCACCCAAGTTCACATCAATAATAATCTCACCGCCTTTGACACAAACATTGGACTATAGCAAGAGATAGGCTGGCCTCATTGCTATTCAATCTGGCTCTGGATTTTGTCATAAACAAGCTACCTGTCGATTCAAGAGGTACGTTACCATAAAAGTAGTCTCAAGTGCTAGCTTATGTAAATGACATGGCGAATAATTGGGTTGAAGCTAGGTGGAGACCAATTGTGAATTCAATCTAACCATGAGCTGTATGAAATTTTGACGGGCAGAAGGTCTGTACGATTGTTAGGCTGCAGATGGTGCAATGGGCTGGGAAAATGAATCGTATGGATGAGCAATGGATACCCAAAAGGGTGTTCGTTGGAAGAACTGAAGAGCGGAGACTAGTGCAGAAACCGAGGAAATGCTGGTCTAATTTGGCCCACGAAGACAGTTCATCGCTGCTCGGATCTCGAAATTGAAAGACGTGGTCAATGGATCAGGATTTTTGGAAGCGCTGAATATTCCAAAAGATAAAATTCAATAAAGTTAATAATAGTATGATTTATCAATTTTACACTTTCTTGCAAAAAACTAAAAATTTTAGAGAAAGTTTATATGATGCACATCTTTTAAAATCTGTTCAAATAGTGAAATCAGTAATTGTAATATTAATTCGTTGCCATTTTAAATGAGAATATTAGTTGAATCAGTGTTATTTTTCCCCAGCTTTTATTAATTTTGTTGGTGAAAAAATCATAGTTATTGGTAGCAAATATCTTAGAATTGTAAATTCACTTAACTTTTTTGATGATAGTGAAATTTGTAAACATAATATTTTTCCCAGTAAATTTTTATTGTTACCCTGAAATTCAAATTTTAGTAGCTCTAGGAAAAGTCATTATGCTTTGGAAGTTTCAACAAAGTTTAATCTCAGCTGCTTAAGTAATAGCCATTTGAAAATTCTTCGATTACAACATAAACAAGGTGGATGTACAGAAAATCTATCATTTTCAAGACAAGTATCATTCCTATGCATCATCAACGAAATATGCAATGCACCAGACAAAACGTGCTACCTGATATCATGGGAATGATAATTTCCAGTCTCGCGTAAATTTGATTCCGCGACGTTGCATTCCAATTGTGGGAACGAGTGCTTTTCATGAATCAAGAATGCTGATGCTACGACTTCAAGTGTGGGAATGGAAATTCATTGTTGGAAGTAAGAATTTAGTTGTAAGCATATTTTATGTATATATAACTTTTGAATTAAAAAATATAGTCACTTCTATTCGGAACGTCTAGCTTATCATTTTGGAAGATAGTAATTTTACTGGTTCAAGTGCCAGGTATACAATGTTGAGAAATTACAGTGAATTGCCTAAGATTTTTAAATTTTTGGACATTTGTGGTGACCCCAACGTAATTGGTGTTACACTAACTCACGTATAAACATGGACGCACGGTGGCTTCTTTTGGTTCAGCAACAAGCAGAGACTGATGAACAGATAATCAATATGATCAGGAATTATAAGAAGAGCCTTTTGGATCGGAAAACAGAAACATACCTTGAATAAAAAAAAGGACTTGATAACACGATGGGAGCAATTAGAAGCGTTTGATAAAGATATCTGTGGCTGACAAGAAGCCCATGAAGACCACGAATATTTTATCAAGTATTATTTTCAAATGGTGAATGTCGAATTTGCAAAGGTTATGGAGTCAAGCGAGAAGCTGTTAGCAGCGAAGCGAGAAGATATTACAGAAGAGACTGCTGCCAGTGCTTCTAATGGATCTAGCCAGGTGGACATCTGCGCAAATGAGAACACATCAAAGCATCGTCGGTAACAATCTTTTAGAATTTAGGCCATCAACCGAATCATGGACAGCATTCAAGTATATGACGCAAATCAACCCAGACAATTTTACGAGGTGATAATAGCCACATTATATCAATATGGGCAGAAAATCCAGCAGTATCAAGAAAAGTATGGAGAGGTAGAAGATTGTGTTCAATCTACCTTCCTCGAATTGCAAATGAGGCTGCAAGGGCTAACACAACAAGAAGCTATCCAGCCATCAAAGCTAAAACTCCCAAGGATTTCAGTGCCAGCTTTTGATGGCGATTATATAGAGTGGTCCCAGTTTCATGAGCTGTTCATGCAAATGCTCCATACACAGCTATTAAGCAACGCAGAGATGATGTGGTTTCTGAAAAAAAATCTTCGAGCAAAGCCAAGCGACTAGTCAGACATCTATCAGCTACAGGTGAAAATTGCGAATCAGCGTGGGCTTTGTTTAATTATAGGTAAAACAATCAACGATTAGCTGTATCTCGGATCAATTGACGTAATGGGTTATCAATCAGCTCATTATGTCAATTGATTTCACACTGGAGATTCAGCGCGTCTATGATACAGCACGAGAATGTTGTATAGCATTAAAAAACTGCAAAACTGAATACGGCTACCTGGGACCTCTAATTATACACATCTTACTAAGGAAACCGAGTAAGGAGAACCGTGAGCTGTATGAATAATCATTTGAGAATCCCAGGAGCTTACACTTTGGATGACTGCCTTAAGTTTTTAGAACACCGCTTTTAATCAGTTGAAACTTTTAACACTAAGGGCAACATTAAGGACAAGTTAAAAGGGACACGAGTCACAAAGGCAATAACATCCTCAGCTGCTACGAGTCAGCCAAAAAGGGGTGTGTGCTTTTTGTAAGAGTAATCATCCAATATTTGCCAGCAAATCGTTCTTTTAGGTAAATTCCACCGACCGAATACAGCATGTCCAAAATAAAAACCTATATCTTAACTGCTTAAACCCTAAGCATCTAGCAAAATCATGCATTTCAAAGAAATGTTTGAAATGTAATAAGCAGCATAATACTCTAGTGCACATGGAGACACTAAAAGCAGTTCAAAATGATAGAAAACAAGTTAATACAATTAAAACGAAAAATGGGTATTAGTGAGCAAGTCACCAGCCACGCTTGCAGCATTTGATACGGAAAAATGGGTATTAGTGAGCAAGTCACCAGCTACGCTTGAAGCATTTGATAGGGGAAGTCCTACGTTCTCTTCGGTACAGAAATTGTAAGAATTGCATCCAAAGACGGAGAAGAAATTAAATGCCGTGAGCTTCTTGATTCAAGTGAATCTGACAGCCGAAAGAGCAGCAAAAAGATTGAATCATAAGACCCGGTCCGAAACTTTGTCTTTTAGTGGCATTGAAGATGGAAGGAATATACCAAAACAACGAATCAATTATTTACTAAAATCTAGGCTAAATGACTTCTTTACGCATGCTGAAGTTTACGTCCTTCCAAAGCTTGTAACACCACAATCGACCCAATATATCGACCCGACGAATTGGCAAATCCCACAAAATACAGAATTAGCCGACCCATGTTTCAATAAGCCCTTAAAAAAAAAGACCTGCTGTTACGAGCTGAGTTTTACCATCAGCTAATTTAGTTCAGACTGGTAAAATTAGGGAATAAGTTGCCAACTTTACAAAATACAATGCTTGGTTGGGTGGTGACAGGAAAAATCGATGGACTAGGAATTTCATCATCAACATGTGGGATCTACAGTGAAGATGAAATCAACATCTTCAGCCTTATCGAAAGATTTTGAAAACAAGAAGAGTTAGAAAATTCAACTGCAATGACACTTGCAGAAAAAGACTGCGAGGCCCGCTTTGCGGAAAATGTAAGGAGAGATAAGTCTATTCGATATGGCGTCGCACTTTTCTTCAATACTTTTCCAAGAAATTCAGGCGAATCGCAACAGACTGCCTTAAATTAATTCCACGCCATGGAAAAAAGGCTCTCCAAGAACCCGGAATTGATGCTCCAATACGAGCAGTTTATGGAAAAATATTCGTGTCTGAAACATATGGAGGAAGTGAAGGAACATGAAGTCTAATCACCACATTATCACCCCCCTTACCACTACGTGCTTAAACCAGCGAGCAGCACTACCAAGCTAAGAGTGGTGTTTGACGCCTCCTACAAAACATCTACAGGATATTCGTTGAATGAAATCTTGTATACGGATCCTGTCTTGCAAGGCGACTTATTTACGATCTTACCTCGTTTTCGGCTGCCACGATACGTTTTCACATCCGATATAGAAAAAATGTGCCGTCTGATTTTAGTGCATCCATCTAATCGAGCATTCCAATTAATTTTCTGGAGAAGGATTCCTAATGAGGCCTATGATACCGGATTGGCACCGCATCTAGCAAACAAACGCTTGCAGACTCTGGTAAAGAAAAACAAATTGAAATATCCCACAGACGCACAATCAATCAGCAACAATTTTTACAAGCACGACGCTATGGCAGGAGCTAACAGCCTTCGTGAGGCGAAGATAGTGCTAAAAGGACTTATCAGCCTGTTGAATACCGCTAGTTTCAAGATTAAGAAGTTTTGTTGTAATTAGCCACAGCTTCTACAATCAATTCTACTAGAAGACCAGAAAATTAAACTAGACTTTCAAAAGGCCACAGATACAAACATATGACATGGCTCCCTAAAGCCGACAAATTCTGCATAAAAACAAGAAGAGAATTGTTAGTTCAGAGATGGCCAGTGGTTATCACAGCAAAGATGTTTTTGCAACAACTTTGGCAGCACAAGATTGAATGGGATGATGAATCACCGAACGAAGTTCAAATACAATGAAGTAAGTTTCGAGATGATATACAACTACTGGAGACATATATATAGCAATAAGATATATGGCAATGAAAAACCAAGGTCAGTACAAATACACGCATTTGCTGATGACTCAAAAAAGGCTTATGGTGCAGTTGTGTACCTTCGAGCAAAAGCCGAAAATAAAAGACTTCTGGTGAATATTTTATGCGCTAAATCAAGGGTGGCTCCCCTACAAAGACAAGAAGTTTTTCACCAGAAAAATTAGCAACGTGTAGTCATTGGTTTTATGGACCACTTTTCTGCATAGTGACGAGTTGTTATGACCTGGACCTTATGCGAAGAACAACCAGCAGGCTAACTCTTCTGAAGTTAAAAAGATAGCACTAAAAACTTCTCAAGAGTCCCTGGCCAACAAGACAAATGATGAAATCATCTCAAAAGTCAATCACAAAAATAACTTTCATAAACTACAACAAAATGTAGCTTATATGCCAAAGTTTATTTATCACACAAGATCCTCAGCCGCTGATAAGGCCAAAAGTTTCAAAGTCTCGCCACAAGAGTTAAATGAGGACCAATATATCATAATTCGACAGATGTAGTGATCTGACTTTGCAAAAGAAGTATGTCAACTTAAAAAATACGAAGGAGTAAAGAAGTCTAGCGTTTTAAGCAACTTCTCCCCTCGAGCAGGCGGTCGCCTTGAAGTTTCTAACCTTACACATGATGCAAAACATTGAATCCTCATTTCATCAGCAGATCCAATCACGAAGCTCGTAATGGGAGGCTTACATCGTAAAAATTTGCATTGTGGTGCGCAAACATTATTGGCAGTTACAAAGCAACGTTTTTGGCCATTGAAAGGCAAATCTTTTGCCAAATCGATTGTACAAGATTGTATAAAGTGTGCAAAGGCGAGGCCGAAGGTAATGATAGAAATTCTGGGCGATTCGCCAGGCTCCAGAGTATAACCCTCGCGACCATTTCTTAGCTTTGGAGTAGACTTTTGTGGTCCAATCTGGGCTCATTACCAAATAAGAGGCAAAAGGCCACAAAAAGCATATATTGCTGTATTTTGCTACAAAGACTATACACCTTGAAGTTGTCGAAAATATATCTACTGAAGCATTTTTTGGAGCTCTCTATCGTTTCGTTGGAAGAAAGGCCAATTTTCATGAGATGTATTGCGATAATGTCACAAATTTTATTGGAACCAGAAATAATCTTGAGGAAATCAAGTTCACGATTCATTCCACAGAATCTCGAGAAAAGATAATAAGCACGTGCAAGGCAAAGAACACAAAATTTTATTTCATTCCCCAGAGAGCTCCTCATTTTGGAAGTTTATGGGAAGCTGCTGGTAAGTCTGCAAAGCATTTACTTCTATGTAGTATGTCAGCAACCTCCCTCACGTATGAAAAATGAAGACACTTGTCATTGGAGTTCAATCAATTTTTAATTCCAGGCAGTTAACACCGATGTCAGATAACCCAAACGACCTAGGCGCTCTAACTCTAGGCCATTTCTTGATCGGCGAGCCCATGGCAGCTCAATTTGACCAACAAGCAATGTCCGCAAGACTGACTTTACAAACCAGATGGACGTTGGTCAATCAATTGCGAAATAAATTTTGGCGTCGCTGGAGCACAGAATATTTAAATGAGCTACAATATAGATACCAGTGGAAGGAGTGACAAAATAATGTTGGACTGAACAATTTGGTGATAGTAAAAAGGACAATATATCCATGATACAATGGCCGCTTGGGAGAATAATAAAAACATATAAGGGCGATGACAACTTGATAAGAGTCGTTGACGTGAAACAGTAAAAGATGTATTTCACCATCTCATTCATCAGCTATCGCCTCTACCACTCCAGGAAACTCAGCTACCAGGTACAATTGACGTTTCACATCAGTATGATACTACGCAAGATGAGAGAGACAATTCAGAACGACCAACCAAGAAAATAAAGCTAACAAGAGACTACGTGCTGACAACAATTTAACAGTGTGCTTACTTTTACAATTGATTTTATGCAATTCTCTCCACATCGAAAAATTTAAAACTGAACCTGGGGCATATTTTGATCATTTGGGAACAGTGGGATTTGTCTCAAATCACTGGAATTTGATTATTTATTTTGATTCCAATCCATTTTGGGTTGAGTTGGGTATTCTGGAGAATGGAAAAATGTTCATTAGACCAACTATGTCAGCTACTTAAACAACCAAATCAATGTTATCAGCTCGTGAATCAATTTAAGACAATAAGATCTGAAATACGACTTTTCAGAGATTTTGTGGCCACAAAACGAATTAAACGAGGCGTGCTCAACGTCATTGGCAACATGGCGAATTCACTTTTCGGTGTACTTTATCCTAACCACTGTATTGATCGAACAGTTACACAAGCAAACTGCTCGAAAACCTTCCTATCTTGTACTTGTGATTTTATGTGGCAGAGTAAAAGAAAAAATAGTTAATTATTTGCATTCATAATCTTCGCCTGTAAAATAGTTTCCTTTCTTATTATTATTATTAAATGTCATTTTATATCAGTTTCCCTTGATACTAAATTTACACGTTTTCCTTTAATTATATTTTTCATAATATTTGATTTTTCTTACTATTTAAAATAAAAATCCTATTCATTTTTTCTTACTTCGTTCAAATTTAGTACAATTTAAATCCGCCACATAAAACTAGCAGTGTAGGAAGCGTTGATCGGGTATGCCGAACCGGGGTATTAGATTCGAAAGTAGTGAAGAGACGTCAAAAGACAGCACAAAGAGGAGAGAGAAAATGGCTGCGTGTTTTCATTTTTTAGGGTTTTGTAAAATACTATTACAAAACCCTTCTAAAATCGCGTCCTGTCTGTCCGTCTGTTTGTCCGTCCGTCCGTCTGTGTGTCACAGCAGTTTTCCTCGGAAACTACTTAAGCTAGAAGCATCAAATTTTGTATGTAGGTGTAAAGTGGTGCTCTCTTCAAAATCCAACTACAAAAAAATTTTATAAGGTATTTTAGGGGGGCCTCCCCATGTAGGGGAGTGACCCCCCGAAAAAAAAATTTCATTGAAAGTAGCCAATATGGGTATCAAATGAAAGGTCTTGATGAGGAGGGGCGCACAGGGAGGGGAAATACGCGAAAAATTTGACACCTGTGATCCGAAAAATCTGAAAAAAATCAAGAATGTAGGCCTTGATGAGTGCAACAACAAAAAATACGTGACAAGTCGCAATTCACTCAACTTTGTTCGTAATAGTATGATTTATCGATTTTATGTTTTCTTGAATAAAATCTTTAGGGTACCCTTAAATTCAATGAAGTTCAGTACACAGATGACTATTTATAAGATTGATCTATCCTGTAAGTTTCATAAAGATCGAATCACATATAGCGAAGTTATAGCGGTTTGAATTTTCCTGTATTACTATGGAACAATATGCGCTGCATGTATTACTATGACAACATATGGCTATGGAACAACATGCGCTTTTTACCGACTCGTATCAGTAATCATAAAACAAAGTAGTGGCTGTTTTAAATGCGAAGATTGAATAATTTTGAGCTGTTTTTTCCCAACTTCAACGTTTAAGGTGCATGCTTTGAACACTTGATTCAATTTAATGAATGACTGAAGATGAGTACCTACAATTAATACTCATAAGTGAAACAAGTCAAGGAGGCGGGAGACAGCTCCTAGCAAAAGGGCTTTGTAACAACTCTAGGATTCGAAAAAAATTGGCCATTAATCGATGATAACAGTACAGGAGAGTGGCCCCTGAAAAAAAAAATTCATCAAAAGTAGCCGATATGAGTATGAAATGAAAGTTTTCATGGGAGCTTTTCAAAACAGTTCTTAAACTGTCAGTTTTTGCTTCAGTGGGGCACAGGGGAGAAATACATGAAAAATGTGTTTTCCCCCCTCACGAATGGACATCTGAAATAATTATCAAGGGAGATATTTATGAGTATAACAATACCAAAAACGTCAGAAGTCGAAATTCGTTCAACTTTGTGAATAATAGTATGATCCTCGAATTTCATATTTTCTCCAATAAAATCGTCATTGACATGCTTCTTGACTTTTTCAATCTGGTGATTGCATTTTGAAAATTGAATACAAAACCCTTCTGACATGAGCGTAGGTCTGTTTACCCAACTTGTTTTTTTGTGTGATTTGTGCTTTCGTTGCAACTACCTCTGTTGTAAAGGTGTTCGGCTGCGGGGAACACGAGACGCAAATTTAGTCAAGCGCTAAACTCGTCAGTCTATGCTCCATGGACAATTTACGCACGGCCTAAGGGAACGGCTTACGTGAAAAGTGCACTAGTTAACACGTTCGGTCAGGGTGTTCACAACTGGTGGTGCATCGTTCAGAAGCCCAGGTACGTACATAGTGTAATGTTTTGGGGAATTGTATGTTATGTGATTTTCCACCCAGCAGCCAAATACATCGGCGCTAGTGCGGCCACAGTAGGAGTCGCTGGTTCTGGTACTGGCATCGAAACAGGATTCGGTTCCCTGATCATCAGCTACGCAAGGAATCCACCCCTCAAGCAACAAGTCGCGCCACCCAATCTGTCAAGCCACATAACCCATCAAGCCGATCCAAATGCAACTGATTGGCTCCTATAGGAGGTGCTCAATTAGTAGGTCATGAATTTTACAAAGGACTTAAACAGTTTCTTGAAACATACTTAACGGAACTTCTCAAGAAACGGGAAAATCGGGTCAGTGAAGAACTTTTAACATTTTATACACAAGAATGAGAAGCCTAGCAATTTTCAAGTCGGGTGCTTCATGGTGTTTGCGCGCTTTCTTAAACAGACATTGGGTGAAATGTGAATGTGAGGAAGGCCGAAAAGACATATTTGAAATTTATCAACTAGCTCTGGTGAGATGGCGTGTTCACCTATTCCAGGAATTAAGTGTACAGGTTACAAATGCTGTTCTAGAGCTAATTGAAAAAGAACGGAATGGCGAGACAATTAACTCACGTTTAGTTTCTGGGGTTATTAATTGTTACGTTGAGCTTGGCGATGAAGAATTAAATCAGATCCAGGAGACGACTAACTTAAGTATCTATAAAGAGAATTTTGAAAATAAATTCTTGACTGACATTGCCGCATTCTATGCTCGGGAAAGTTCAGAATTCTTGTGGGACAATAGCGTTACAGAATATATGAAACGTGTGGAGAGGCGTTTAAAAGAAGCGCAGAAACGTGTCCAAACGTATTTACGTGAAAGCACATCGGAACGTTTAGGAAAAACCTGCGGGCGTGTTATAGTTCAATAGCATTTGCATATATTCTAAGCAGTATACCATTTGTATATGATTTGAAAATTTCTACAGACAGGGTAACTGTGCGGCAAAATATATTTTGCAAATGAAGATCATGGCGAGCGCAGGAGGAGATTTGTGGCGGAAGCGCAATGTCTTTTAATTTAAGTTAAAAGAGTTTATTTAATCACAAAAAAAAATGCACAATTATTAATTTCACTATTAAAAGTCTAACTTCCACTTGTCCATCAATTTCTATCGCAATTGTCTTCTAAAATCACTTCACAATCAACGAAAATCACTTTACTACTACTCCGCTTTTCAATTCTCACTCCATACTTTCGCAGTTTTTACTATCGTGGTTCTAATGAATCCCCCCATTCATGAAGCTCGCCTTTATATAGAGTCTCTAGTCATTCAACCCAGTTCTCGTACATTGGCGAATTAGCGGGAACATTCAAACAGCGTAATGAATGGAGCAGTGACTCACATTCAGATGTTGATGCTTTGTGGGTTTTCGAGTACGTTCGTTTTGTTGATCATGATTAATGGGTTCGTTTTGTTGATCATGATCTTTTTAACGATTGTGGAAGTAATTTCAACAGTAGCTCACAAAATTAATCGTGCATGTAACACTGCCCCCACCTTAGTTCTTTTCGCCCCGAAAAGATGTGTCACCAGTTGTAGTCGATTCTCCCTGGATGTATTATGGGGCAAGACGGTCCAGGTGCACGATTTTCATTTTGGCTCTTGCCTTAGGTGTTCCTGTATGCGGTATACGACGTCGTTGATTCGCTTTGTAACTCGGTATGGTCCCTTCCAATTATGTTGCAACTTTGGAGACCTACCCTTTCGCCGTTGCGGGTTATATACCCACACCAAGTCATCTTGCTGGAAGCCAGTAGAATTTGCCTTTAGATCATACATGGTCTTCATGCGGTCAATAGCCGATTCGAGGTGTTTTCGCACTGTCCGATGTATTTGGTTCAACCGTTGCCTTTGCTCACTTGCGTACTTCGAGATCGTTTGGGGTTTCTCGGGGGGTGTTCCGAACTTTACATCAGCCGGCAAATGAATAGTCTTTCCAAAAATGAATTTAGCTGGGGCTTGACCCTTCGATGCATGTTCGGCAGCTCTGTACGCCATCAAAAATAGTGGGATATGTCGCTTCCAGTCCCTTTGGTTCTCGTCAACCATTTTGGCCAGGTGCTTATTGAGCGTGCCGTTGAAACATTCGACCATTCCAGTAGTGTTGTCCTTGTTTTCCGTATTCCCAGCAGCTCGCACATTTCGCCAAAAACTATTGTCTCAAAGTTTCGGCCTTGATCCGAACGTAGTTCGCAAGGTACGCCGTACCTACTGACCCAATTTAACACTAGCTGTTCGGCTACAGTAGTTGCTTCCTGGTTGGGAATGGGGTAGACCTCGGGCCACTTGCTGAAATAATCGGCCACAACCAGCGTGTATCGATTTCCTCATTCGGATTCAGGAAAGGGTCCAGCGATGTCAACAGCAATCCTTTCAAACGGTAAACCCACGTTATAGGTTTGCATTTGCCCTCTCAGTTGGCGCTTTGGACCTTTGACGGAAGCGCAAATTGTGCATCTACGGCACCAGTCCTCTACGTCTTCTCGAGCATGGAGCCAGTAAAACATTTCCCGCAATTTTGCTAAGGTCTGGTTAACGCCAAAGTGGCCTCCCGAGGATCCTTCGTGCATCTCCTTAACCACATTGTGGATTCGGCTTTTGGGTAGTAAAGTTTGCATCATATAGGAGCTGCCATCCACCGTTTCCCATTTCCGCTTGAGTATGCCACCCTCTACCTGAAGGGAGTTCAATTGTGCCCAATAGCTTTTCAGGGTTGCGCCATGCATTGAAACGTCTTTCCAATCCGGTCGCCCAGTTGTCTCCTTCCATACGAGCAATGGTCCGATGTCTTCATCGGCTACCTGGGTATTTTGAATCTCCTCCGGTGACCAACCTTCATCGAATTCGGCCGTTATCAATCGCAGATCAACGGGTGGATCCTTTTCCTCAATCCGCCGGCAATGCTTGCAGTTAGCTGGACACCGATGGCGGGATAGGGCGTCAGTATTTCCATCAACTCCGCCCTTCCGATGAACAACTTCGTGGTCGTATGACTGCAATCTTTCAGTCCATCTCGCAACTTGTCCCTCGGGGTTTTCGAAGTTGAGCAGCCATCTCAATGATGCATGGTCCGTTCGAAAATCAAATTTCTGGCCATATAGGTACTTGTGGAACTGCTTGGTGGCCTCTGTTATAGCCAATAGCTTCTTCCTGGCCACGCAGTAGTTTCTCTCACTTTTTGAAAGAACTCGACCTTAATACGAGAGGACTCTTTCTTCGCCATCGATCTGCTGGGAGAGTACAGCTCCAATACCACCGTTGCTCGCATCGGTGTCAACTACAAACATTTTTCCGGGTTTCGGATATGCCAGCATGGGTGATTCACACAGCTTTTCCTTCAAGGTCTCAAAGGCTACCTGGCATTGTTCGTCCCAGACATACGGACGATTTTTCTGATGAAGAAACTTAGCTATTTTGGCAAATTCTTTGACGAATCTCCAATAGTAGGTTGTCAGACCCAGAAAACTTCGTAGTTGGCGCTTGTTGTTTAGTGTTGGCCAGCTTTTTACGGCTTCAATTTTCTCAGGGTCTGTTTTTATCCCTTCTGCTGATACGACGTGTCCCAGGTATTTCACTTCAGCTGCGAAAAGGGTACACTTGTCGGGACCAAGTTTCAAATTTGCCAGTCGCAATCGGGAGAAATCCTCTTCTAAGCTCCGCACATGCTCTTTGAACGTTCTTCCGATAACGATGATGTCATATAGGTACACCAAGCAAGTTTTCCACGTTATGGCCTCGTAGCACGTATTCCATCAGGCGTTCGAAAGTGGCTTGGAGCATTGCAAAGCCCAAACGGCATCACCACAAATTGCCACAATCCGGTCCCAATGGAAAATGCGGTCTTCTCTCGGTCCTTCTTGTTGATTTCTACCTGCCAGTAGCCACTCTTGAGATCGAGTGTCCATGATGTCATTGCTGCGTGGAAGCGGGTAACTATCTTTCTTAGCGACGTCGTTAAGCTGCCTATAGTCGACACAAAAATGAGTGCTACCATCCTTTTTCTTTACTAGAACTACTGGTGCGGCCCATGGACTGACAGAAGGTTCGATAACGCCTTGTTTTTCCATGTCCGAGATCAATGCGCTCACCCCTCCTTGTTTGGCTATAGGGAAGCGCCTCGGTGCTTGTCGAATCGGCTTGGCTCCCTGTGTATCTCTGACGTGAGTTACCATACGCGTTCGGCCTTGATCATCCGGGCTTGTTGAGAAGATGTTACTGTACTTGGTGACCAGGTCAGAGGATCGCTTGAGTAGCTGCGCTAGCAATTTGACCTGCTTCAATATTGCAGACGTGGATTCCCGGGTTTCGCCTGTGTCTTGCCTCTTTTTCCAATGATGGTCGTGAGAAGCTTCTAAGGAGATGATGGTGGAAACAGGCTGGCAGCTGCCAATAACTTCTCCCGCTTTGATGCTCGTGGTTTAGTCTGTGGTGTTAAGGACTCTAACTAGCAGGTATCCGTTCCTTAAAGACCTTACAAGGCATCGTCCTACAATCAAACTGCGCAATGTGGACGTCTTCGTTGGCTCTATCAGATAAGATCGATGGTCTCCAGAATCTCCAGAATTTGGTACATCAGTGCCTATATGCTACTACATACATCTTGGGAATTTGGACGCTGGGATCCTCCATCAATACTTCGACATTCTGCCATTTCAATACCCATTTGCCCAAATCCAACGTGATTCCATGGGGTCGCAGAAAATCCATTCCGAGAATGCAGTCATCAATAATGTTCGCGACCAGAAAATTATGTCGGAACGCAGGGTCTCCCAACTAGATCTGGAGGTTGAACTCTCCATGAACAGGTGCAGTTTCTCCCGTAGCTGTCCGTAGTGAGAAAATTCTGCCCTTGTCAAGTTGTGGCTGTCTAATTAGGTCTGGTCGGATAATCGATCGGGTTGGATCATTTACATTTGGGTATCGCTCAACTTCCACGCGCTCACACCTGCACTCGTCTGTCACTACCTCACGAACCCAGGCAGGGGTACGAGTCACGTTTGTTGCTGCCTCAAAGTTGTTACGGATGACCAGCTTCCATCCGGAGACCACACCACGACCACTAAGGAGATCGGGATGCATGTCATTTACACACCCCAAACCCGCTTGAGCATCGAGGTAGCAGTTGACCCATTGTATTTTTGGTCTTAACTTTAACACAAATACTACTCTCATACAAAAGAAAAAAATGTTATTGTTATATAATACAGAAGAAAAATGTTATTTTTGTATGACAAGCAATGTTATTTATCAGTCGAGCTAGAGTAGGGCGTTTAACTTAGGTAGGGAGCAAACGGCAGCAACGGATGACGAACGACATCAGAAGGGGGCCGGTCGACCATCACTCTTCCCAACAAGGATAACCTATGGCAACGCATCTAACGCAAGCGCTCCACAAAGGCTATCACCTACTCGGAAGGCGTTTAAGGGGCCCACTCCTGGTCACCGCACTAGATGGATCAACCGTAATCAAAGGTAATGTCAACATCAAAACCGTGAAGGGATGCAGCGCGCAAACGGAAACATAAACATGCGAGGCTACCGTAAAATACATTGATTGTCGTTACGAATGCAAAGACTTACCTCGGGGGACTTGCCGGCTCCAATTTACACTTTCCTGACTGCGTCTCTGGTGCGACGCCAAGACGAGGCGACTCCCAAGTTGAACAATACTCACGATGTAATGCAGGCATCACGACCAGGTACACATATCACCTGTACTACGCCCAAGTCGACCGACATTCGGAAATTTCTAAATTATTTCACTAATTCCTGACATGCAACATTATCGCGACGTGCAAACCAGTCACTAGCAACATATAAGTAATGAAGCGGACAAACATTTTTTTCGGGGACGCCATTCCGCAATTCATTTGACATTTTCTTTAAAGACAAATCTGAACACTGACTTGCGAGCCAATCACTTACACTGTTGTCATAACAAGCGATTGAATGCAGGGCGTGCGATTCTAGCGACAATAACACGTTTTTCAGGATGGAAATACAACTCAATGGCGTAAGCTAATTGTTCAAAATCGCGTTTGTTTCCACTTTCTGCTGACAACTACAAAATGCCATTCGGCGATGTCATTCTGCGATGATCTAGTGACCCACATATTGGGACTGCCCAGCTGATCCCAAAATAATGGGTAATGCAGACCAACTCTTATACAGCAACCATGGGTGCGGAGCCGAGGTAGCGAAGATGGTTGGTAGCCGCGCTACGAACCGCGCCAAAAGGAGAAAAGAAGTTCGTCGTACGAATGGGAGGCCAACCACCTCCAATGTAGCGGGCGTCCGTTAAGGCGAGCCAATTTAAAGGGCTGAGGGATAACGGAGGCCCTCTTTTTTTGGTTTGACTCCAGGGCAGAGAGATCGAAGGATACAAGTCTAGCAGCGCGAAAAGGTGATTGGGACTAAGATCAACTTCATCATCGTCACCACGGCACTCATCGATATCACGGAAGAGCAATTTCGTTCAGCGAGTAGCTGAACAGAACGAGAATCCGGCTCCCGAGATTGGCGCAAATAACCACAGACGATCGTTTGCTGGGGCCCCAAGTTAAGGATATTTTAGCGAAAAGTAGGAAAAGGTACCTTTTTTTTTTCTTCTCTTTTATATTATATCTGCTTTTATATTTATTCCATCGAATTCATTTGTGTGAATATATTGATCTACTTAACACGGAAATATTCTTATTGTTGTTAATGAAAAAAGGTAACTTGGATTGTGCGCGACGTTCAAGCGGGGAGATTGTCTTTTTCCTCGTTTGGATTAACATATTCTCTTTCAGGAGGTCGTGGTGTGGGTAAACAGGGTAAGTTGGACAGGTTAGGGTCAAGTGTAGAGGAGGAGGTTTTTCTTTTCTTCCCTTTTGTGCTAGTGTTTAACCCTCGTGCGTGCGCGGACGGATCGTCTACTCGCTGACGATCCTATTGTTGAATCCATCCAGCCTAGGGATAGCGAGTTGGCGCCTGCGCCGTCTCCGACGGAGCGAACCGGGCCCGCAAGGCTGGACAGCGCGTCTACCCTTGAAGTGTAAGGGTGACAAAGTTCAGACTATAAGCCAATGCGTCCTTAACTGTTTGCTTTTCAGCTAAACGCACCGCTTGTTGCAATTCTTGGTCTTTTAATGTGCTGATGAATGCTTTTGTCGCTGCATCATCTCGATGTTCTGGGATGTAGGCTGGGTAAGCCAAAAGTACTAGTCGCTCAATGTCTTGTGCTAGCTGCTGTAGGGTTTCATCAGATTTCCGCATCCGATGCCGTAGTTGTAACCGATAAATCTGCTTTAGATGATCGTCTCCATGATGCATGTCAAGCACATTCATTATAGCAACCGGGTTTGAGTGCAACTCAACGGGGATAGTCTATAAAAGCTCAGCAGCTGGGCTTCTTAGAGCAAGAATTAATGCAGTTTCTCGTTCCTGCTCATTCCAGTGGTTTGTCCTAGCGGCGGCTTTAAGCTGTGTTTTGTAAATAGTCCAGACCGTTTGCCCGTCGAATATTGGTGCTTTCACATTTCTGGATATGCAATGCGTTGCGGTTACAAGTGGGGCTGGTGAGGTAGTTACGACTGCCATCGCTGCTTCCAACTCCTTTTTCATGTTTCCCATCTCATTGTTGATTCTCTCCTCGACCTGGCTGATCTCATGGTTGATTTTCTCCTCGACCTGGTATACCTTTTCCTCGAGGCATTTAATTTGGTTGTTGAGACTACTGAGCTCCGCTTTTGTTTCGGTAGACTGTTTATCCAGCTTCTGTGCGATGTCTGCCTTGATTTCGAACGCTTGTTGGCCTAGCTTCGCTGATTGTTCATTTAGCTTCGTGGATTGTTCATCTAGCTTCACAGTTAGACTGGATGACATCAGCATTAACATTTGCATTAGCGCAGTTTCTGGCTCCTTTGATTTTGGTGTTTCTACTTCTTCACCTTCTGCGCCTTTTTCCGCATCAGAGAGCTCACCCGAATCCAGATTCACGCCTTTCGACTCGATTGCGTCACGCAAGCGTGCAATCAGTATGGCCTTTGTACCTTGTGTGGCCAGATTTCGCTGTTCTAACTCCTCCTTTAGCTCCGATACGGTTCATTGATCAATTTCCTGGCATTTTTTTTTTTTGGTTATTTTTCCACCAGTTTCCACGTTAACTTACACTATTGTGCACTTTAAAAATGTTAAAACGTTTTCACTTCCAAAATTCGCGGCCAATAATTTTAATGTCCCGGGAAAGTGAAAACGCAATTTCTTTTAATTTAAGTTCAAAGAGTTTATTTAATTACAAAAAAATTGCACAATTATTAATTTCACTATTGAAAGTCAATTTCCACTTGTCTATTAATTTCTATCGCAATTGTCTTCTAAAATCACTTCACTATCAACGAAAATCACTTTACTACTACTCGACCAATACCGCTTTTCAATTCTCACTCCACACTTTCGCAGTTTTTACTATCGTGGTTCTAATGAATCCCCCCATTCATTCAGCTCACCTTTATATAGAGTCTCTAGTCATTCAACCCAGTTCTCGTACATTGGCGAATTAGCGGGAACATTCGAGCAGCGTAATGAATGGAGCGGTGACTCACATTCACATGTAGATGCTTGGTGGGTTTTCGAGTACGTTCGTTTTGTTGATCATGATTAATGGGTTCGTTTTGTTGATCATGATCTTTTTAACGATTGTGGAAGTAGTTTCGACAGTAACTCGCAAAATTATTCGTGCATGTAACAATATTGTCGTCAAAATTTAACTTTCCATTCTCAAATTGGGTCATTATGTCAAAACTTTGTAGGCAACAACAATGCATCAGGAAACTTCATCTCGTTCCTTGTTGACTTCATCTAAAAAACGAATGAACTTATTTCATTATCATCAGATCAACACAGCCCAGCACATATTTCAAAAGTTTCAAACGCTCTCTTCATGATAAAAGTTATAGCTAAATACCTCATTGAAGTCAGGTCCGAACAGGAATTACTAAATTTTTTTTTTGTTTTTGATGAAGCAAGTATAAATTATTCAAATATAAATGGAAAAGAAGAAAACAAATTAATAAGAAGTCATCCAAATTTCGAAGAATTTTTTTTTGAAATTCTATCAAATCTGTCAAATTGTAACAATCAAACATGCTACGCTATTACTGTATTTTCTGTTGCATAGGAATTTGAACTTTTACAAATTAGTTATATCGTGCTCGAACCTTGAACCTCTCGTCGTTCCCATTTTAAAAGTTTTATACAATGCATCGGATACTACATCATATCACCTTTACATGACTTTGATTATTTTATTAATTTTCAGCGAAGACAATGGGTTCAACAAAAAACTTCACCAAATCAAATGAAAATATTGAAATAGCTAAACTGTAATGCATGCCGGAAGTAATAAACGGATCACTGGTGATTTGAAATATTCGTCAATTAAGTTAAGTCCTTTTACACATACCAGAATACTCGTATGTTTTCAAACATAATAGAAGTCAATGAGATTGTAGATATTAATTGTAATAGAAAAAACACGAAAAAAATGCAATCTTGTAAAAATGATTGCTTCTTAGTTATTACGGATAAATAACAACATAAAAAGAAGGATGTCACAATAGTTGGAAATTGAAATTGTAAAAATATTATATCAATTGTAAAGTATTTTCCAAAAATAATTTTTTTTAAACTAAGATTCATTCAAAAGACGATGGTGGTTGAAATTATATCTCTTTGAAGAATTAGTGATATGCTATGAAAACTGAGTGTAAGCAATACTAACCGTTTTAAAAGAGTCTTTAAAGATGCAAAGATAGGTTTAATTATAGACGGAACTTGAAAAAATTAAAGAGTACCTACTTCTAGATAATGCAATAGAATTTTGAAATCATTAAGAGGGATAGACAAAAATATCCTCCGAAATTTTTGGATTGTTAAAAGTTTTGAAGTGATTAATTATCTCATATCAAAGGAGTACAAATACAAGCCTAGATTAAATAATATAAAGGCAGCTGTTCAATAAAATGAAGTATTAAAGCGGAACCGTCGGTCTTTCCATTCCTCTCAGCCAGACGGGGTATAGGACCCGCCACGATGGAAGGCTTTCCAATGAACATGGGCTAGCCATCGGGCACGCTCCACCGTTTTGACGCTTAACAGGGGCTCTTGCCGGGGAACGTGGGCTTGCGCTCGCGTGCCCTTTTATGATATAGGGTTATGTGATTCGATCACATAATTCTATAACATAGATCGGTCACGTCTATATGTTTCTTTTGATGGGAAAGATCATATAAACAATGTTTGTATGAGTATTCCACTCAAAATGGAAATATATGGCCACGTCTACGTTTGGATCTTGATTCGGTTGGGTAGGTGCGAGGGGCACCACATCTATCCGGATGCCCCACTCTTATTTGTGGACCATTAGAATAGTCGGGTAACGATGAAGTCTCCCCAAGTCCGTTTGTTTTTACCCGTTTCAACTTGTTCCATGAACAAGCAATTTCCACCCTCAGTTAGTTACCTCCATTTTTCGACTTCGGTCGACATTTTCTGAGACCCAAGAATTTGTGAATGCGAAATTCTTTTGTAGTGGGTCCTTCTACTGGGGAAAAGAACTCGCCCCATGACACCGCAACGCTAGCCTGCCAGCGCATTCACGCGTCCCCAAACAAGACCAAGCTCGGCGGATCTTACCATACTCTTTCGCCGAGGCAGCAGACCATCGCTGCTATCCTTCACGAACATTCTGGTACCTACCTTTCCCCACACCACGCAGAAGAAATGTCAAGGACGATCAACAGTGTGAAGAACAATGAAGAACACATTACTAAGCTCCTGCGCAATTAAATATCGATTATTAATTCCACGTTGAATATCATAAAGCACGATCAAAATTCTGTTGAAACTAAATTTAGATCACTAGAGGAAAAAGCTTCCCAGATAATAAACGCAGTCAACAAAACAAACTTGGAGCAATTTGACCTAAAGATTGTTAAGAATATCTTAGCAATAACAATACAGATGACTTTGGTTGTTTTTGATGCTCTCACCGACACACACTGCGGTAGAATAAGCTCAACAATATTGGCATCAAATCAACTTCACGCAAAACTATCTACGCTCCATTCGCACTTACCAAAAGCTGTCTAGCTATCGGTTGATAAAGAAAATGTCGTTGGACTATATAAATTGATGGAGATCCAAGGAGGCATCTCAGGCAACCATGTCGTGTTTAAGATTACCATCCCATTGACTGGTAACATACACTTCAATCTATTTAAGATCATCCCAGTTTTGGTTTTATACTAAGGTACGACAATTCTTATTTAAGTATAAAATCATGCACCATCCTCACTATTAACCTCCTCAAAGACGAATACATACCACTAAAATCACAATATCTAGCCGATTGCACCACTATGAATGAAGAAAAGTATTTTCGAAGCTTAAAAGACCAATCCATCGTAAAGAAGCAGAGTTTTGCATATGCAAAATAAACCTTCTGAATAATGTAAAACTTCATAAGTGCCGCTTAAATAGCGAGGCTCCTGATCTTGTCTGGATACAATTAAAACACTTCAACAAATGGATTTACAGAGTATTTGCCAAAACATATCTTAGAGCAAGTTCCGGTAAACAAATCTTGCAATTAGCTACAGAACAATGTGGACTGCTAACGGTCGATCCCGGTATATTTACGACCAAACAATCGATATCTTATCCACCACTAGGAATTCTACAAATGCCCATGAAACAAAAGCAAATAAGATTGAGAGATCGTGCCATCAATCCCTAGAACACGTCATTAATGCAACTGGCTGATATTCGAGACTGGCTTCACAACCAATCAATTATGCATCTACCAATTACCAACAAAGCATTCACGAGCTCAGTATAAGCTACGTAGCATTTTTGATCAGAATCAACACACTTCTGCATCTTGCATTTCTACGTTTCCATTATAAATGTATGCGGAAGCCAGCACTTGCTCCACGGCAAGGACCGCCGTCTGATTTTACCGTAGAAATATAAGTCAACTTGGCTAGCCATTCAACGGGGGAAGAATATTCAGAACATCTATCATTTTTAAGACAAGTATCACTCCCATGCACCATCAACAAAATATGCAATGCACCAGACAAAACCTGCCACCTGATATCATAGAAATGATAATTTTCAGTCTCGCATTAATTTGATTCCGCGACATTGCTTTCCGATTGTGGGAACGAATGCTTTTCATGAATCGAGGAATGCTGATGCCACGATTTCAAGTGTGGGAATTGGAATTAAGGATTTAGTTGTTAGAATATTTTATGTATATATAACTTTAGAATTAAAAAATGAAGTCACTTCTATTCGGAACATCAAGCTTATAATTTCGGAAGCTAGTAATTGTACTGGTTCATGTGCCAGATACAATACAAATATACACAGCAAAGATAATATTTGGTGGATTACTTAAAGTGCTGATTACAAAATCTGAAGAATCGTTGTACTGGTTAAAGTGCCAAGTATACAACGTTGAGGAATCAGGGTGAATTACCTTAGATTTTTAAAGGTCCTGCCGCAGCCAATCCCATTCTTTGCTTGCAACAAATATATGGTAGGCATTGGCTTCTTCTCCTGGGCCAAATCTGCAGTTGAGGAATTTTGACACAAGTAAAACTGAAAAAATGCATGCCCGTTTACAAACTGGGTCAAATAGAAGCCTTGTTAACCGTACCTTTGACTTGAACATGATCTCAGATCCAGAATGAGCCACGTAGTCCACCTTTCTTTTGTGCGATTTATCGAAGACTGCTGCCAGTGAGTGCTGGTCCTTCTCATAGGCAAAAGTCTCCCAGGTATATAGCTTGGCACTCTTAAACGGGGAGGCTAACAGGCATCTACCTACAATAACTCTCATTGCCGAGTCAGAGACTGTCAGATATGAAGATGGAGTCCTCAGTGCTCCTCTTCTCTTTACCTGCGCCAAGCGTTTTTAGAACACCTCCTCATTGAGAGTGCCACCCCATTTGTCTGCTCCATACAGTCGTATTGATTCTATGGCGCTCATCAAAAGGTGTTTTCTTAATATATTGGGTCCCCCACATTAGCCATAAGTCAACTCAGAGCTGATACTTCCACAACAGCCTATTCAGCCGTAGCCCTGACTTGCTCAGAGGAACTCATCTTCAAGTTGAAAAGTAGCACCAGCTGGTTTTGATTCAATGAGTGTGTCTCCAATACTGATCGCCCTTACTCTAGAGATTCTTTTTTGTCAAAATGACCACTTCAGTTTTCTCCAGTGCTAGACTGAACCCACAAGCAGTCATCCAGTCTCTCACTTAGCACATTAACATACTGGACATAAGTAATGCTTGTTCAACGATGCGTCCAATAACTAGAGCCGTAACATCAACGACACAGCCGATCAAGCGTAACTCGTCGGGCATCTTCAGTCTCAGTAGCCTATCGTGAGAAACATTTCACTGGTCCAGACCAATGATAGATCCATGGGCAATACCCAAAGTGATTTCCATCTTTCGTTGGCCCTGTGTCGTGTCGTAAAGCTGGCTTCTGTCTTTCAAGTAGGGGTATTCGGCGTACCTAGAATGTCCGCCCATCTAGTGGAATCGAAAGCATTCTTAACGTGACGTGTCACAAAGAGAACAGTTTGTTGTTTGATGCGGCTATATGCCTCTGCCTTTTGGAACATACTCACACGTCTGTAGTCACGTCAATTTTCCTTTGCCCTGCTGACTACCACAAACCTCGCCACTTTTGATTGTACTGGGAAAATCCTGGTCTGAAGGCAATAGTTCAATTGGCTGAGCAGAAATTCAGGACAATGTTGAAAAACAATTTGAAACACCTCAGTTGGAACACCATCTAGGCCTGCAGCTTTCCTTGTTGATAGAACTACCTTCGAGTTTTGGCTATGTGAGTAGTGGGCACTCGATTTCTGCTTCATCATGGAGAGCGTCACCATAGTCCGACTGGGTAGGAGAAAGGGCCTACGCTATCTCATCCAACCATTTCCCTTTATGTTTGTGGGGTCTCCGTAAGGCATTTTCTTTCCACATAACTAGATTCTAGCCAAGGCTCCTTGGATCCTTGGTCACATTGCTCATTAGATCTTGGCGGCTGTATGCGTTGTAGTTGTTAATAAGTTTTGGAAAGCATTTCCTAGCCAACATATAAGCCCATTTGCTTTCGTCTTCATGATTTTGTGCCCTTTGAGCCTCATGCCAACGCTTGTGACACTCCCCTCCCTTTTCAGTGATTTTAGTCTACCACCAGTACACTGGGCGTTTTTTTAACGGGGCATAGAAGCGCTGCAAGCTGTCGTGGTAATGCTCGTAGTTGAGCTCTCCACGTCTTGAGCTACCAGTTTTTCTATCCCCTGTGAGTCGAGAAGACGGACGTCGGGAGACAACATCTCCGATCTCAAACAGAATGTATGGATGATGACTGACTGAGTAGTCCTCTAATATTCTTCAATTGTCTATCATTCAAATTAAAATTTCCGAGGCAAATACCTTATTGAGTATGGTTCCATCACCCCTTATATGGCTCATTTCTAGCGTTAAGTATGACGAACAACGTCCTGGCTGCCATTTCTAGGATTCGCTTTCTCTGTAGATCTTTCAAAGGCATATCCCATTCTACTACTTTAGCAAGTCTCAGTCAATGAGCACGTCACCATCTTAGCTCAAGACAGTGCCCTCCAAAGCATTAATTTTGTCTGGGAAGATGATTTTCGCTCGTTCGGCGGTAGGTTCACACTTAAAATCCACACAAAACGGCTCCACCTTTCACAGCCCACCTGGGAATGACTATCCCGAATGCAGATCTTGGCAGTACATGCTTCATCAGGATACGTTGATGTAGAACTATGATCGGGGTGTTGCTCACTAACCAGCAGGACATCGGCTTTTATGTCCCCCGTAAACTGCTGAAGTAAGTTTTGATCGGGTGAACTGTGGCGAAGGTTTAAATGCAGGATATGTGTCCCTAAAGTACTAATTTAACCTTAGCTAAGGCTTCCTAGAAAGCTTGACATTTTTCTAATCCCGGTCTTAGATCAACATCCTTGCAAAGCATACAGTGGTGCCTCGTTTATATACTCTTTTCTTTCATATCTCATTTCACCACATTTGTTACATGGGGAACTTCTATCGGGTCCTTTGCATAGTTGTGTGGTGTGCCTATAGGCAAGGTACTTGAAATATTGAAGGGGCTCTGCTCTTTGCCGTATCCTGTAGGCAACCCACCCTATTCTTACTGTGCCTTTATTTAGAAATTGTTCGGCATCCTTTCCGGTCAAGTAAATGATAGCGATGCGTTTTCACTATGGTTTTCGGATACCAGCCCTGCCTTGATGCTACCCACACTAGGGAGCTTTTTGATGACCTCTTCTACCTTGGCAGGGCTCCCGGCGGAGTCAATGTCACTTATTTCGATCGTTGCCTCGGTTTGCTATAGTTGCACTTTGCTTCGTGGGGCGCACAGGGAGGGGAAATACACGAAAAATTTGTGTCCCCCCCCCCTCGCGATTGGACACCTGTGATCCAAAAAATCTGAAAAAAATCAGGAATGTAGGCCTTGGTGAGTACAACAACAACAAATACGTGAGAAGTCGCAATTCACTCAACTTTGTTAGTAATAGTATGATTTATCGATTTTATGTTTTCTTAAATAAAATCTTTAGGGTACCCTTAAATTCAATGACACAGATGACTATTTATAAGATTGATTTACCCTGCAAGTTTCATAAAGATTGAATTATATTTAGCGAAGTTAAAGCGGTTTGAATTTTCCGGTATTACTATGGAAAAATATGCGCTGCATGTATTACTATGGCAACATATAGCTATGGAACAATATGCGCTTTTTACCGACTCAGACACTACAGTTTTGCTAGGATTTGTATGAAAATTTCAGGAATGATAGGTGTCATGTATATCTTTGAGAATCGGTTCAACTAGTGGTATCAGTAATCGTAAAACAAAATGGTGGCTGTTTTAAATGCGAAGATTGAATAATTTTGAGTTATTTTTTCCCAACTTTAACGTTCAAGGTCCATGCTTTGAACACTTGATTCAATTTAATGAATGACTGAAGATGAGTACCTACAATTATTACTCATAAGTGAAACAAGTCAAGGAGGCGGGAGAGAGCTCCTAGTAAAAGGGCTTTGTAACAACTCTAGGATTCGAAAAAATGGCCATGAATCGATGATTTCAGTACAGGAGAGTGGCCCCTGAAAAAAAAAATTCATCAAGCGTAGCCGATATGAGTATGAAATGAAAGTTTTCATGGGAGCTTTTCAAAACAGTTGTTAAGCTGTCAGTTTCTGCTTCAGTGGGGCACAGGGGGGAAATACATGAAAAATGTGGTTTCCTCCCTCACGAATGGACATCTGAAATAATTATCAAGGGAGATATTTATGAGTATAACAATAACAAAAACCTCAAAAGTCTAAATTCGTTCAACTTTGCTAATAATAGTATGATCTTCGAATTTCATATTTTCTCCAATAAAATCGTCATTGACATGCTTCTTGACTTTATTCAATCTGGTGACTGCATTTTGAAAATTGAATACAAAACCCTTCTGACATGAGCGTAGGTCTGTTTACCCAACTTGTTTCTCCTGTATTCAACCCAATAAAACGTTTCGAAAAGGCAATATTCTAAGCATTGAGAAGTTTCCTAAATCACCGTCTCTAGGTGAAAAGTATTCTTTGCAGCACCTTCCCCACTAATGGATGTAGGAGCTAGATGACGACTTATATTCTGTCCTTTTTTCTTTCCGCTGACTGATTTCCAGAGATTTTATTGTATTTACTTGTAGACATCTTAATTCACATATAATCAGGGACAGCTCATCGTTGCATACAAGGGAACCACTGCTTCCCTGATCAAATCAAATAATAGTTTCACAATGCTTTTCATACTATTTCATTTACTTCCCGATATAAATACATATAGAAATTCATTCAAATACATAATTTTTTACATATATATACGTTTGATAACTAATTCGCCATCCATTTTCAATTCTAAACAGCAGGAAATACAGAAACAATGGAACTATAATTTATAGTAGCAATTTCTTTTATCGTGCAACAAATTATGGAAATCGGATGATCTCAATATTTTTAGCTACCGTTTTGTCTAAACTAAAGCAGAGCATATCTACTAACAAATGAGTATATATGCTCTGACTAAAGCTGCGATTTTAACGAGGTTCATTGTAATGGATGATGAAGCTGTAGATAAAATAACTTTGAAAATAATCCAATATTAAAAGTTTGAATCAATAATCTGAGCTTAAGTGAAATTAATGACTTTAGTAGAAGCGAATAATATTTATTTTGAATATATGTATATCCTTTAAAAGTACCAAAATAGCTAATGTGGATTTTGAAGGACTGTCAGAAGAACGCAGCCTGCTCTTTGATATGAAGAAAGGTATACAGAGAATGGAAATTACACCGTACGTTTCTCAGGGCTCCATTCCCGGCCCTAACATAAGGAACAACTTGTATAATGGGTGTCTGAGGCTTGAGCTACTAGCTGACTCATGCTAATTGGCTAT
This sequence comes from Odontomyia ornata, assembly GCA_963969285.1. Classification (NCBI taxonomy): domain Eukaryota; kingdom Metazoa; phylum Arthropoda; class Insecta; order Diptera; family Stratiomyidae; genus Odontomyia; species Odontomyia ornata. Next base: position 133,286,391 of record OZ017741.1, on the reverse strand, counting down.
GCGTATGATATTGCGGTGTTAGTTGCGCACAGTTAATCATGCGCAATTCAGGCTACGTATGCTATTGCGCCGATTTTTGGGCTGGGTGATTTCTCGTGGGTTCAGCCTGGCACTTGATAAAACCAAAGTGGTCGTCCTGACAGAGAAAGTAATCTCCAGAGTGATGATTCTTAGTATTGGAGATTCATATATTGAATCCAAACTACTAGTGAAGTACTTAGGCATACTGATACATACAAAGATCAGTTTTCCCGACCGAATCGTGGTAACAGCTAATAAGGGTACAGCATGAATCACGGGTTCTACCCAATAGAAGGCTTCCAAGGTACGGTAGATGCAAACTACCATACCTTATTTGTCTGCAAAATATAGGAAACGCTACCTCATAACCATTGAACTTAGTGAGCTATTCCGGAAGTTATAACTGGAGAGATGTTTCTATCGCCTGACAAATTAAATTGAGTGAAAAATTATGGATGGGCAGTGCTGGCAGATAAAGCGGGCATACTCAAGTGAAGGTAGGTTTTTGGTTGGAGGGGTTTTTACTCTGGCAATTTTTTCTCTTCCCTCCCTTTCGCCTGAAAATGGGACTCAAGAAAGCAAATTTGTGGCTCCCATATTTTCGAGTGACTGGATTACTCACCCAACCCTTCCCTTGTCGACGCCTGGAACCGTTTAACTCATCATTTTGGGCTAGGTCTCGTTTTGCTATGCTGTGAGGTGCCATCAAGCTCGGGGATTCCTCCTCTAGTAGGATGAAGAGGAATCACTACACAAGCAATTCTCCAACCCTAATGTCCCCGGCTGCGGTGAGTCCCTTTTATCTTTTAGGATAATCTGAACATAATGTGCTACATGGTTGCATTTGCCAAACAATGTGAGCATAACCATGAATATACTATCCAGAGTGGGCTCTTCCGTTTGCATGCAGAAGTCTAGTTGCTACCTGTCCCATATTTTGCACACAAAAAGTGTGTGGCAGGCAACATATTCCTCTCCTGGCTTACCAATCTTGTGTTGGTAAGACTGAAAATACTCATGGTTGCTCAACAGCCAAGTCAAATAGAAGCCAGTCTCACCTAACCTTCGATTGAGCCACGATTTTAGATCCAAGATTAGCCGTGTAGTCCACCTTCCCTTTGTGAAATTCAACCAAAACTGCTGCCAGTTGTTGAGTGAGTGCTGTCGCTCTTCGTTGAAAACCGTCTCTCCCGCATTCTCGCTTTGAATGAGGGTTATAGCACAGCCCTCTCTAACAAGGAGGGGAAGAGGTAACTCTCACTGCTGAAGCAGAGACTGTCAGATATGAAGATGCAGTCTTCAGTGCTCCTCTTCTCTGTACCTGTGCCACGTGTTTTCAGTATATCTCTTAACTGAAAGCGTCGCCCCGTATTTCTGCTCCATACAGTAGCAGTGATCCTATGGCTCTCTTTCAGCGGCGTTTTCTTGATGGGTTGGGTCCCTCTCCGTTGGTCAAAAGCCAACTCAGAGCCGATATCCTTAAGGCAGCCTTCTCAGCTGTGTTATGGGTGAACCATGATGTTTCGTAATTCTGCTCACTCCGAACAATACCATACGCAATTTTCTAACATTTTATCCGATGTAATACTGAGCCGATCTTTTTGCGATAATGTCATATTAAAGTATTTTGAGTAGAACTCATACGAGGGGAACTACTCCCGTGAATGGGGAAAACTCCTCTTGGATTGTTCTGCACACTTAAACGAGATTTCCCGGTGGGTAAAGAGTGGCGGTTGTAATAACATCCGATATCCCGGAGCGATACCCGAAACAGAAATTGTCAAAACATCATTAAACGCACTCGTGTCGATGACGGATGTCATCCGAGTGATCATTTTGGAAACAGGTAGTTGTCGTCGGCCAAAGAGTTGACGGACTGTCATCGGTACGTTGGCCGACTGTTTGGAGTTGTCATTGTGTGGTGTTTCACATGGTGTCGCTCTATGCCATGGTTAATGTTTCTCTAAATGTTGTGCCTTCCTTTATACTAAACAATAGCAAAAAAGGTATGTACCACATTTACGCTGATGGTGGGGGTCAATCCGATCTGGGCAATTTGACTATAGTAAATTGTTTACTTTTAATGAACCACTATCCGGAACGAATTGCGCTAGATGCAGAAAAAGTTTGCAATGCTTGGAAATTGCGTGAGCGTACTTGGATATAGACATTGATAGTGCTCTTGCGGAGAATGTTACACCAGATTTGTTACGGCCTATGTGGATTCACAAGTAGGACCTCTTGGCAAATGAGTACCTGGTTGATAAAAACTAGATTTATTGGGCTGTACAGTACTCTCCTCAGCAGCGCTAGCACTAGTGGCCAAATTAAAGGGTTAGAATACTCATCATTTTGCGTTGCTACAGTATACCAGCGACAGCACATATGGATCCACGTAAGTGACGTCATTCTTATATCTAGATGTATTGAGTCTTTATCCGAAACAGCCTTACAAATGCTATAAAATGCTTTTCCTACAGTGGAAATTAAAAAAAAAATTGTGAAATGCTGTTGAAATTGTTCGGTACGAATCGTTTCAATAAGTAATTAATTGAGATCATAAGCCGAAAGCAATAAGGAACTAGTCATGACTCCGTTTGATGACTTTGTGTATTTAATAAATTGTGTCCTTCTTGGAAAGGAGCCGACAATCGAAGACTTTATTCTACTAGTAAGAACATTAGTAGCTTTTGTGATATTCATTCTATGGTGCTGCTTACCCATACACCCAAAGGGTAATACCAGCCACCGTCAATTTAACTGAAAATCATCACATCATTCATTGGCACCTGCACAGAACAGCAACAACGGGTCCACCACGCCTTATAATTATGAGGTGAAGAGCAGAAGTCATTCATATCACTGTTGCACTTTATGATATCCCTATACTTACCAAAGGGGGCCCAATTTCTCTCTATTTATATTTCTCGCTTACTTATTAAATATTGTCCTTTTATTCTATACGATTAAGACCACACAATATATACACAATTATGAACTTTAAAACCCAGTAGGAAAAAAGATTTACAAAAGAAAGAAAAGAATATTTGGCTGTTGTCTCGTTTATGGACAGCGTTTCTGCTTTAAAATGAAGTATTGTTTTCACAGACTGACTTAAATACTTCCTATTTTAACCATTTAAAGGTATTCCATTAGGATGACGTAGATAAAACTAGAAAAAAATGAAAGAGAAATGTGATTATTGTGAAATATTCAAGTTATAAACCGACTTCCAAAGGAAAGAAGGTTATCAATCCATCCCGTACAGTTTTTTTTTGCTTTTTAGGGTTTTGTAAAATAATTTTACAAAACCCTTCTAAAATCGCGTCCTGTCTGTCCGTCTGTCCGTCTGTCTGTCCGTCCGTCCGTGTGTCACAGCAGTTTTTCTCGGAAACTACTTAAGATAGAAACATCAAATTTTGTATGTAGGTGTAAAGTGGTGTTCTCTTCAAAGCTCAAATATAAAAAAAATTTTATAAGGTATTTAAGGGGGGTCTCCCCATATAGGGGAGTGACCCCCGAAAAAAAAATTTAATTGAAGGTGGCCGATATGGGTATCAAATGAAAGGTCTTGATGAGAACTTTTCAAAACAGGTCTTCGTTTGGCAAAGTTTGCTTCGAGGAGCGCACAGGGAGGGGAAATACACGAAAAATTTGTGTCCCCCACCCCCTCGCGATTGGACACCTGTGATCCGAAAAATCTGAAAAAAATCAAGAATGTAGGTCTTGATGAGTACAACAACAACAAATACGTTAGAAGTCGCAATTAACTCAACTTTGTTAGTAATAGTGTTTTCTTGAATAAAATCTTAACGGTGCCCTTAAATTCAATGAAATTCAGTACCCAGATGGTTATTAATAAGATTGATCTATTTTGAAAGTTTCATAAAGATTGAATCATATTTAGCGAAGTTACAGTGGTTTGAATTTTCCTGTATTACTATGGAACAATATGCGCTGCATTTATTACTATGGCAACATATGGCTATGGAACAACATGCGCTTTTTACCGACTCAGACACTACAGTTTTGCTAGGATGTGCATGAAAATTTCAGGAATGATAGGTGTCATGAATATCTTTGAGAATCGGTTTAGCTAGTGGTATCAGTAATCGTCAAACAAAATAGTGGCTGTTTTAAATGCGAAGATTGAATAATTTTGAGTTATTTTTCCTAACTTCGACGTTTAAGGTACATGCTTTGAACACCTGATTCAATTTGATGAATGACTGAAGATGAGTACCTACAATTAATAATCATAAGCGAAACAAGGCAAGGAGGCGGGAGAGAGCTTCTAGCAAAAGGGCTTTGTAACCATTCTAGGATTCGAAAAAATTGGCCATTAATCGATGATAACAGTACAGGAGAGTGGCCCCTGAAAATAAAAATTCATCAAACGTAGCCGATATGAGTATGAAATGAAAGTTTACATGGGAGCTTTTCAAAACAGTTCTTAAACTGTCAGTTTTTGCTTCAGTGGGGGCACAGGGGGGAAATACATGAAAAATGTGTTTCCTCCCTCGCGAATGGACATCTGAAATAATTATCAAGGGAGATATTTATGAGTATAACAAAAACAAAAACCTCAGAAGTCGAAATTCGTTCAACTTCGTTAATAATAGTATGATCTTCGAATTTCATATTTTCTCCAATAAAATCGTCTTTGACATGTTTCTTGATTTTATTCGATCTGGTGACTGCATTTTGTAAATTGAATACAAAACCCTTCTGACATGAGCGTAGGTCTGTTTACCCAACTTGTTTTAGGTAAATTTCTCGAGAGAAATTTACCTATTGCGGAGAGCATCCTATATATATATATATATATATATATATATATATATATATATATATATATATATATATATATATATTTATATATATATATATATAGATATATATATATATATATATATTTATATATATATATATATATATATATATATATATATATATATATATATATATATATATATATATATATATGGGATATAACGAAATTTGTGACCACGCTAGAGGTTGCAATTTTGCTTCGATTTTCACCAAATTTTCAGGAAAGGTGTATTGGGTAATTATCTCAGTTAAGTTCGTAAACCAGCTGTATCGGCCGGGCAGAAACAAAATGGCGGCCATTTAAGACGAAAAATCGTGATTTCTGTTCTGACCAAAGTATAGCTCCGATTTGGATGAAATTTGGTACAAAGGTTCATTGATGTATGTGATGACAATAAAAACTTTAAAGTCGGTACAGCAGAAACAAAATGGCGGCCGCTCAAAGGTCGAAAAACGTGCAAAATTTTGTTGTTATAATAGTGGTCAAAGCTTTCAACAGATTTTCACGAAATTCGGCAGTCAGATAGTAATTATAAGTATCTAAAGAATTACGTTAAAAAACTGAAGGTCAGATGGCAAAAAACATAATGGCGGCCAGTTGAAGGTCAAAATTTCAAAGGCTTTTAACAGTCGCGGTTTTGATCCGACATATATGAAACTTGGTTTCAAGATAGAAATTACTTAGACCTACAGTCTTTGATATTTTGGTGATCATGTATTTGCAAATTTCAAAATAGCGGCCGTTTAAATATGCGTTTTTTCATGTTTTTGTGGCCCTCTAGCGGTCACATTTTCCAACGGATTTAAATGAAACTTGAGATTATGAATCTCTGTACTATGTTCTTGTATTTCGCAGGAAATTATTAAAATTGAATGAAAAATAAAAAAAGTCGAAAATTTAAAGCCTAATATTTTTAGCTGCTTCTTTAAAAATTGAATTATTTTGCCCTGTCTAGAGTGAAACTCCTATTTGAACGAGATAGTACATTGATTGATGAGGTGCTAGCATACAAAGATTTAAAATAATCCAAAATCAAATGCATGCATTCAAAATGGCGGCCCCCAAAAGTCTGAAGGCAAGCGCAATTCGCTATTTTAGTAGCAACTGAAATAATGAATATTTTTCATGGAATCGTTTTAAATGACTTCACTTGAAAGAACTTATAAACCAGATCATTTTTAAGATATTGTGAAATATTTTTAACAATACCCTGAAAAATTATAAAATCGCGACTTGTCTGTCTGTCCGTCCGTCCGTTTGTTCGTGCGTCATAACAAGTTTTCTCGCAAACCACATGAGCTAGAATGAGGAAATTTTCTACGTAGGTCAAAAGTGGTGCCTCTTGAAATTTGTAGTGCAAGAAGATATTTTAAGGTATTTAAGGGGGGTCTCCCCATACAGGCGGGTCTCCCCATACAGGGGTTGGCATACAATTTTTTTTATTTCTGTAGCCCTCTAGCAGCCAAGATTCTCAACAGATTCCGTTGAAACTTGAAATTATAAGTTATTAAGGCAAGTTAATTTTTTAATTTAATTATGCAAATCGAATGACAAATAAAAAAGTCAAAAATTTACAGCTTAATATTTTTAGCAGCCGATTTCAATAAAAATCGAAATGACGACCCTCATAGTTCAGAAAAAAATTGAAAATGTATATATTAATGGCAATGCAAGTGCTGATTAAACTTTTATGGAAATCTTTTGAAATTAACTATTCGAGCTATTTAAGCCTTTGTGTGGTTACCACTGTGAATTGTGTAAACAGCAAATGCGAGAAGGGCGAAACCGGTATTTATATGTTTACAACGATTTATGATCCGCCGATTTTCAATATGTAATCCATACGCGTGCAACTCAATTTAATTAGCAAAATATTTGCATCCCGATAAAAGGTCTCTAAAAACGAACGGAGCCAGATTTTTTTTATGTGAATAAATACCCATGTGGTACTACGAAAATTGCAGAAAGAAGTTTAGTAGTAGGCAGGCCAAATTTTTTTTCGAAACTTTACGCTACATACGAGAAATTTACCTTTCCGGCTGGTGCTGCCAACGGGGATTTTTTAATATATGCTCACACATGGCTTTTAAACGGAGATTGATAGAAGACTTTTGTTTTCCGCAAATGATACGTCTTTTTTCCTGTGAGGTCCCATTTAAGGGATAAGCAATTCAAGTAACGGTAAAAGACTTTTAACGTGAAAACAAAACATGTCCGACTTTCACCCCGATTTTTTAGTATAACTGATCTACGCGTGTAAGGATTTCGATTGTAGAGGTTTCAAATGAAAGACAACATATTGATCTGAAATGGATCGGTACAGAATTGTAATCTTTTCAAGAGCTCTGTAGATATTAACAGTTCAATATAGGGTTATCCATTTTAGGCTTGGGAAAGTAAAGATAAAGAAAACACATAAAATATTCGGATGGAAACAAAATTTTTTATTCAATATAAAGATTGAACCTTGCCATTATACGCGAAATACAACACCATTCAAACGTCTTCTTACAGGCCTCAATCCTTTTGAGGTAATTTTCATTGACTTTTAGGCACATTTCCGGCAATATCTCGGCCATAACTTCACGAATATTGGTTTTCAATTGCTCAAGATTTTGTGGATTGTTCGCGTAAACACGATCTTACAAATAGTCCCATAGAAAGAAATCCTAAGGCGTTAGGTCGCTGGATCTTGCGGGCCAATTGACATCACTCAATCTCGAAATTACGCGTCCTGGAAATTTCTCTTGCAAAAGTGCTCGATTAGCCTGTGTTGTGTGGCTTTTGGCTCCATCCTGTTGGAACCACATGTTTTCCAGATCATCATCTTCAAATTTTCTCCAAAAAAACGGTTAACATCCGTCCATAGTGGTCAGAATTGACTGTAATGGCTCTTCCTTGATCGTTTTCAAAAAAATACGGGCCAATAACACCACCAGACCATAATGCACACCAAACGGTCACTTTTTCCGGATGCAAAGGCCTTTCTGCGATCACGTGAGCATTTTGAGAGCCCCATATGCGGATATTGTGTTTATTTACGTAACCACTGAGCGGAAAAATCGTTATCAATGGCTTGTTGGTCAATCACCCAACTCGCATACATTCTGCGTTGTGTATGCTCTTCAGGCTTAAGTTCTTGAGTGAGTTGGATTTTGTACGGATGGAGATGCAAATCCAAATGCGAAATCCGCCACAATGAGCCGTAAGACAAGCCCAAATGTCGAGTACGTCGAGAAATCGACAAATTCGGGTCTTCCTACACACTTTGAGTAACGATAGCGATATTTTCAGCAGAACGAATGTTGCGATGATGCACAGGCCTTGTAGTATCAATAACCGATCCAGTCTCTTAAAATTTTCTCACTGTGTTCGGAATTGTTTGCTGTGTAGGTCGATTTTGTCGACCGTAATCGGCTCGTAAAGCCCTAAATGTTGATACAGCAGAATCACTATTTTTATAATAAATTTAAATAATTTAATACATTTTTCGACTGTTAAACGATCTATTTTTCTAAATGGCAATCATTTAGCTAAAAAAAACATGCTTTAGGTGACATTTAATTTTAAGAAATGTCAAATAACAGGGCTATACTTTCTCAACCACGAAATGGATAACCCTGTATGATACATTGATTTCGAGAATTTGAATTTAAATGATCTTTTGTAAGAAAAGTGCCAATTAGTTGGCACTCTTCATTTGATGGAGATAGCGAATCCTTTGATGACCGATGATGAAAATAATCAGCCTCCTTAATTTTCTGCATAAACGGTACATTTTAGTCAATTATTTCTACCGGGAATGACCAATAAATTGATTCTTAATGCGAGATAAATACAATTTAACAATATTTAGAAGGAAAATATCAGGATGCTTTTCTCTTCCGCGCTCAATCTTTGCTTGCTGATGAACTTTGTAAAGGATCCCTCTTAAATCCTGTAACGTAAACATTACACATAAGATTTATAAAATTCCCCGGAGAAATAATAAGGATTGAGTTATTGCAGATTAAAGAGTTGTTTCATTACTTTCCAGATAATTTTAAACATTATGTTAAATGCTCAGAAATCTAAAATTAGTGATTTCCATATTAAAGACCGGCGAGAATCGCAACCTTAACAGACGATACTTTTCCTTCTATAACTGATTATAATTTTAAAGATAAACATGAAAATGTATACTCGAGTTTTCACTGAACTATCGGAAATCATTTTCATGAAACTTTCATGAAAATTATGTGCCATAGTTAACTGAAAACGAAGGCGATGGTTATCAAATAAACGTGAACGGGTGACACGGTTTAGAAGGATCTTTTTAAGTAAATTTCTAGAGATTGATTAACTTTATGAATATAAATGTATATATATATATATATATATATATATATATATATATATATATATATATATATATACATATATATATATATATATATATATATATATATATATATATATATATATATATATATATATATTTATATATATATATATATATATATATCTATATATATATATATATTTATATATATATATATATATCTATATATATATATATATATATATATATATATATATATATATATATATATATATATATATATATATATATATATAGATATATACATTTATATTCATAAAGTTAATCAATCTCTAGAAATTTACTTAAAAAGATCCTTCTAAACCGTGTCACCCGTTCACGTTTATTCGATAACCATCGCCACATAATTTTCATGAAAGTTTCATGAAAATGATTTCCAATAGTTCAATGAAAACTCGAGTATACATTTTCATGTTTATCTTTAAAACTATAATCAGTTATAGAAGGAAAATTATCGTCTGTTAAGGTTGCGATTCTCGCCGGTCTTTAATATGGAAATCACTAATTTTAGATTTCTGAGCATTTAACATAATGTTTAAAATTATCTGGAAAGTAATGAAACAACTCTTTAATCTGCAATAACTCAATCCTTATTATTTCTCCGGGGAATTTTATAAATCTTATGTGTAATGTTTACGTTACAGGATTTAAGAGGGATCCTTTACAAAGTTCATCAGCAAGCAAAGATTGAGCGCGGAAGAGAAAAGCATCCTGATATTTTCCTTCTAAATATTGTTGAATTGTATTTATCTCGCATTAAGAATCAATTTATTGGCCATTCCCGGTAGAAATAATTGACTAAAATGTACCGTTTATGCAGAAAATTAAGGAGGCTGATTATTTTCATCATCGGTCATCAAAGGATTCGCTATCTCCATCAAATGAAGAGTGCCAACTAATTGGCACTTTTCTTACAAAAGATCATTTAAATTCAAATTCTCGAAATCAATGTATCATACAGGGTTATCCATTTCGTGGTTGGGAAAGTATAGCCCTGTTATTTGACGTTTCTTAAAATTAAATGTCACCTAAAGCATGTTTTTTTTAGCTAAATGATTGCCATTTAGAAAAATGGATCGTTTAACAGTCAAAAAATGTATTAAATTATTTAAATTTATTATAAAAATAGTGATTCTGCTGTATCAACATTTAGGGCTTTACGAGCCGATTACGGTCGACAAAATCGACCTACACAGCAAACAATTCCGAACACAGTGAGAAAATTTTAAGAGACTGGATCGGTTAGTGATACTACAAGGCCTGTGCATCATCGCAACATTCGTTCTGCTGAAAATATCGCTATCGTTACTCAAAGTGTGTAGGAAGACCCGAATTTGTCGATTTCTCGACGTACTCGACATTTGGGCTTGTCTTACGGCTCATTGTGGCGGATTTTGCATTTGGATTTGCATCTCCATCCGTACAAAATCCAACTCACTCAAGAACTTAAGCCTCAAGAGCATACACAACGCAGAATGTATGCGAGTTGGGTGATTGACCAACAAGCCATTGATAACGATTTTTCCGCTCAGTGGTTACGTAGATAAACACAATATCCGCATATGGGGCTCTCAAAATGCTCACGTGATCGCAGAAAGGCCTTTGCATCCGGAAAAAGTGACCGTTTGGTGTGCATTATGGTCTGGTGGTGTTATTGGCCCGTATTTTTTTGAAAACGATCAAGGAAGAGCCATTACAGTCAATTCTGACCACTATGGACGGATGTTAACCGTTTTTTTGGAGAAAATTTGAAGATGATGATCTGGAAAACATGTGGTTCCAACAGGATGGAGCCAAAAGCCACACAACACAGGCTAATCGAGCACTTTTGCAAGAGAAATTTCCAGGACGCGTAATTTCGAGATTGAGTGATGTCAATTGGCCCGCAAGATCCAGCGACCTAACGCCTTAGGATTTCTTTCTATGGGACTATTTGTAAGATCGTGTTTACGCGAACAATCCACAAAATCTTGAGCAATTGAAAACCAATATTCGTGAAGTTATGGCCGAGATATTGCCGGAAATGTGCCTAAAAGTCAATGAAAATTACCTCAAAAGGATTGAGGCCTGTAAGAAGACGTTTGAATGGTGTTGTATTTCGCGTATAATGGCAAGGTTCAATCTTTATATTGAATAAAAAATTTTGTTTCCATCCGAATATTTTATGTGTTTTCTTTATCTTTACTTTCCCAAGCCTAAAATGGATAACCCTATATTGAACTGTTAATATCTACAGAGCTCTTGAAAAGATTACAATTCTGTACCGATCCATTTCAGATCAATATGTTGTCTTTCATTTGAAACCTCTACAATCGAAATCCTTACACGCGTAGATCAGTTATACTAAAAAATCGGGGTGAAAGTCGGACATGTTTTGTTTTCACGTTAAAAGTCTTTTACCGTTACTTGAATTGCTTATCTCTTAAATGGGACCTCACAGGAAGAAAGACGTATCATTTGCGGAAAACAGAAGTCTTCTATCAATCTCCGTTTAAAAGTCATGTGTGAGCATATATTTAAAAAATAGCAAAAAAAACTGTACGGGATGGATTGATAACCTTCTTTCCTTTGGAAGTCGGTTAATAACTTGAATATTTCACAATAATCACATTTCTCTTTCATTCTTTTTCTGGTTTTATCTAAGTCATCCTAATGGAATACCTTTAAATGGTTAAAATAGGAAGTATTTAAGTCAGTCTGTGAAAACAATACTTCATTTTAAAGCAGAAACGCTGTCCATAAACGAGACAACAGCCAAATATTCTTTTCTTTCCTTTGTAAATCTTTTTTCCTACTGGGTTTTAAAGTTCATAATTGTGTATATATTGTGTGGTCTTAATCGTATAGAATAAAAGGAATTGAGTCGTGGCTACAATATTTAATAAGTAAGCGACAATATTTAATAAGTAAGCGAGAAATATAAATAGAAAGAAATTGGGCCCCCTTTGGTAAGTATAGGGATATCATAAAGTGCAACAGTGATATGAATGACTTCTGCTCTTCACCTCATAATTATAAGGCGTGGTGGACCCGTTGTTGCTGTTCTGTGCAGGTGCCAATGAATGATGTGATGATTTTCAGTTAAATTGACGGTGGCTGGTATTACCCTTTGGGTGTATGGGTAAGCAGCACCATAGAATGAATATCACAAAAGCTACTAATGTTCTTACTAGTAGAATAAAGTCTTCGATTGTCGGCTCCTTTCCAAGAAGGACACAATTTATTAAATACACAAAGTCATCAAACGGAGTCATGACTAGTTCCTTATTGCTTTCGGCTTATGATCTCAATTAATTACTTATTGAAACGATTCGTACCGAACAATTTCAACAGCATTTCACAATTTTTTTTTTAATTTCCACTGTAGGAAAAGCATTTTATAGCATTTGTAAGGCTGTTTCGGATAAAGACTCAATACATCTAGATATAAGAATGACGTCACCTACGTGGATCCATATGTGCTGTCGCTGGTATACTGTAGCAACGCAAAATGATGAGTATTCTAACCCTTTAATTTGGCCACTAGTGCTAGCGCTGCTGAGGAGAGTACTGTACAGCCCAATAAATCTAGTTCTTATCGACCAGGTACTCATTTGCCAAGAGGTCCTACTTGTGAATCCACATAGGCCGTAACAAATCTGGTGTAACATTCTCCGCAAGAGCACTATCAATGTCTATATCCAAGTACGCTCACGCAATTTCCAAGCATTGCAAACTTTTTCTGCATCTAGCGCAATTCGTTCCGGATAGTGGTTCATTAAAAGTAAACAATTTACTATAGTCAAATTGCCCAGATCGGATTGACCCCCACCATCAGCGTAAATGTGGTACATACCTTTTTTGCTATTGTTTAGTATAAAGGAAGGCACAACATTTAGAGAAACATTAACCATGGCATAGAGCGACACCATGTGAAACACCACACAATGACAACTCCAAACAGTCGGCCAACGTACCGATGACAGTCCGTCAACTCTTTGGCCGACGACAACTACCTGTTTCCAAAATGATCACTCGGATGACATCCGTCATCGACACGAGTGCGTTTAATGATGTTTTGACAATTTCTGTTTCGGGTATCGCTCCGGGATATCGGATGTTATTACAACCGCCACTCTTTACCCACCGGGAAATCTCGTTTAAGTGTGCAGAACAATCCAAGAGGAGTTTTCCCCATTCACGGGAGTAGTTCCCCTCGTATGAGTTCTACTCAAAATACTTTAATATGACATTATCGCAAAAAGATCGGCTCAGTATTACATCGGATAAAATGTTAGAAAATTGCGTATGGTATTGTTCGGAGTGAGCAGAATTACGAAACATCATGGTTCACCCATAACACAGCTGAGAAGGCTGCCTTAAGGATATCGGCTCTGAGTTGGCTTTTGACCAACGGAGAGGGACCCAACCCATCAAGAAAACGCCCCTGAAAGAGAGCCATAGGATCACTGCTACTGTATGGAGCAGAAATACGGGGCGACGCTTTCAGTTAAGAGATATACTGAAAACACGTGGCACAGGTACAGAGAAGAGGAGCACTGAAGACTGCATCTTCATATCTGACAGTCTCTGCTTCAGCAGTGAGAGTTACCTCTTCCCCTCTTTGTTAGAGAGGGATGTGCTATAACCCTCATTCAAAGCAAGAATGCGCCAGAGACGGTTTTCAACGAAGAGCGACAGCACTCACTCAACAACTGGCAGCAGTTTTGGTTGAATTTCACAAAGGGAAGGTGGACTACACGGCTAATCTTGGATCTAAAATCGTGGCTCAATCGAAGGTTAGGTGAGACTGGCTTCTATTTGACTTGGCTGTTGAGCAACCATGAGTATTTTCAGTCTTACCAACACAAGATTGGTAAGCCAGGAGAGGAATATGTTGCCTGCCACACACTTTTTGTGTGCAAAATATGGTACAGGTTACAACTAGACTTCTGCATGCAAACGGAAGAGCCCACTCTGGATAGTATATTCATGGTTATGCTCACATTGTTTGGCAAATGCAACCATGCCGCACATTATGTTCAGATTATCCTAAAAGATAAAAGGGAATCACCGCAGCCGGGGACATTAGGGTTGGAGGATTGCTTGTGTAGTGATTCCTCTTCATCCTACTAGAGGAGGAATCCCCGAGCTTGATGGCACCACACAGCATAGCAAAACGAGACCTAGCCCAAAATGATGAGTTAAACGGTTCCAGGCGTCGACAAGGGAAGGGTTGGGTGGGTAATCCAGTCACTCGAAAATATGGGAGCCACAAATTTGCTTTCTTGAGTCCCATTTTCAGGCGAAAGGGAGGGAAGAGAAAAAATTGCCAGAGTAAAAACCCCTCCAACCAAAAACCTACCTTCACTTGAGTATGCCCGCTTTATCTGCCAGCACTGCCCATCCATAATTTTTCACTCAATTTAATTTGTCAGGCGATAGAAACATCTCTCCAGTTATAAATTCCGGAATAGCTCTTCAAGTTCAATGGAGAGGTTATGAGGTAGCGTTTCCTATTTTTTGCAGACAAATAAGGTATGGTAGTTTGCATCTACCGTACCTTGGAAGCCTTCTATTGGGTAGAACCCGTGATTCATGCTGTACCCTTATTAGCTGTTACCACGATTCGGTCGGGAAAACTGATCTTTGTATGTATCAGTATGCCTAAGTACTTCACTAGTAGTTTGGATTCAATATATGAATCTCCAATACTAAGAATCATCACTCTGGAGATTACTTTCTCTGTCAGGATGACCACTTTGGTTTTATCCAGTGCCAGGCTGAACCCACGAGTAATCATCCAGCCCAAAAATCGGCGCAATAGCATACGTAGCCTGAATTGCGCATGATTAACTGGGCGCAACTAACACCACAATATCATACGCATAGCCAATTAGCGTGAGTCAGCTAGTAGCTCAAGCCTCAGACACCCATTATACAAGTTGTTCCTTATGTTAGGGCCGGGAATGGAGCCCTGAGAAACGTACGGTGTAATTTCCATTCTCTGTATACCTTTCTTCATATCAAAGAGCAGGCTGCGTTCTTCTGACAGTCCTTCAAAATCCACATTAGCTATTTTGGTACTTTTAAAGGATATATATTCAAAATAAATTTTATTCGTTTCTACTAAAGTCATTAATTTCACTTAAGCTCAGATTATTGATTCAAACTTTTAATATTGGATTATTTTCAAAGTTATTTTATCTACAGCTCCATCATCCATTACAATGAACCTCGTTAAAATCGCAGCTTTAGTTTAGACAAAACGGTAGCTAAAAATATTGAGATCATCCGATTTCCATAGTTTGTTGCACGATAAAAGAAATTGCTACTATAAATTATAGTTCCATTGTTTCTGTATTTCCTGCTGTTTAGAATTGAAAATGGATGGCGAATTAGTTATCAAACGTATATATATGTAAAAAATTATGTATTTGAATGAATTTCTATATGTATTTATATCGGGAAGTAAATGAAATAGTATGAAAAGCATTGTGAAACTATTATTTGATTTGATCAGGGAAGCAGTGGTTCCCTTGTGTGCAACGATGAGCTGTCCCTGATTATATGTGAATTAAGATGTCTACAAGTAAATACAATAAAATCCCTGGAAATCAGTCAGCGGAAAGAAAAAAGGACAGAATATAAGTCGTCATCTAGCTCCTACATCCATTAGTGGGGAAGGTGCTGCAAAGAATACTTTTCACCTAGAGACGGTGATTTAGGAAACTTCTCAATGCTTAGAATATTGGTTGCCTTTTCGAAACGTTTTATTGGGTTGAATACAGGAGAAAAAATGACACAATGAAGACTCCGGCAGCAGACACTGCCTGTAAAACTCCAAGATGGTGGCTCGTACGCGAAAATTTTACGTGATATCAGGGGAAACTTTAGGCTCAAGGATAACAACACCGCTATGAAAGCATTATAACCAACCCAATCGGGCCATATACTGCTTGAATTCAAGGCAGAAGCCGACAATAAAGACATAATATGCTGTACAGTAAAGAATGTCTCGGCAAAAAGTGCAACTATAGTAAACCGAGGCAACGATCGAAATAAGTGTCATTGACTCCGCTGGGAACCCTGCCAAGGCAGAAGAGGTCCTCAAAAATCTCCCTAGTGTGGGTAGCTTCAAGGCAGGGCTGGTATCCGAAAACCATAGTGAAAACGCATCGCTATCATTTACTTGACCGGAAAGGATGCCGAACAATTTCTAAATCAAGGCACAGTAAGAAAGAATAGGGTGGGTTGCCTACAGGATACGGCAAAGAGCAGATCCCCTTCAATATTTCAAGTACCTTGCCTATAGTCACACCACACAACTATGCAAAGGACCCGATAGAAGTTCCCCATGTAACAAATGTGGTGAAATGAGATATGAAAGAAAAGAGTATATAAACGAGGCACCACTGTATGCTTTGCAAGGATGTTGATCTAAGACCGGGATTAGAAAAATGTCAAGCTTTCTAGGAAGCCTTAGCTAAGGTTAAATTAGTACTTTAGGGACACATATCCTGCATTTAAACCTTCGCCACAGTTCACCCGATCAAAACTTACTTCAGCAGTTTACGGGGGACATAAAAGCCGATGTCCTGCTGGTTAGTGAGCAACACCCCGATCATAGTTCTACATCAAGGTATCCTGATGAAGCATGTACTGCCAAGATTTGCATTCGGGATAGTCATTTCCAGGTGGGCTGTGAAAGCTGGAGCCGTTTTGTGTGGATTTTAAGTGTGAACCTACCGCCGAACGAGCGAAAATCATCTTCCCAGCCAAAATTAATGCTTTGGAGGAACCTGTCTTGAGCTAAGATGGTGACGTGCTCATTGACTGAGACTTGCTAAAGTAGTAGAATGGGATATGCTTTTGAAAGATCTACAGAGAAAGCGAATCCTAGAAATGGCAGCTAGGACGTTGTTCGTCATACTTAACGCTAGAAATGAGCCATATAAGGGTGATGGAATCATACTCAATTAGGTATTTGCCTCGGAAATTTTAGTTTGAATGATAGACAATTGAAGAATATTAGAGGACTACTCAGTCAGTCATCATCCATACATTCTGTTTGAGATCGGAGATGTTGTCTCCCGACGTCCGTCTTCTCGACTCACAGAGGCTAGAAAAATTAGTAGCTCAAGACGTGGTGAGCTCAACTACGATCATTACCACGATCATTACCCGTTTAAAAAAACGCCCAGTGTACTGGTGGTAGACTAAAATCACTAAAAAGGGAGGGGAGTGTCACGTATGTATATATATATATATATATATATATATATATATATATATATATATATATATATATATATATATATATATATATATATATATATATATATATATATATATATATAAATCTATATATATATATATATATGTATATATACATATATATATATATATATATATATATATATAGATATGTATATATAAATATATATATATATATGTATATGTATATATATATATATATATATATATATATATATATATATATATATATATATATATATATATATATATATATATGTATATATATATACATACATATATATATATATATATATATATATATATATATATATATATATATATATATATGGGTGTGGCTATGTTTGCGTGCGTATACATAGGATATAACGAAATTTGCGCCTGGAGGTCGTAATTTTGTTTCGATTTTCGCCTTATTTCCAGAAATATTTGGACTGGTTTTGTAAATCATTCAAATTGGTTAAGCAAAACAAAAAAGAGGATTTTTGGATAAAAGCCTGTGATTTCTATTCAAACTAAAGCATAGCTTCAGTTTGTATCGAAACTGTTACAAAGATTCATTCTAGTGTGTGATAAGGCTCACAATAACAAATCCAAAGGCGAACCACCTTAAACAAAATCGCGGTCGCTCATAGGTAGAAAAAAATTGAACAATAAAAAAGCACTTAAGGGTCAGAAAGCTGACCTCGTGTTGCTGAGCGAGCAACATCATAACAAGGACTCGCAAGCGTGGTACCCTGACAAATCTGGTACCTCGGCCATCTGGGTTCGAGACAGCGCCCGCCTTCAGGTGCAGGGCCATGGACACGGGGATGGTTTTGTGTGGGTGCGGTGTTCAGGGATAACATATTTCAGTGTTTATCTGACGCCTAACGAGGCAATGCGATCTTTTCGAACCAAACTCGATGCCCTGGAGGACGCTGTCTCGAACACAGAGGGCCACATGCTGGTCGGGGGAGACTTCAACGCTAGAGCCATTGAATGGGGTATGCCACAATCCGACCCAAGGGGAAAGCAAATCTTGGACATGGCGGCCAGAACAGCGCTTTTTGTCCTAAATACTGGTAACACCCCTACTTTCCGCCGCTGGGGTTGCGTAGGAACCATACCCGATGTGACACTCGCTTCAGAGTCCCTGGTACCTAGAGTACACAACTGGCGAGTACTAGAGGACTACTCGGCTAGTGATCACCAGTATATAGCTGTTGAGATTCACGACGGTGCCACTCTGCGTGCATATGTCCAAACTTCAATCCTCGGATGGAGGACTGGGACGATGGACGTTGAGAGGTTTGCTGACGCGCTTACGGCAGGCGCACCGTTGCTGGGAGCTCCGCCAGGGAGTGGAGGGCCTACAGCCAAGGACTTGGTGAACTCAACTATGAGTACCATCATAGCTGCTTGCGAGTCTTCCATGCCCCGTCGTAGACCCCGACATGGTAAGCCTCCAGTATACTGGTGGTCAAACGAGATCGCCGAACAAAGAAGCGAGTGTCACAAACTTCGGCGAGAGGCCCAGCGGGCGCGAACACGGGAGGAGGCAGACACTAGGCTAGCAGCATACAGGTCCGGCAGGAAATATTTTCGCGGGCTTATTAACAAGAGCAAGGCCCGATGCTGGCAAGACCTCGTGGATGATGTAAATAGGGATCCGTGGGGCCTTGGCTAGAAGCTGGTCATGGGGAAACTTGGCGCCCTACGGAAGCCTTGTATACATGACGCGGAAAAGATGGACGCGATAGTGCGGGGACTCTTCCCCGCCCATCCCGTCCGTGTTGACGCTGTCCATGGTGAAACAGCTGTCAAGTGCCCGCTCTTCACACAGCTGGAACTGGAGGAGGCAGTCCTCTCCCTGAAAGCGAGGAAGGCTCCAGGTTCAGATGGTGTTCCAGCTGAGGTTTTGCAGCTCGTCTATCACCATTGTCCTGACTTGCTGCTCAGCACATTCAACGCTTGCCTACGGGACGGTGTTTTCCCGGTACGATGGAAGGTGGCGAGGCTCGTGCTGGTCAGCAAGGGGAAAGGAAATCCCGAATCGCCGTCTGCATACCGCCCGTTATGCATGCTAGACACGGCTGGGAAAGTGCTAGAGAAACTCATCTAGGGAAGACTCACTGACGCGATTCGTGCTGCTGGGGACCTATCTCCTCGGCAGTACGGCTTTAGAGCAGGACGCTCTACCATTGATGCGATTGCAGAGGTGGTGAACGCGGTCCAAAAGGCAGAGGCATATAGTCGCACCAAGCGACGGATCGTCCTGTTGGTGACACTCGACGTCAGGAATGCCTTCAACTCCGCTAGATGGGTGGATATTCTGGACACGCTGGAAAACTCTTTTCAAGTTCCAGAATATCTAATGCGGAATTTTGAGGAACTACTTAAAGGACCGAAGCTTGCTCTACGACACGACACAGGGCCAACGAAGGATGGAAATTACATCGGGTGTTGCCCAGCGATCTATCCTTGGTCCGGACCTGTGGAATGTGTCTTACATCGGGCTACTGAGACTTGAGATGCCAGATGAGTCGCGCTTGGTCGGCTATGTGGATGATGTTGCGGCTCTGGTCGCCGGACGCACCGTTGAACAAGCGCAACTTAGGCTAGGTATGCTAATGCGCCGAGTGACGGACTGGATGACTGCTCGCGGGCTCAGTTTAGCACTGGAGAAAACCGAAGTGGTCATCTTGACAAAAAAGAGAATCCCTAGAGTAAGGATGATCAGTATTGGAGATATACAGATCGAATCGAAGCCAGCGGTGAAGTACCTAGGGCTACTGATCGACTCGAAGATGAATTTCTCTGAGCAAATCAGGGCAACGGCTGAGAAGGCTGCTTCGGGAATATCGGCCCTGAGTCGACTTATGGCCAACGTAGGGGGACCCAGCCCATCAAGAAGACGCCTCTTGATGAGTGCCGTAGGGTCAGTGCTACTGTACGGAGCAGAGGTATGGGGCGACGCTCTCAGCAAGGAGGTATACCGAAAACGATTGGCACAGGTACAGAAAAGAGGAGCACTGAGAATTGCATCTTCGTATCCAACAGTCTCCGACTCGGCGGTGAGAGTGATTGCAGGCGTGATACCTGTCGCCCTCCTTGCTAGAGAGCGCCGCGCTATTTACCTGCGCCGAAACGAGGATGCGAGGGAGATGGTTGTCCGCGAGGAGAGACAACGCTCGCTCAACGATTGGCAGCAGTCTTGGAGGAATCGCACGAAGGGAAGGTGGACTGCGCGCCTCATCCCGGATGTGAGACCGTGGCTAAATCGAAGGCATGGTGAGACTGACTTCTATCTGACCCAGCTTTTGAGCGGGCACGGGTGTTTTCAGTCTTACCTGCACAAGATCGGCAAGTCACGGTCTCCCGATTGTCGGTTTTGCCCAGGAGAGGAGGACAATGCCTGTCACACATTTTTTGCGTGTACCAAATGGGCCAGGCTGCGAAGGGAACTCTACAGGGAGACGGGGGAGCTCACCCCGGATAATATAGTTGCGGTGATGCTCGAATCGGTTGACAAATGGAACCAGGTGGCACATTATGCTCGGGCAGTCCTAAAATATAAAAGGGACTCACAGCAGCTGTAGGCACTGGGGCTGGAGGATCGCTCTTCTGGCAATTCCTCTTCCCGTCTCCCCTCCCGCTAGGAAAGGGACTCCCCAGCTTGAAGGCGCCCCACGGCGTAACAAAACGAGACCTGGCCCGAAGTAATGTTTCAAACGGTTCCAGGCTAGGTTCTCAGATTGACAGGGGAGGTGTTTAGTAGGTAGTCCAAAGGTATCCTCCATGGGAGTCCCACACTGCCAGACTCGGCGGGCATGAATGCCTTCACCTCCCCACCTCAAAAAAAAAAAAAAAAATGGGTCAGATCAGAATATCAAAATAATGGCCAGTTAAAGTTCGAAAATCGAAAATTTCTCAAATCTACAATTTATATTGAATTTTTATGAAACCTTAAATCAGGGAGACGTTGATGAGATCAGGATTAATTGTATCAGCAGTGAATTCAATTCCTATGAACGCTGCAGATCTTAGCCGTAGTGGTTTTTGCATTACAGTAAAAAAATTTATTTTAATATATGTTACATAGTACAATGTATTCAAGAAACTGGGTTTTGAAAGATTAGAAATGAAAAAAATTTGCCACAAAAAAGGGCGAAATAAAAAACTTTTCGAACAAAAAAGATAACCAATTTGAAAATGCCCTAAAAAGGATAAAATAAATTTTATCGAAGCGGTGCCAAATCATTTCCCCATTGCAACATGTGCACCATCACAAAAGAATCGGATGCGGCGCCGCTTTCATAATATTTATTTTATCCTTTTTAGGGCACTTTGAAGTCAGTCTTCTTTTTTTCTGAAAGTTTTTTCGGGGTTTGTACTAAAATACTAAACCCATTTGCAATCACCACCTGTGTCGGTCCGTCCGTCTGTAGGTCACAGCACTTTTTCTCCGAAACAATAGAGACTACAGCCATGAAACTTTGTGAAAAGGTCAGAAGTGGTGACTTCTTGAAAGTTTTGCGTGGAAAAATTTTTCAAAGGGATTTTAGGGAGGTCTCCCCAGATAGGGAGGTGACCCTTGAAAAAAAAATTTCACCGTTGGTAGTCGAGTAGGGTATCATTGAAAAGGTCTCAATGCGATCTTTTCAAAACAAGTCTTAAAATTGCCTTATCAGTACCATGGGGGGCAGGGGAAAGGGAAATGTACGAACTATTTGCATTCAAAACAGTTCTTAAACTGACTGTTTTTACTTCAGTGAGGGCACAGGGGGGAATGTACGAAAAATGTGTTTCCCCTTGCGATTGGACACCTGTGATCTAAAAATCTGAAAAAAATTATCAAGGGAGATATTTATGTTTCTTGATTTTATTCGTTGCTGGTGATTGCATCTTGTAAGTTGAGTACAAAACCCTTCTATCTACCCAACTTGTTTTTTCATACGAATAAGTTGAATACTGAAACGTAATTCATCGATTATTTGATTGTGGACCTTCCTAACTTTCGAATGTTGATTCACTTTCAGAATACTTCAGTCATCTAAAAACATTGTAACAGCTGACGATTCATTCACCAATTGATGCAGTCGAACTTAAAGTCTCAGAAACACCTTAGAAAAAGAGCAGAAAGGAAATAGCCTACATTTTCGAATAAGAAAAGGCAAAATGAAACAATTGCATAAATGCAACGTTTTTAAGTGTTTCGCGCTTATTTAACCTCTCCGTATTCTTTGGTTTCTTAGTAACATTTATTTCCAAGAAGTTTATTTACTTTATAACCAACGTGAATTTGGAAAATGGCAAAATTTAAGTATGGAAAAAAATCAACCTAGTTGTAAGAAATTCAAAAGGAGCTTTGGACTACTTGTAGAGATTTTATCGTCGACTTATTTCAAAACTATATCGACACAATATATAAAATCAAGTAAGGTGTAAAAATACTAGTCAATTAAAACACAGCGTTATGAAATAAGGGAACCTACAAAACATTTTAACTTATTTTCAAGCACAGTTCATTTTAAAGATGAATGATCTGTATGATCCTAGAAAAACAAATTAACATAAGGATCAAGAAGGGACTGATGGAAATTCAACCTAAAGTGTTAAAAATTGTGATTTCCAATTTAATCTATTTGCAAGCACGGAAATAACAGTTGTCTAACGAAATGAAAGTGGTATGTGTAAAGTTTTTTACACGAAGCAATTGGTTATAAGAAGGATTCTTCTGACCCCAACCTATACTCATCTATATTTATCGGTTTTGATACTTCATAACTGCAGTTTTCATCCCGGAATGTTGGAAAACTTGGATCAGAAGAAACATTTAATTTAATATCCCTTCAATTTAAATCGAGAAAATATCTTTGATTCCTAGGCTTTTCAGGGAAATCGATGAATTAAGTTTGATTATTTGAATTACGGCAGGCTATAACCCTTCAAATGAAGCCTAGGAAGTCTCCGCAATCTAAAAACTTATATTATCTTGAATCTCATCTTTATTGGTACTCAAGATGAAAGGCTTTTTAAATCTTGCTGCAGGAAGCGTAGGTCCATGAGGGGCTGTAGTGCTACGAAGCAAAAGAAATCTTAGATAACCCTCACAAGCTCCGTGAATAGCTTCGTTTGAAATTAACTTACAAAGTTTTCAAATTGTATACTTGGTTGGCATCCCAAAAATAACTTTAATATTCCTGAAAGTTCTCAGGAAGAAAAACAAGTTGAAGTAGCAGGAGAGTGCTCCTCCCAGAAGGGTATTGTAAAACAATTAGTAAATCAAACAATATATTCTGCATATCAAAACTTCACAAATATACAGATTCCATAAATTGAGTCCGAAGAATTATTATGGTTATTATATTTTTATATTCGCCTCTTTTTCGTTTCAAGTGTTTTGACCCCGTCGTATAATTAGTCATGATAACACATCAATATTACAAACCATTTCTAAAATTTTATCGAAATCCCTGCATATTTATAGTTTCTACGTCCGTTGAATTTATTGTTCAAATATTGTGAAATTTTCAAAACACATACAACTGCTTTCAAAAGTGTAAAAGTTAGAAAATGTACTATTATTAACAAAGCTGACAGAATTTTGACTTCTATGGTATTTGCTGCCCTTGTTCTCTTAAAGTCTCACCTCTATGATTTTTTTCAGATTTTTCGGGTGAAATTGCGAGGGGGGGACACAAAATTTTCGTACATTTTCCCTTCCTCTGCACCCCTCAAAGCAAAGATTTTCGTTTTAAGACCTGTTTTGGAAAGTTCTCATCAAGACCTTTCATTTGATACTCGTATTGCCTACATGCGATGAAATTTTTTTTGGGGCCACTCCCTTATTTGGGGAGGCCCCCTCAAACATATTATAAATTTTTTTTTGTGATGATACTTTGAAGAGGGCATTGTTTTACACCTTTTTACAAAATCTTATTGTCGCGTGTTATTGGTTCGCGGCCAATAATTTTAATGTTCCGGGAAAGTGAAAACGCAATGTCTTTTAATTTAAGTTAAAAGAATTTATTTAATTACAAAAATGCACAATAAACAATTTAACACTTTCACTAATTTTAATTTTCACTATTAAAAAAATCTAACATTTGTCCTTAATTTTCTTATCGCAATTGTCTTCTAAAGCGGGGCTGGTGAAGTAGTTACTACTGCCTTCACTGCTTCCAATTCTTTTTTCACTTTTCCATCTCATGGTTCATTCTCTCTTCGACCTGGCTGACCTTTTCCTCGACCTGGTAAACCTTTTCCTCGACGCCTTTAATTTGTTTGTTCAGGCTGCCGAGCTCCGCTTTTATTTCGGTGGACTGCTTTTGAAAATCTGCCTTGATTTCGATCGCTTGTTGGTCTAGCTTCGCTGATTGTTCATTTAACTTCGTTGATTGTTCATCTAGCTTCGCAGTCAGACTCGATGTCATCAGCATTAACATTTGCATTAGCGCATTTTCTGGCTCCTTTGATTTGGGTGTTTCTACTTCTCCACCTTCTGCGCCTTTTTCCGCATCTGAGAACTCACCCGAATCCAGATTCCCACCTTCCGACTCGATCGCGTCACGCAAGCGTGCAATCAGTATGGCCTTTGTACCTTGTGTAGCCAGATTTCGTTATTCTAACTCCTCTTTGAGCTCCGATATGCTCAATTGATTAATTTTGAGATGTAAATTTCCTGGCATTTTTATTGTTTCTGCTATTTTTCCACGTTTATTTTCACAACTGTGCACTTTAAAACTGTTTAAACGTTTTCACTTCCAAATTTCAATCTCACTTCTCGACACCACTGTCGCGTGTTATTGGTTCGCGGCCAATAATTTTAATGTTCCGGGAAAGTGAAAACGCAATGCCTTCTAATTTAAGTTAAAAGAATTTATTTAATTACAAAAATGCACAATAAACAATTTAACACTTTCACTAATTTTAATTTTCACTATTAAAAAAATCTAACACTTGTCCATAAATTTCTTATCGCAATTGTCTTCTAAATCACTTCGCACTCAAACAATCAATCGTCTTTACTTCGCGTTCCACTATGTCGCAGTTTTCTATCGCGGTTGTAATGAATGATGATCCCCCCATTCATTCAGCTCGCCTTTATATAGGGTCTCTACCTATTCACCCATTTCTCGTTTATTGGCGAATGTTCTACCGAGAGGTACCTGGTAGATTCGAGCAAATTCATGAATGGAGTGACGTCACTTGCAGATGTTGATCATGCTTGTTGGGTTCTCGTGGTTTCGAGTGAATTCGTGTTCTTCATTGTTGTGAAAACAATTGCGACAGTAGCTCGCAGAATTATTTGTACATGTAACACTGCCCCCACCTCAGTTCGTTTCGCCCCGAAAAGATGTGTCGCCAGTTGTAGTCAATTCTCCCTGGATGTAATATGGAGCAAGACGGTCTAGATGCACGATTTTCATTTTGGCTCTCGGTTTACGGTGTTCCTGTATGCGATATACGACGTCGTTGATTCGCTTTGTGACTCGGTATGGTCCCTCCCAGTTATGTTGCAACTTTGGAGACCTACCCTTTCGCCGTTGCGGGTTATATAGCCAGACCAAGTCATCTTGCTGGAAGCCAGTAGAATTTGCCTTTAGATCATACCTGGTCTTCATGCGGTCAGTAGCCGATTCGAGGTGTTTTCGCACTGTCCGATGTATCTGGTTCAACCGTTGTCTTAGATCACTTGCGTACTCCGAGATCGTTTGGGGTTTCTCGGGGGGTGTTCCAAACTTTATATCAGCTTGCAGACGAATAGTCTTTCCAAAAATGACTTTGGCTGGGGCTTGGCCCGTCGATGCATGTTCGGCAGCTCTGTACGCCATCAAAAGTAGTGGGATATGTCGGTCCCAGTCCCTTTGGTTCTCGTCAACCATCTTGGCAAGGTGTTTATTGAGCGTGCCGTTGAAACGTTCGACCATTCCATCGGATTGGGGATGCAGCGGTGTTGTCCTCGTTTTCCGTATTCCGAGCAGCTCGCACATTTCGCCAAAAACTAGTGACTCAAAGTTTCGGCCTTGATCCGAATGTAGTTCGCAAGGCACACCGTACCTACTGACCCAATTTAACACTAGCTGTTCGGCTACAGTAGTTGCTTCCTGGTTGGGAATGGGGTAGACCTCGGGCCACTTGCTGAAATAATCGGCTACAACCAGCGTGTATCAATTTCCCCATTCAGATTCAGGAAAGGGTCCAGCGATGTCAACAGCAATCCTTTCAAATGGTACCCCCACGTTATAGGTTTGCATTTGTCCTCTCAGTCGTCACTTTGGACCTTTGACGGAAGCTCAAATTGTGCATTTGCGACACCAGTCCTCTACATCTTCTCGAGCGTGGAGCCAGTAGAATCTTTCCCGCAATTTCGCTAAGGTCTTGTTAACACCAAGATGGCCTCCCGAGGATCCTTCATGCGTTTCCTTTACCACATCGTGGATTCGGCTTTTGGGTAGTATAGTTTGCATCCTATAGAAGCTGCCATCCGCCGTTTCCCATTTCCGCTTGAGTACACCACCCTCCACCTGAAGGGAGTTCCATTGTGCCCAAAAGCTTTTCAGGGTTGCGCCATGCATCGAAACGTCCTTCCACTCAGGTCGCCCAGTCGTCTCCTTCCATACGAGCAATGGTCCGATGTCTTCATCGGCTAGCTGGGCATTTCGAATCTCCTCCGATGACCAACCTTCATCAAATTCGGCCGTTATCAGTCGCAAATCAACGGGCGGTTCCTTTTCCTCAATCCGTCGGCAATGCTTGCAGTTAGCTGGACATGGGCGACAAGATAGGGCGTCAGCATTTCCATGAGCTCCGCCCTTTCTATGAACAATTTCGTAGTCGTATGACTGGAATCTTTCGATCCATCTCGCAACTTGTCCCTCGGGGTTTTTGAAGTTAAGTAGCCATCTCAGCGATGCATGGTCCGTTCGAAGAACAAATTTCTGGCCATATAGGTATTTGTGGAACTGCTTGGTGGCCTCTATTATAGCCAATAGCTCCTTCCTGGTCACACAGTAGTTCCTCTCACTTTTTGAAAGAACTCGACCTTAATACGAGAGGACTCTTTCTTCGCCATTGATCTGCTGAGAGAGTACAGCTCCATTACCGCCGTTGCTTGCATCAGTGTCAACTACAAACATTTTTCCGGGTTTCGGATACGCCAGCACGGGTGATTCACACAGCTTTTCCTTCAGGGTCTCAAAGGCTGTCTGGCATTGTTCGTTCCAGACATACGGACGATTTTTCTCGGTTAGCTGATGGAGACACTTAGCTATTTTGGCAAAGTCTTCGACGAATCCTCGATAGTACGTTGCCAGACCCAGGAAACTTCGTAGTTGGCGCTTGTTGTTTGGTGTTGGCCAGCTTTTTACGGCTTCAATCTTCTCAGGGTCTGTTTTGACCCCTTCTGCTGATACGACGTGTCCCAGGTATTTTACTTCAGCTGCGAAAAGGGTACACTTATCGGGACTAAGTTTCAAATTTGCCAGTCGCAGCCTGGAGAAAACTTCTTTTAAGTTCCGCAAATGCTCTTCGAACGTTCTCCCGATGACAATGATGTCATCTAGGTACACCAAGCAGGTTTTCCAGGTTAGACCACGTAGCACGTATTCCATCAAGCATTCGAAAGTGGCTGGAGCATTGCAAAGCCCAAACGGCATCACCACAAATTGCCACAATCCGGTCCCAACTGAAAATGCGGTCTTCTCTCGGTCCTTCTTGTCGATTTCTACCTGCCAGTAGCCACTCTTGAGATCGAGTGTAGAAAACCATTTTGCGTCGGCTAAAGTGTCCATGATGTCATCGATGCGTGGGAGCGGGTAACTATCTTTCTTAGTGACGTCGTTAAGCTGCCTATAGTTGACACTAAAACGAGTGCTACCATCCTTTTTCTTTACTAGAACTACAGGCGCGGCCCATGGACTGACAGAAGGTTCAATAACGCCTTGTTCTTCCATTTCCGAGATCAGCGCGCTCACTTCTCCTTGTTTGGCTATAGGGAGGCGTCTGGGTGCTTGTCGAATCGGCTTGGCTCCCTGTGTATCTATGACGTGAGTTACCAGACTCGTTCGGCCTTGGTCTTCCGGGCTTGTTGAGAAGATGTCACTGTACTTGGTGGCCAGATCAGAGGCTCGTTTGAATAGCTGCACTGGCAATTTGACCTGCTTCAATATTGCAGACGTTGATTCCCGGGCCTTATCTGTGTCTTGCCTCCTTTTGCAATGATGGTCGTGAGTAGCTTCCAAAGAGGTGATGGTGGAAACAGGCTGGCAGCTGCCGATGACTTCTCCCGCTTTAATGCTCGTGGTTGAATCTGCGGTGTTAAGGACTCTAACCGGCACATATCCGTTCCTTAAAGATCTTACAAGGCTTCGTCCTACAATCAAACTGCGCAATGTGGACGTCTTCGTTGGCTCTATCAGATAAGATCGGTGGTCTCCAGAATCACCATCAAGCTTGGCCCATACAATGCTTTCGGAAGAATTCGGTACATCAGTGTCAGTACATACCACTACATTCATCTTGGGAGTTTGGACGCTGGGATCCTCCATCAGTACTTCGACATTCTGCCATTTCAATACACGTTTGCCCAAATCCAACGTGATTCCATGTGGTCGCAGAAAATCCATTCCGAGAATGCAGTCATCCATAATATTCGCAACCAGAAAATTGTGTCGGAACACAAGATCTCCCAACTGTATCTGGAGGTTGACCTCTCCATGAATAGGTGCAGTTTCTCCCGTAGCTGTCCGTAGTGAGAAAATTCTGCCCTTGTGAAGTTGTTGCTGTCTAACTAGGTCTTGTCGGATAATCGATCTGGTTGCACCAGTGTCGATTGTTATGGTGCAGTGTTCTCCGTCAATTTGACCCGGAAGGCATAAGTCCGCTTCTCCACGATGTAGTCTTGACACGGTGATGGTGGTGCTGGGGACGTCGATCCTCCTAGCCAACCTCTGCCCCACGAAGTTGGCTCTTACATGTTTCCCGACCCCTCTGTTTGAAGGGCTTCCATTCTGGGCTCCTGACTCGGTCTTGATCTCCTTCTAGCTGCACACCCTGGACAATAGCTCGGTTTTCTTCGCTTCTTGCAATCTCTTTGTAGGTGCCCCTTCTCTCCGCAATTCCAGCATCTAGGCGCACCATTTACATGCGGGTCTCGCTCAATTTCGACGCGCTCACACCTGCACTCGTCTGTCACTACCTCACGAACCCGGGCAGTGGTACGAGTCACGTTTTTCGCTGCCTCAAAGTTCAGACTGTAAGCCAATGCGTCCTTAACCGTTTGCTTTTGAGTTAAACGCACGGCTTGTTGCAATTCCGTGTCTTTTAGTGCGCTGATGAATGCTTCTGTTGCTGCATCATCTCGATGTTCTGGGTCGTAGGCTGGGTAAGCCAAAAGTGCTAGTCGCTCAATGTCTTGGGCTAGCTGCTGTAGGGTTTCACCAGACTTCTGCATCCGATGCCTTAGCTGTGACCGATAAATCTGCTTTAGATGATCATCTCCATAACGCATGTTGAGCGCATTCATTATAGCATTCGGGTTTGAGTGCAATTCATCGGGGATCGTCTGCAAAAGCCCGGCAGCTGGGCCTCTTAGAGCAAGAATTAATGCAGTTGCTCGTTCCTGCTCATTCCAGTGATTTGCCGTTGCGGCAGCTTTAAACTGGGTCTTGTAAATACTCCAGACCGTTTGCCCATCGAATATTGGTGCTTGGACATTTCTGGATGTGCTTTGCGCTGCGGTTATAAGCGGGGCTGGTGAAGTAGTTACTACTGCCTTCGCTGCTTCCAATTCTTTTTTCACTTTTTCCATCTCATGGTTCATTCTCTCTTCGACCTGGCTGACCTTTTCCTCGACCTGGTAAACCTTTTCCTCGACGCCTTTAATTTGTTTGTTCAGGCTGCCGAGCTCCGCTTTTA
This sequence comes from Odontomyia ornata, assembly GCA_963969285.1. Lineage (NCBI taxonomy): Eukaryota > Metazoa > Arthropoda > Insecta > Diptera > Stratiomyidae > Odontomyia > Odontomyia ornata. Next base: position 133,255,996 of record OZ017741.1, on the reverse strand, counting down.
TTTCGGTGGACTGCTTTTGAAAATCTGCCTTGATTTCGATCGCTTGTTGGTCTAGCTTCGCTGATTGTTCATTTAACTTCGTTGATTGTTCATCTAGCTTCGCAGTCAGACTCGATGACATCAGCATTAACATTTGCATTAGCGCATTTTCTGGCTCCTTCGATTTTGGTGTTTCTACTTCTCCACCTTCTGCGCCTTTTTCCGCATCTGAGAACTCACCCGAATCCAGATTCCCACCTTCCGACTCGATCGCGTCACGCAAGCGTGCAATCAGTATGGCCTTTGTACCTTGTGTAGCCAGATTTCGTTGTTCCAACTCCTCTTTGAGCTCCGATATGCTCAATTGATTAATTTTGAGATGTAAATTTCCTGGCATTTTTATTGTTTCTGCTATTTTTCCACGTTTATTTTCACAATTGTGCACTTTGAAACTATAATAAACAATTTAACACTTTCACTAATTTTAATTTTCACTATCAAAAAAATCTAACACTTGTCCATAAATTTCTTATCGCTTGTTGGTCTAGCTTCGCTGATTGTTCATTTAACTTCGTTGATTGTTCATCTAGCTTCGCAGTCAGACTCGATGACATCAGCATTAACATTTGCATTAGCGCATTTTCTGGCTCCTTCGATTTTGGTGTTTCTACTTCTCCACCTTCTGCACCTTTTTCCGCATCTGAGAACTCACCCGAATCCCGATTCCCACCTTCCGACTCGATCGCGTCACGCAAGCGTGCAATCAGTATGGCCTTTGTACCTTGTGTAGCCAGATTTCGTTGTTCCAACTCCTCTTTGAGCTCCGATATGCTCAATTGATTAATTTTGAGATGTAAATTTCCTGGCATTTTTATTGTTTCTGCTATTTTTCCACGTTTATTTTCACAATTGTGCACTTTGAAACTATAATAAACAATTTAACACTTTCACTAATTTTAATTTTCACTATTAAAAAAATCTAACACTTGTCCATAAATTTCTTATCGCAATTGTCTTCTAAATCACTTCGCACTCAAACAATCAATCGTCTTTACTTCGCGTTCCACTATGTCGCAGTTTTCTATCGCGGTTGTAATGAATGATGATCCCCCCATTCATTCAGCTCGCCTTTATATAGGGTCTCTACCTATTCACCCATTTCTCGTTTATTGGCGAATGTTCTACCGAGAGGTACCTGGTAGATTCGAGCAAATTCATGAATGGAGTGACGTCACTTGCAGATGTTGATCATGCTTGTTGGGTTCTCGTGGTTTCGAGTGAATTCGTGTTCTTCATTGTTGTGAAAACAATTGCGACAGTAGCTCGCAGAATTATTTGTACATGTAACATTATATTTCTAGCTTATGTAGTTTGCGCGAAAAAGTGGGGTGACACACGGACGGATGGACGGGAAGACGGACAGACAGGACGCAAATTTAGTACGGTATTGTAAAATGATTTTACAATACTTCTCTGAAAGAGAAAAAAGACAAAATCAGAGCCCGTTTTTTCAACAGAATTCCTGTCGTTCGTTTAACATAGTGTAACATTAAGTTCCACTAAATATGTGATTGGCGTTGTTCTAATTGAATAAGAACTGCACATTCATCTTTAAAAAATTTGATACAATGCTGCATGTGTGCATATTTCGAATTTACAATTGCGCATCAGCGTGCAGATTTCGTATAGCTTTAATCGTGTGGTTATTGTAAATTACATATGAATCGCTTGGGATATACTTTTCTATTTCCGCGCAGGCAGTCAAAATATACGTGTAGATATTTCATGCTTTACACCTCCCGATTCCGTGGCACTTATTTTTCAGCCAAATATCGATGTCTAAAATCGACTTAGAGGGCATTTTCGTTATATGTTAATTGCGAAAAGTGAAAAACCCACCTGTTTCCTGCCACAATTCGATTTCATTTCAGCGCAGCAGACATATTCGGGCTTTTCTTGTTGCCTATTGTCTATACGTATTTCGATGGATTTGGTCGATCGATATTCTTGAACCGCAACAAGGACTATGGTTACGATATCCTGGCTAGAGTCGAACCAAACCTCTTTTGACCACTGCTGCCATAAAATAGTATATAAAACTGCAAATTCACAAGACTATTTTCCATTCTATGCGGTTTGGTTTCATGAATGAATACCATTCTGATCCTGAAAATAGAGGATAAGACTATTGAGGCAGGAAATAGTAGCGAATACGGTTAAATGCATGCTTATACCAGAAAAAGTTGGAAGAGGTAGCGCTGGTTGTGGAATTTGGCATGAATTCTAAAGTCTGTTGCATTGTTCCTGCCCAGTGGAGTTACCATAATATTAAAAACTCGCTTAACTTTAGTACCAAAGGCATGATTCTATTTTGCGCATGTGCCCATTTAGAATGGTGGACTCTATCAATGCTTTACTCTTGAATTCCAAAACATTTTTTTGTGTAAATTTGAGCTAGGATATTTTTTGAATCAGCAACTCATATTGTTCCTAGCCTTTACCACATTCCCGCCTGTGGTGGCTGTTCGTCCACCGAATATTGTTGCTGTATGGGAAGGATTCTATGATAAAAGGATGTACCGGCTTTAATACGTGAAAATTTAATTTTTGGTGTTTCGTTTATGGACTTTCCGGCGCCTCCTTCCTATAACGAGAGCCAGTTACCATGGTAAGAGTATGTCATAGAAATTTTCCAAAAGAAAGAGCTTGCTTCTGCAGTAGGGAATATCATTGGGCTGCTAAAGGTATTCGTGCAAGACCTGTAACAACATCGAAATAATAATAGGCTGAATCACAAAATGCATGATGAGGCTTTTGCTTTGCACAAGACCGCAGGGGTAATATCCAGAATGATTTTATCTCGTAAAGGGTAGAAGGCTATAATTTTTTCAATCTTACAATCCTTAGTAATCATTATATAAATTAGGGGACATATGAAACTAATTATATTAGAAAAGGCATAACTTAACATGAGGAGAAAAACAGAAAAAAAATTTATTCTGAAATTCTCGTCAATTAGACAAGAAGTTAATTTTTCTTCTCGACCATTAAATGGTTTTTTTTTGGTTGGGAAGTGAATGCCATTTAAGCACTGAGTGTGAGGCTCCCATGCTCGTAAGCGACTGGACTATATACTAAATACCACTTCTCTCAAACTGAAAACCTAGCCTCGAACGGTTTGACACATTGCTACGAGCAACAATTAACCTTCAATGTTAGAATCATAGAATAGATACATATAGAAAGCAAGCTTCACATCTTATCCAAAATCACCATGCTATTTCGGATGCTATCAATTGTTTGTTATATTTTTGTTGAAACCAAATCCTTGTATGAGACCATACTACCTCTTATATTTCAGGGTTATTAAGGTAGTTGAATGAATTTGTTTGAACATTTCTCGTGATTTGAGTAACAAAAAAATATAAAATTAACAGCCTTAAGATGACAAGAAGCGGTAATTTCTATCTAACTATCGAGCAATATATTTGATTACAAAAAGTTATTGATAAGCAGGTATATAAGGATAAATGCCTTTCATTACACCATGATTGAATTTCAGAAATGATGGAATAACAAAGCAAATTGCCACGTACTACGCTTGGATTTAAAATATTGTTTTACCTATGATGTCGCCGCGCGAGTCTTGAATCCCTTATTGGACGTGCTTTCAAGTGATGTATAGAGAAAGCCCTTAACTGGCCAGCCAGCTGGTAAACAACGCATGAATCAAAACTGACTGTGTTGAGGCACTCACAACATACCACTTTGTATTATCATGCTAAAAAATCACTAAACTAGCATCAGATTTGCTCAGATAAACATCAATGACTCTCACATATAAAATGGACTATTTTTTTGTAGCGTGAAATCTAAGATTTCAATATATGGTGTGTGCACCACAATCACTTTTGAAGGACATGAACTACTCTCAAAACAACATTGTACAGTGTACAATAATGCAGATGTGCTCTTTTCACTATTTCGAACTTATCATCTCAGCTTCCGTCACTGGATGTAATTACTCCACCTGCGCAAATTTTTATATCTCGTCTGGCCTATAATACGAGTCCTGATCTGATCAAAAGCTATGTTATTGCAAAATTGGGATTTGAACCTTCTTTACTGCTCTGCAAAAAACTAACACCTGATAACCTCGCCGTGCAGAAGATCTCATTGTTCCGTATTACAACAAACATGGAACACAAAGCGCTCCTAAGATCTGATTTTTGGCCTAGTGGTGTATTTGTTAAGGAATTTGTCACTGATATACGGAAAGATTTTCAATCAGGTGTTCGTCAGCGAAACAGAACTTAAAAGGTAATCTAGAGGACTCGTTCTCATTTTATTATCAGAATGTTTGAGGTTTACGAACCAAGTCCAATGAAGTTCGACTTTCCTCTCTTGTGTCCTTTGATAACTTTGTTTGCTTCACGGAAACTTGGCTCACTGAAGATAAACATGATAATGAAATTTTACCATCTTATAATGTTTTTCGTAATGATTGAAATCGCTTGAGCGTTGGTAAGTCTGATGATGGTGGTGGTATAATTGGCGTTCATCGATCAGTTCTAGGTGCCTACTCTTGTGACTTTCTACCCCTTTCTCCTGTTGAGTGCATTAGTGTTTCAGTTAGATTATCGTCTAATATGTCTTTGTTGATCCTCACAGTCTATATCCCCCCTGGTTGCTCTTCACATGTCTATGAAACATTCTTTTCGGAACTCTCCTCCTTTATTTTCAACCACTTTCCTTCTTCTCTGTTTGTTATTTGTGGTGACTTTAACCTCCGAACCGTTGTGTGGGATGCATCATTTTCTGAAATAAGCTCAATTGACTTTCAATCCATTTCCTTTTCATCATTTCTCTCCATGTGTTCACTTGCCCAATTCAACAATGTCCCCAATGTTAATAACAAAGCTTTAGATCTAGTCTTGTCTATCATTCCTAAATCATCCGTTTTTCTTTCTGCTTCGCTAAATGAATACGTTAACCCTGATCCTCATCATCTTCCACTTAATTTTTCTATTTTCTTGCCTTGTAAAACTGCTCTGAACAAAGTCTTTTCTCCCCGCTTTAATTTCGTGAAAGCTGAATATAGTCAAATATAGGCTGAAATAAACTCCATGAATTGGTTTTCATTTTTCTGTAATTTAAATATTAATGATACCGTACGAAAATTTTATAGCTTCCTTTAATCTCTGATCTCGCAACATACACCTGTTTGCTTTCGAAAGAGATCAAAAGACGTTCATTGGCTAAATGAAATATCACCTCTATCTTAAAAGCAAAGAATGCTTCCCGTACCAAGTATCGTCTTACTGGCTCTGCAATTCATCTTCTTAGCAATAAAAGTTTACGCAGAAACGGTGAAAAATTGGTCAATATTGCCCAAAAAAAGTATATTGATTGTGTTGAAAATTTTGGTCATACATCAATGGGCTTAAAAAATCAGGTGGTTTGCCGAATTCGATGCACTATAATGTATTCTCTTCATCCAATCATTACGAGATTTGTGAACTCTTTGCTCAACATTTTTCTTCATTTTATGATACTTCAACTGGTGAAAATTCTCATCATACTTTCAGTTTGTCCTTAAATTTGTCCTTTGCTTATGTAAGTCGTCTTGACATAGAGCCATTTCTAAAAGGTCTAGACAATAATATTGGCTGTGGTTTGGATGAAATTCTTAATACTATATTTTTGCCAAATCATTGTCATCTTCTTTGTGTATCCCCCTGTCTATTCTTTTCAATTGTAGTCTTTCTGATAGTGAATGTCCTGTTCTTTGGAAAAAGGCTAATGTATTTCTGATTTACAAATCGAGTGATAAGTCTAATATATCTAACTATCATCCTATCTCCCTATTTCCATGTTTTAGTAAGCTTTTTGAAAGAATTGTGTATGTATTCTTATTTCCATCCTTCGCTAGTGAACAGCATGGCTTTATCAAAGGTCGGTCCACTCTCACGAACTTGCTTTCATTTTAAAATACTATTGCGTCAGCTTTGGACAGTGCGAAGCAAGTAGACGTCGTTTATACAGATTTTGCTAAGGCTTTCGATCCAGTGGATCATCGTGTACTTATTAATAAATTAGGTGATGTTAGTGAGGGCCCATCAATTTGTCGATGGTTTCACTCGTACATTATCGACCGTGATTGCGTAGTCACTGTGGATTCCCAGAGTTCTTTTCCTTTCTCACCGGACTCTGGAGTGCCTCAATGGTCCTTTCTCGACCCATTACTATTCCTTGTTTTTATCAATGATCTTCCATCGTTATTCAAATCCTATTCGCTTATGTATGCTGACGATTTGAAAATTTTTAGAGTAATTGAGTCCTCGGAAAACTGTGTCTGTTTACAACTAGATTTGCAATCTCTATTAGATTGGTTTTGAAATAAGCAAATGTCATAGTATGACTTACTCACTGAAAAAGTTTACCATTCCTTTCGATTATTCCTTATCTGGTACTTCCCTGGAATCAGTTGTTCGCCATAAAGATCTTGGAGTACTCCTTGAAACTAAGCTTCATTATGGGCAACATATAGCCCAGGTGGTTTGCAAAGCCTCTCGAATGTCAGGTTTTGTATTAAGATCCACCAAAGGCTTCAAAAATATTTCTTTCTGTATTTGTTTATCTTTCTCAGTAGTAAGAAGTTTATTGGAATATTGCTCGCAAATTTGGAGTACTCATCAACACAGTCTATGTAGTATTGTGGAGACTGTTCAACGTAGGTTTACCTGCTCTCTTCTCTTTAAATTTCGCATCCCCTATTCCCCTTATAATGATCGTCTATCCCTATTGTACATGCCTTCTTTAGTCTCGTGTCGTATATTTCTTGATAAATGCTTGCTCTTTAAAATGAATCAGAAACTCTTGCCAATGAATCTCTGTAATGAGATATCCACCTATATTGCACAGCGCTCAAGTAGATCGACAACAATTTTTAACGTTCCCTTTGGCAGAACCAATGTGTTTTATTTTTCGCCATTGGTACGTTTGCCACGTAATCGCAACTCTCTTGGTCTTGGTCCGATACCTCATTCTTTTGCGTAATACAAAAGTAAACTTTAACAATTCGTTCTTCTTTATAGTTTTGTGGATTAACTTGAGCGTACTTTCTAGTTTTAACTTTTTTCCTTTGTAACCTGATTTCTCTAGTTTTGTTTGGATATGTATTGATTGATTATTTCTTTTATCACTTCTAATTTTTCTATATTATAATTGGATAATTGGATTTTTCTAATAATCTGTATAAATAAATAAATGATAAATTTTATAAATTTTACTTTTTCGTTATTTTTACTCTGATCGCAATGTTTTCCAACTTTAGTGGTAGTATTTATTAGCTTTTTATAAAAAGACGGCACCTCAACTAAACAGGTCTTAATTGATCGAATAGTAAACTGATGCTTCTTCCTTACAAGTAGTGTACGGGTTGTTATTGTTAGATGGGAGTGCGTTCAATGTTATATTAAAATTTCAATTTAATACTCCCACTCAATTTTAATATTCTTTAACAAAATTCAAAATGTATGATTTAAATCCTAACTTATCGCTCATTGCAAGTCTTCTGATGTTTGAGTTGAATTTGATTGCAGGTAACAGTTTCGTCACTACATCTGCTTGTTGATTTTTAGATTCAACGTGATGAACTGTGATTAATCCTTGGCTGTATTTTTCCCGGGTATAATGCAAACGTTTGTTGATATGCTTGGTCCGATGATGATGTTGAAGTTTTTTGACCCGGCGAAACGTATTCTAATTGTCACTAAAAATGTTTGTTGCTTCTGATTGATCAAATCCAATATCCTTAAGAAGATGTGGCAACCATATCGCTTCCTTGGTACCTTCACATAATACCACATATAGCCCAGTCATATTAGGTAAAACAAGGGGTCAACCTCGGAATGAAAGATAATAAGCTGCAAATTGGTATGAACCTTTGTTTTGTCATTCTAAATGTTGTCTCAAAAGTCAAAATCGTTATCGTGTTCGCGTCTCAAGATATTCAAGGTCAAAGGTCACAAAAATCGGTTTTTCGCGAATATCTGGCTTCCTATCGGTTAAATGAGATTTGCATTTATTATAAAAGTTGTAGGCTATAAAATTCCCTACAACTTTTGTTTAAACTTTTTTTTCATACGACCAACCGTTTTGAAGGTAGAGCGCGAAGAGTGCACATCGTACAGTCATATACGGCCTAATGCAAGGTCAAGCGTGAGTTATGGTTATCAGTACGTTATAAAGTCAATTATTTACTTGGAAATTATAATTATTAAACAATGCCTATTATTTATGTACTAACTATTAATTATTTATATTTAATTAAAGTAAGTAACTTGATTATTTATATATAATTATTCATATTTAACTATTTAAGTATAAAATATTATTAATTCTGGATTATATATTTTAGTTTTATTTTAAGTTAAAATGATAGTAAGAGTATATATTTTACACATATTTTTATTTATTATTAAATACGGCATAATATACATTTATCAAAATGTGAGTTCAAATATCAAAAGTATCTTTTTTGATTTTAATTGTAATGAAATTGGAAATGGAAGCTAATTATCTTCTTCTTGTTCGTCGTCTTCTTCTTCTTGTCGCTCAAAAATGTTCGATTCATTGTCATCATCCTCATTATCTGTCATGTTCATCTCCAAACCTTCCAGAATATCGGGATCATATGTATTTTCTTCATCGGGATTACTTGGATACAGTGAAGCGTTGAGGCAAGCTTGTCCGTTGCACTGGCCGCAAGCTAAAGAACATTGTAGCCCTGATTTTCTGCATCCACAGCGGGAACCACAACCATTTTTGCAATTGCAAAATATTACGTTTAGTAGTTCGGCTGGTGCTGGAGGTAATAACGTTTGTATGGGCTCCAGGATTTCATTTTCAAGCATCCAGCCCCATTCTTTAGGTTCTAAGTCCTTCCCTAACCACGTTTGAATCTGGTAGTAGACACGTTTTATGTGTTGATGAGCTGCTACACTTGTTGGTGGAAGTGTTGACAGTTGTACAGGTTTATTTAGTTTTGTAAATTTGATGAATTGCAACGGTACAATTTCAAACTAACGAATAATCTTGACTCATACAAAGTGGAGAGAGTGGCCTTGAATACTATAGAACATCTGTCCCGGCAATGAATAGAAAAGGGCATAGGGTAGGGACAAGTATTTCCAGGTATATAAGTATTGAGAAATTTACGCGTTTTAAAGAAAAGATATATAATGTCGTGTTAACTTAAAATAAAACTAAAATATATAATCCAGAATTAATAATATTTTATACTTAAATAGTTAAATATGAATAATTATATATAAATAATCAAGTTACTTACTTTAATTAAATATAAATAATTAATAGTTAGTACATAAATAATAGGCATTGTTTAATAATTATAATTTCCAAGTAAATAATTGACTTTATAACGTACTGATAACCATAACTCACGCTTGACCTTGCATTAGGCCGTATATGACTGTACGATGTGCACTCTTCGCGCTCTACCTTCAAAACGGTTGGTCGTATGAAAAAAAAGTTTAAACAAAAGTTGTAGGGAATTTTATAGCCTACAACTTTTATAATAAATGCAAATCTCATTCAACCGATAGGAAGCCAGATATTCGCGAAAAACCGATTTTTGTGACCTTTGACCTTGAATATCTTGAGACGCGAACACGATAACGATTTTGACTTTTGAGACAACATTTAGAATGACAAAACAAAGGTTCATACCAATTTGCAGCTTATTATCTTACATTCCGAGGTTGACCCCTTGTTTTACCTAATATGACTGGGCTAATATTCCAATTCCGTCGTGTATAATGTGACTTCAGACTGTAACTTGCTCTTCCAAGTGATGAGTACATTTCCTAGCAAAACGCGTAACCAGTGTTTGAATAGTTTGACTTGTAGTCGCGGGCATAATCTGGATTGATGTAGCTAACCAACTTGGAATCACTCAACCAGGCCTATTCATGAAGCGACAAACATCTCCCACTGCGAATGATATGTCTAGTTGAGAAAAAGTGGCAGTAAACACGAGTGAGCCGCAAGCCTCTCGGTAAGGAAACCTCATCTTGCTGTCGTCATTCGTGAACGATCGTAAAAATATTCCAACGTCAGCTGTCGTGGAAATCGATTTCGACTCTTCAATGTTGAATTTTTGAATGATTCTGTCAATATATGATGATGATGCAAATGCTAATTTTTCATGCCTCCCGACACGTGAAATCTTCAATCCAACATAATTGTCAGAATTTCCCAATGTTATGTCGAACTTGCTTACCAACTTCACAACCAATGTGACGTCTTACTTGGTGACAGAATTAAGCCACCATTGCCATATTGTAAAAGATTTACCTTTTTGTTGCAAGTGTCTCCATAAAATACGCATGGATCTGAAAGCGACTGCTTTACCGGACATTCTTTCATTAAATTGATGAAGCTGCAGTTCTATATATATTACTTTAATCTATGTTATACAGACTTCGTTTCAATCGAAAATTTTCCAAGTCCTTATGCTCGATGCCTTTTGGAACTTCCATATAAACTGTTTCTCGCAATATTCTGTTTAAGAAAGCGGCCTTTATATCAAATTGTACTAGATCCATATCGTAGATGGCCGACAATGCCAAAACACATTAACCGATTTGTAGCGCACTACTGGCGAAAAGGTCTCTTTATAATCAACTTTGCTGCACTGAAAATATCCCTTCGGTACCAGTCGCACTTTGAACTTGAGTGATTCATTTGAAGGAGATTTTATTTCAAAAATCCATTTGTTTCTCACTATATTTGTGCAATTATCTAGCCTCTAGATGATTTCCCATGTTTCATTTCTTGACAACGACCTCAGTTCATCTTCAATCGCGTCTTAATTCTGCACAAAACTCATTGCCTCGTCATACGTTTCAAGTTCGGCGAATATTGCTAAATATCTAGTAGATGCATCGTATGGCACTATTCGCTTACGATTGGTATGCAATTGTTTGATGTGTTTTTTCAACCTTTTCATCTTTCACCGAAACATCATCTGAATCTTCATTGCCTGTGATCCGATCCGTCTCAACCTCGGTGGAGTCAATGGGAAATTTGACGTAGTCGTTCTGCATCCGACTTTCATTCAATAACAAATCACAGCTGATGATAATTCTCTTTGAAACGGGAACATAGAGACGATAATTCATTTGTGTGGATTCAAAGACAACCAGGTAGACTTTTTTTCGTTGGGTGTCCTTCGGAATGTGCATGAAAGCTGTTGTCCCAAAAATTTTCAGATGGTCTATATGCGGTTTCTGGGCTAACCATCCTTCAAAAGGTATGTGTTTTGGATCGCTTGCATTAGTTGTTCGGTTAAGAATGTATACCGCTGTTTGCACTACCTCCAGCCAGAGAAACTTACGCGGGTCACTCGCAAATAACAGAAGCACCATTTCACCTCAGTAGATTTGTTAACAAGCAGAACTGCCGTATTTTAGTAAATGAGATTCCACGAGTGATTGTTGAAAAGCCGATGCATCCACAAAGAGTGACTGTTTGGTGCGGTTTATGGGCTGGCAGCGTCATCGGGCCGTACTTCTACGAAAATGAGGGCGGCCAATCAGTTACCGTGAATGGTGTTCGCTATTGCGAGATGATTACGGACTTCCTGTGGCCAGAAATTGAGGTTATGGACCTGGATGTTATGTGATTCCAACAAATGGTGCCACTTGCCACACAGCCAACGTAACAATAGCTCTCACGTTGTGCCGATCATGTGATTTGACACCGTTGGACTTCTTTCTCTGGGGATATTTAAAAAAACGTGTACGTTAATAAACCAAGAACAATTCAAGAGCTGAAGGATGAGATAATTCAGTACATTAATGACCTTGAACCTCAATTATGTCTTAGAGTCATTGAAAATTTGGACCATCGGATAGAAATGCGCAACCGTAGCCATGGCAAGCATTTGAGCGATATTTTGTTCTACACATAGTTATCGTAGATCCTTCTTTTGTAATAAAAAGTACTAACATAATTCTCTGAAAACTTTTTGTTCTATTTAAAATGAACATCGTGCGTTTTGGTTGCGCCACACTTTATTATCATTTTTGATGAATCCATTTTGTTCTGGTGTATATGGAGAAATCTGATCCATTATTTTTCCAAGCTTCACCAAAAGATTTGCAACTATCTCTATTTATAAGCCCAATTCCATTGTCGCACCAATTTATTTGACACACACATCCTAAGCATTCTCATATTGCGACAATAAACCTTTCAAATATTTACATGATTCCGATTTCTGTTTGAGAAGGAAGATGAATCGCATGTTCGTTTTTTCGTCCATCAAAAGCATACAAAACTGCTTACATCCAATTCCACGTTACTCCATGGGTCCACACAAGTCGATGTGAATGCGTCCGGATTCCTTCAATGTAAGCCTCCCACTAAATTGATGCGATACTCGATTCATTTTACCTAATTTGCATTCTTCGCAATAGAAGTCCTGAAGATTAGTTAATGCCATGCCATACACGGAATCAGATGCGCACATATTCTTGATTGCCACCACATTAACGTGTTTCAACCTGAGAGAGAGAGAGAGAAGTGGAGTAAGTCTATCCGTGTAAAATCCTGTATGTGAATTTCAATATTTTGCTTTTAGAGGTGCTTTTTGCGAGGGAAGGGAAAATCATTAAAAACGTCAAAATTTTGTTTACAGCTTCGTGCATTCATCGTTGCCAATATGCGGAAAATATTATTTTCTCGAGATTTTCTTGAAAACGGTAGCGAATATGTAAGTGGTGAACGTAATACATACTGCTTCGGTTAGTTTCACGCGATATATAGTGAAATTTTATTGAATCAAGTGACTTAAATATTGCAAAACATCAATGCGCTGCTCGGTTCAATGTTTCCCAAATTTCAATAGGGGCTCGAGCGGAGAGTCCTACTTTAATTAAAAATTAAAAGTTTCATTGATTTATAATTGTGAGAAAGTTTAGTTTCAACAGTTTCGTGTTGTGAATTGGAAGAAAACTGCTCAAAAATATTTACAATTTTTCGTTATGATTGCTTCATATTTTGCCGCATATCCAGTGGCTTAAAGCAGAAGCGGCACAAAATTGTGCATTTTTTAAGGGGGCCATAATTTATTGTAACTTTTTATCATTTTGGAATTCAGAATAATATTAGCGCAAAAATGGAGTGGTGCTGAATTGTCAGGATAAATCCGGAAATAAAACGTCCGCAAGTTTGCGAAGATCATTTCAAGGAAGACGAAAACATTTATTTGAATCAAAGCTAAAAGCGTAAGATAGCTATTCTTACATTAATATTTGGACGAAATTCAAGCATCTCATATTTTTAGACTCGATGTGGAGTGTAAATTTACATGTATTTGCCGTTTTCGTTGCTAAGGATCTAATTTTAGTACGATTATGAAGTGGTTTAAGCCACTACCAATACAATCGAAGAAACCTTGCAAATACATAGCTGATATTCGGAAATTTTTGGGCTACCATTTGCTCCCTTTCTTCCCTCCCTAAGGTTTTAACCGCCTGTGCCACTTCTCCAACGAACACCCTGATTTCTTGATGTTTGACGCAAAACAGGCACAATCAATTTTGGACAGCTTAAGTGCCATACGAATCAAATCGTTTTAATCCATATGACCCATTGCGAGAAAATCACCAACTTTCTCAACAACCTTACATCCATCGTCCGTAAAATGCGTATCGTAGCCTTTCTTTGATAGTTGGTTGATGGAAAATAAATTGACTTTGGCTTTTGGAACAAATCCAACATTTTCCGTTCAATGTAATGTTAAAATGTAAATTTAACAGTATTCTGTGCATCTAGTTAGTGTGTTTCTAAATTGCAGTTTCTTAATTTCTCTTCCTTCTTTTTTAAAGCCAAATCCAAACAGTATTATTATTACCATAATTTTTTTTTATAAAGCTGTCTGGCATAGCTTCTATGAGTGAAAAGATGCGTTGCGACTCCTTTGAGTCATCTTTAGTGCCTCTAAAACACTGGAGATGACTCAAAGAAGTCGAAACTCAAAAAAGCAAAGCCCGGCGGCTTAAAAAAACGAGAATTGGCCTGCAGATATCAAACCAACAAAATAATTGACTAAACAATATTATTTTTAGATTGTGTCGTTTGACACTTTCATTTGCTAAACAGTACCATCACACTATGGGTCGTTGTGTCTGCTCACACAGCAAAGCAAGGCCCAACAGCTTTTAAAGAAAAAAAATGACTTTATTTGCTTTTGCTGCCTTTAATAATTTTTTTTTTCAATGAAGCTTGGCTAACCAAAGTTATTCATGATAATGAAATACTGCCATTTTATAATGTTTTTCAGATTTATCTTAATCGCTTGAACGTATGTAAGTTTGATTGGAGTAGTGTTCTAATTGGAGTCTATCAGCCAATTCCAGGTGCTTCTTCTTGCAAATTTTAGCCCTCTTCTCCAGTTGTGTATAATGCAATTTTTGTCCCTCCGACGACCTATGTCGTCCTATATTTCAGGATTTGGTACGATGATTTTACAAAACTCTATTAAAATCGCGCCCAGTCTGCCCGTCCGTCCGTGTGTCACAACTCTTTTTCTTGCAAACTACATAAGCTAGAAACATAAGATTTTGTTAGTACGTGTAAAGTGGCAGCCTCTTTATTTAAAGAGTAACCCATGAAAAAGTTTCTTAAAATGTAGTCAATATGTTATTGATACCCATATCGTATTAATGAGAACTTTTCAAAACAGGTTTTATAATGGCAAGTTTTGCTTTAAAGGGTGCAGGAGAGAGGGAATGTACGAACATTTGGTATCCCTCCTTTGACCTAAAAAATCTGAATAAAACCAAAATTTATAGTGCATTTTATAAATTTTACATTTTTGCCTATAAAATCAATATGGTGCCCTTAAATATTCCAAAAGCTACGGTTTCAGTTTTCTGAAAGCAATTGTATATATTCTGAAAATTTCACAATAATCAAACTTTCATCAAAATATTTGAAACAAAATTGTGGCGAATTTAAATGCCGGGATATAATTTTTCGAACTCAATTTATGTAATCTGTATATGAGTCAAGTTTTGATATGTAAAACATATTGTTTAATTTCCTAATTGTTTCACAAAACCCTTCTAGCAGGAACACTCTCCTGCTACCTCAACGTGTTTAGCTCTCTCAGCATATATTCTTTGTGTCTCCGAAATATTCTTCTTGGAGCTCTCCTCCTCCATTTTCAACCACTTTTCTTCTTCTCTACATATTGTTTGTGGTAACTTCAACTTCCGATGTGTTGTTTGGAATGCGTCGTTTTCTGAAATGACCTCTCTTGACAGCCACTTCTTTCCTCTCTCTTTATTTATTTCCCTGTGTACTCACTTGCCCAATTCAATAAATAAAGGAGCTCTAGCCTTATCCTACATTTCGAAATTATCCATTTTTCTGCACTTTAAACCTGATTCTCATCATCAGAAAAAAGTCCTTCCCTCGGTTTTAATTTTGGGAAACCTGATTATTGTCAAATGGAGGTTGAAATAAATTCTTTTAAGTGCTCCTCCTTTTTGTGTGCAATTTCAATGTTAATGATGTCCTATATAAATGCTCTGTCTTCCAAGAGTCCCTAATTTCAAGAAACATTACGGTGTGCTACAGAAAGAGATCTAAAGACACTCCTTGGATCAATACTGATACCGCCTCTATTTTGAAAGTGAAAAACAGTGCCCGTACTATGTATTGACTTACGGGGTCTGTAGTTCATCTTGGTAGCTATAAAAGCATACTCACTGAAGCTAAAAAATGATCAATATTACCCAATAGTGTAGTAAAATTACACATAATTTTCATAAAATCTCGAAAATTACAAAAGGATAAAACTATAAAATCCGGTAGTTGAAAGCGTTAACATTAACATAACAAAAATTTTTGCAATGCTGTGTATACAATTTCCTGTGCTATATATGCAATTTTTCGATAGCTGTATTTGCTCTTGCGATATACGCATTTTCCAAGTATCATTGACCTACTAGTTTCGCGACCTGTCTGTCCGTCTGTCCGTGCGTCACAGCAAGTTTTCTCAGAAACTATAGAAGCTAGAATGCTCAAACTTTGTGAAAAGGTCAGAAGTGCCAGTCTCTCAAAAGTTAAGGTCTTACCAAAAATTTAAAAAATTTTTAAGGTTGGTCTCCCCTAACAACGAATTAGCACTTAAACAATTTGTTTCATCACAGGTAGTCGAGTTGGGTATCAACTGAAAGGTCTTGATTAGAACTTTTAGAATCTTAAATAAAAAAATCATTTTATTTATTAGGGAGTCCAGAGGAAGGAAAAATGTACCAAAAATTGGTGTACTAAAATACAAAACCCTATTGCAATCACGACCTGTGTCCGTCTGTCCGTCCGTCCGTCTGTATGTCACAGCAGTTTTTCTCCGAAACTATAGAGGCTACAGCCATGAAACTTTGTAGAAAGGTCAGAAGTGGTGACCTCTTGAAAGTTTAAGGGTGGAAAAATTTTTCAAAGGGGTTTAAGGGGGGTCTCCCCATACAGGGAGGTGACCCCCCAAAAAAAAAAATTTTCACCATTGGTAGTCGAATAGGTTGTCATTGGAAAGGTCTCAATAGGATCTTTTCAAAACAAGTCTTAAAATTGCCCTATAAGTAATGAGGGGAGCAGGGGAAGGGGAAATGTACGAACTTTTCGCGTACCCCCCCCCCCCCCCCCCTCGCGATTGGTCACCTTCCATCCGAAAAATCTGAAAAAAATCATGAATGTAGGCCTTTATGAGTACAACAACAACAAATACATGAGAAGTCAAAATTCACTCAACTTTGTTAGTAATAGTATGATTTATCGATTTTCTGTTTTCTTGAATAAAATCTAAACTGTACCTTTAAACTCAATAAAAACAAACAGATGACTATTTATAAGATTGATCATTTCTGAAAGTTTCATAAAGATCGAATAGTATTTACCGAAGTTATAGCGATTTGAGTTTTCCTGTATTACTATGGAGCAATATGCCCTGTATTACTATGGAAACATATGGCTATGGAGCCATATGTGCTTTTTACCGACTTAGACACTACAGCTTTGCTAGAATTTGCATGAACATTTCAGGAGTGATAGGTATCATGAAGATGAGTATATACAATTGAAACAAGTGAAGAGGCAGGAGAAAGCTCCTAGCAAAAGGGCTTTGTAACCATTCTAGGATTCGAAAAAACCGGCCATGAATCGATGATTACAGTACAGAGGAGTGGCCCCTGAAAATAAATTTCATGAAAGGTAGCCGATATGAGTATCTATGAGAGCTTTTCAAAACAATTCTTAAACTGACAGTTTTTGCTTCAGTGGGAGCACAGGGGGGGGGGGGGAATACATGAATAATGTGTTTCCTCCCTCGCGAATTGACACCCGTGATCTAAAAAAGCTGAAAAAATTATCAAAGGAGATATTTATGGGTATAACTATAACAAACACCTCAGAAGTCAATATTCGTTCAATTTTGTTAATAATAGTATGATCCTAAAATTGCACATTTTCTCCAATAAAATCGTCTTTGACATGTTTCTTGATTTTATTCGTTGCTGATTACTGCATTTTGTAAGTTGAGTACAAAACCCTTCTGACATGAGCAAAGGTCTGCCTACCCAACTTGTTTTACCTTGATCTACGCTCCCTTCTCTTTTCGACCTGAATGAATTAGGTGTATTCATTTGAAGCACAGTTCACAAAGCTTTAGATAAAGATTAAAAATATTAGATAAAGATTAAAAATATTAAATCGAAGAGTTTCTGCTGCAATAATTATTAAATAAATATTAATCGAAATAGTTTATTGCCCTTTGAACCGACTTCAAAAGCAACGAGGGTTATCAGTTTGTTGCGTTTATTTATTTTTTTGTTGCTTTTCGGGGTTTTGTAAAGTAATTTTGCAATATCCTACTAAAATCCTGTCCTGTCCGCCCGCCTGTCCGTCCGTACGTCCGTGTGTCACACCACTTTTTCTCGCAAACTAAATATTTTAGAAACATAATATTTTGTAAGTAGGTCTAAAGTGGCGGCCTCTTCAAAGTTTCACATAAAAAAAAAGTTTTAAAGTGTTTAAGGGGTGTCCCCATACAAGGGAGTGGCCCCTGAAAAAATTTAATCAAATATAGGCAATATGAGTATCAATTGAAATGTATAAATGAGAGATTTTTCAAACAGGTCTTAAAATGACAAGTTTTGCTTTGAGGGGTGCAGAGGAAGGGGAAATGTAGGTAAATTTTGTGTCCCCTTAATCGCGATTGAACATCTTTGAACCGAAATATCTGCAAAAATCACAGACGTAAGTCTTAATGAGCACAAGGGCAACAAACACCTCAGAAGTCAAAATTTGATCAACTCTGTTAAGGTAGTAGATATTATAAATTTCAAAATGGAAACCTCAAATTTTCCAAAAGCTCCGATTTAAGTTTTTTAATAGCAATCGTATGTGTCCTGAAAATTTCACAATAATCGAATTATAAACAGCTAAGGTACACCCGATTTGACATTTACAACAACATTAACACGTGATACTAGGGAGATACACGTTTGCAACGGACCTAGACACTTATGCAGGCATTTTGACAAACATTTTAGAAATGATTTGTAATATTGATGTGTTATCATGATTAATCAAACAATGTGTTCAAAATACTTGAAACAAAATGGCGGAAATTTAAATGCATTATAACCAGGATATTATTTTTCGAACTCAAATTATGGAATCTGTATATAAGACAAGTTTTGATATGCAGAATATATTGTTTGATTTACGAATTGTTTGACAAAACCCTTCTTGCAGGAGCGCTCTCCTGCTGCTTCAACTTATTTTTATGTATTATATGTTCACACATAACTTTTCATCCCATCTCGGTTAACGTCAACTCCATTGTTACTCTACATCGACGTGACTATCTCCTGGAATTCATTGTCAAGCAAAAGCCTAACATCATGCTTCTCACTGAAACCCACCTCAATATATTCAAGGATTTTGAACTCGTCAAAAGCGATAGGGTAAATGGTGATGGGGGAAATGGCACGGCGATATTAATGAAAAGATCCTTTTGTTTCCAAAATATTGAAAAAGTTGATTTGCAATAACTTTGAATTCTTTGAAATGTCCGTTATCAAAATTTCACTGCCAGGTGGTATAATATTAACTAGAAAGTAATAAATCAATTTACAGTCTTTTAATCCTTATTATTTCTTGGTAAAATTTTGCGTGCCCCCCGTAAAACATTTTCTGCATGTGAGAAGGATCTATTTATAACTTTATCAGTAAGCAAAAGACGAATATGGAAGATAAACCCAATTCTGAAATTTCATCCAAATATATTGCTCTCAATCATCTGGTGTTCTATGTAGCATTTATGCTGCATTTAGAATTAATTTATCGGTTATTTCCGGTAGAAATGATCGAATAAAATCTACAGTTTCTGAAAAAAGTACCAAAACTGATCAGTTTTACTGTTCATGGCCGTAAAACTCGGGATATCCATAAAACTTTGATGAGTCGCAAAATATTTGGCAAATTTCGTACGACAGATTTTTAAAATTCAATTTCTCGACATCAGTCTACAATATTGAGCTGTAAATATCTACAGAGTCCTTGGAAAGATTACAATTCTGTCCCCATACTTTCTAGTTCAATGTATTGTCCTTCGTTTGACATGCCTACAATCAAAATCCTTGTATGCGTCGATCAGTTATGCTGAAAAATCGGGGTGAAAGTCGGAAATTTTCAGGTTTTAATGGTAGAAATCCTTTACCCTTATTTATAGAAAGTAAGATGTATCATTTGCCAAAAACAGAACCTCTACTCAAAACTTATGTGTGAACATACAATACATAAAAATAAGTTGAAGCAGCAGGAGAGCGTTCCTGCTAGAAGGGTTTTGTGAAACAATTCGTAAATCAAACAATATATTGTGCATATCAAATCTTGACTTTTATACAGATTCCATAAATTGAGTTCGAAAAATCATATCCTGGTTATAATGCATTTAAATTCCCGCCATTTTGTTTCAAGTATTTTGAACACATTGTTTGATTAATCATGATAACACATCAATATTACAAACCATTTCTAAAATCTTTGTCAAAATGGCTGCATAAGTGTCTAGGTCCGTTGCAAACGTGTATCTCCCTAGTATCACGTGTTAATATTGTTGTAAATGTTAAATCGGGTGTACCTTAGCTGTTTATAATTCGATTATTGTGAAATTTTCAGGACACATACAATTGCTATTAAAAAATTTAAATCGTAGCTTTTGGAAAATTTGAGGCTTCCATTTTAAAATTTATAATATCTACTATCTTAACAAAGTTGATCAGATTTTGACTTCTGAGGTGTTTGTTGCCCTTGTGCTCATTAAGACTTACGTCTGTGATTTTTGCAGATATTTCGGTTCAAAGATGTTCAATCGCGATTGAGGGGACACAAAATTTACCTACATTTCCCCTTCCTCTGCACCCCTCAAAGCAAAACTTGTCATTTTAAGACCTGTTTGGAAAATCTCTCATTTATACATTTCAATTGATACTCATATTGCCTATATGTATTTGATTAATTTTTTCAGGGGCCACTCCCCTGTATGGGGACACCCCTTAAACACCTTAAAATTTTTGTTGTTGTGAAACTTTGAAGAGGCCGCCACTTTAGACCTACTTACAAAATATTATGTTTCTAAAATATTTAGTTTGCGAGAAAAAGTGGTGTGACACACGGACGTACGGACGGACAGGCGGACGGACAGGACAGGATTTTAGTAGGGTATTGCAAAATTACTTTACAAAACAAACTGATAACCCTCGTTGCTTTTGAAGTCGGTTTAAAAGGCAACAAACTGCAGCAAAAACTCTTTTTGGATTTAATATTTTTAATCTTTATCTAATATCAATGCTTCAAGAAAAACGGGATGAAGATTATAAGAGAATTCCTGTTTATGCTTAATTTAACATATATTTATTGGAATTCATATCATTATATCTTCTATATTTATTAATATATTTTAATGAAAATTTATTTGCAAGATGCATACTTTCAAAACTATTACACAGTTATTTATAAACACTTAATTTTCTAAATAATTCACAACTATTTTCAATTCATCCATAAATTGATCAATTTTAAGAAAATATAACATAACATTTACAGTATGAATATTATAACCTAAAGCTTTGTGAACTGTGCTTCAAATGAATACATCTATGATTCATTCAGGTCGAAAAGAGAAGGGTAATAAAAAGTAGGTGAGAGAGCGAGCAGCCGACTTTTACTGCAAGTTCACTTGGAAATAAAAAAGTAGGTGAAAGAGCGAGCAGCCGACTTTTACTGCAAGTTCACTTGGAAAACCGCTAATATTTCTACGAAAAATGTAGGTATTGGTGAAAATTCAAAAAAAACAATTCAAATTTCTTACATTTATATGGCCCAATCTAAAAAATTGAACCTTTAAAATCAGGGAATCTCATCGCGGGCGTTTGGGAAATTTTGTGTATGTCTGAGGGAATTATAGAGAAAAAAAATACGAAATAAATAATCTCAGATCACACAAAAAACTTTCAAATGTAGTGTACATAGATTATAAAAAAAATAACTTCTTACTGGAGGTTTACGTGGAAAACCGCTCATATTTTCTAGAAAAATTAAGATATTGGTGAAATTATAACCAAACTCTTTTGCAATCACGACCTGTGTCCGTCCGTCCGTCTGTATGTCACAGCACTTTTTTTCCGAAACTATAGAAGCTACAGCAATGAAATTTTGTAAAAAGGTCAGAAGTGGTGACTTCTTGAAAGTTTTTGGGTGGAAAAATTTTTCAAAGGGGCTTAAAGGGGGTCTCTCCATATAGGGAGGTGGCCCTTAAAAAAATGTTTTTCACCATTGGTAGTCGAGTAGGGTGTCATTGGAAAGGTCCTAATGAGATCTTTTCAAAACAGGTCTTAAATTGCCTTCTCAGTACCGAGGGGCACAGGGAAAGGGGAAATGCACGAACTTTCCGCGTACCCCACCGTCGCGATTGGACACCTTTCATCCAAAAAATCTGAAAAAAAATCATGAATGTAGCCCTTAATGAGTACAACAACAACAAATACATGAGAAGTCGAAATTCACTCAACTTTGTTAGTAATAGGATCGATTTCAGGTTTTCTTGAATAAAATCTTAAAGGTATCTTTGAACTCAATGAAATTCAGTACACGGATGACTATTAATAGGACCAAATTGTCCTGAAAGTTTTATAAAGATCGAGTCGTATTTAACGAAGTTATAGCGATTTGAATTTTCCTGTATTACTATGGAACAATATGCGCTGTATTACTATGGAAACCTATGGCTATGGAACAATATGCGCTTTTTACCGACTCAGACACAACAGCTTTGCTAAGATTTGCATGAAAATTTCAGGAATGATAAGTATCATGAATATCGTTGAGAGTCGGTTCAACTAGTTGTATCAGTAAGCGTAAAACAAAATGGTGGCTGTTTTAAATGCGGAGATTGTATAATTATGAGATATTTTTCCCCAACTTCACCATTTAAGCTGCATGCTCAGAACACTTGATTCAATTTAATAAATCAATGAAGATGAGTACCTACAATTAATACTCATATGTGAAACAAGCCGAGAAGGTAGGAGAGAGCTCCTAGCAAAAGGGCTTTATAACCATTCTAGAACTCGGAAAAATTTGCCATGAATCGATGATTACAGTGGCCCCTGAAGTTAAATTTCATCGAAGGTAGGATATGAGTATCAAATGAAAGTT
This sequence comes from Odontomyia ornata, assembly GCA_963969285.1. Lineage (NCBI taxonomy): Eukaryota > Metazoa > Arthropoda > Insecta > Diptera > Stratiomyidae > Odontomyia > Odontomyia ornata. The sequence continues at coordinate 133,233,199 of OZ017741.1, read as the reverse complement.
CTTTATAGGAGCTTTTCAAAACAGTTCTTATACTGACAGTTTTTGCTTCATTGGGGGCACACGGGGAAGGGTGGGAATAGATGAAAAATGTGTTTCCTTCCTCGTAAATGGACACCTGTGATCTAAAAAATCTGAAAAAATTATCAAGGGAGATATTTATGAGTATAACAATATTAAACACCTCAGTAGTCAAAATTCGATCAACTTTGTTAAAAATAGTATGACCTTCGAATTTCATATTTTCTCCAATAAAATTGTCTTTTACATGTTTCTTGATTTTATTCGTTGCTGGTGACTGCATTTTGTAGGTTAAGTACAAAACCCTTCTGACATGAGCGTAGGTCTGTCTACCCAACTTGTTTTCTAAATGTAATTGTTCAAAAACTATGAACAAATAAAACTTCAACAAGTTGAGTAAGCAGGAGATTGCTCCTACCAGAAGGCCTTTGTAAGCATCCTAGGGTTAGAAACAAGTTTTCTAACAGCGTAAATCGACAACTTGAATTACTCACCCAATACTTGGATATGAAATCGTTCAAATTTATGCAAAAGATGTACAGTTTCTTTCATAAGCACAGTGCAGCTGCCATTTTGATTTAGCTTAAATGATTTTTCTCAATGATCAGCAGATTGAACATATTCAAGTTAAACACTATTGCTTATATTTTCATGAAAATTGAAAGAAAATAAAAGTGCCCAAGTCAATTTGAAGTATGTGTGGCGGCACGAGATGTCCCGCCATCAGCACCTCCTTCACGGCGCAAACAAACTCTCGTCCCTCGCCAAATCTATACTTGCCAGCCCAAATCGTCCCACCGGCTCAAGCAATCCACCATAAGAAATATGGGATTCTCATGACGCCGTTCTTCTAGATTCTCACATGTTGATATAGGAGAACGGATTCATACACCCTGTCTCTCAGTGTGTTTTAGCGCTGCAGTCAAACGACGACAACAACCTCATCAGAATCATTATCATCGCCGTCCTCGTCCAACCATTCAAAAGACGAAGAGTAAAAGTTGACTTGTAAATAAATAAATAAGATCAAAGTTTGACTTGTAAATAAATAATTAAGAGTAAAAGTAGACCTTTTAAAGTGGTGACCCCGAGTCGGCCAACAGCATGGTGCTTGGACGAGACGACGAGGATGCCGCGCGCATCACCACGCAGCACGACGCAGAGCTCTTGGTCTCACTGGAACAGCCGCCCAGCCAGCCAGCAACAGCAGGTCAAAGCCGACAGCCTCTGCCTACAAGAGCGACACCATTCGACCTACTACAACAGCCATCAGCGCAACAGGTATACGGTGTAGGCTACTGTAAGCTGCCATCCTTCTGGCGTACTAGCCCGGAGCTGTGGTTTTTCCAGGTTGAGTCCCAATTTCAGGTGCACCAGATCACAAGGGACTCAACCAAGTACCACCTCACGGTATCTTCATTGGACCACGAGACAATCACGGATGTAGCAGACATCATCCGTGCGCCACCCGAGCACGACAGGTACGGAGCGCTCAAAACAGCCATCGTCGCCCGCCTCACCGACTCACCTGATGCGCAGCTATATAAGTTGCTCACAGGTGTCGAGCTTGGAGATAGGAGACCATCGCAGGTACTGCGGCACATGCGTTCCCTCGCTGGAACGCGGGTCAGCGACGATGTTCTCCGAGTGAGATGGCTTGACCTCCTGCCCCAGCAAACGCGCCGCATGCTTTTATTAATCAAGAATCAGACGCTAGAAGAGCTTGCCGCTGTTGCAGATGAGGCACAAGACATGGGCCCGGGAGTTATGGCCACGTCATTCCAACCACCCACGCGCGCAACAACACCCACATCTGGTCGTTCCTCACCGCACACTTCTTCGGACCAAGTCGTAGTCGAATTAGCTGCCTTGCGTCTGGCAGTTACACAGCTAACAGCCTTGACTCGAGAAGCGCTTCAACAACCACACGCCTGCGCCAATACGCTGCGGGAGCGCACCTCTTCAAGAGATGTAAGCCAACGACGGGGACGCTCCGCCACTCCCGGACCAGATAGTCGCACGGGACACTGCTGGTATCACACCAAGCACGGGGCCTTAGCAATGCGATGCAAACAGCCCTGCTCTTTCCCAGCTCCAGAGCACACCATTAGGCGCTCGGAAAACTAGGGTTGCCGGCGTTGTACTCAGCGGACACCGCCGGCAACACCTCGGAGAAGCGCCTGTATGTCTCCGACCGCACTACAAAAACCAGGTTTCTGGTAGATTCCGGCTCCGCCCTCTCTATCATCCCAAGGCATTTCATCACCAAGCCTCTTCGCAAACAGAGCCTCGTACTACAGGCAGCCAATGGCACTCCCATAACCACGTTTGGATCTCAGCAGCTCACCCTGGATTTCGGGCTACGTCGGCCCCTCCACTGGTCGTTCGTCATAGCAGACGTCCAGACTGCCATTCTAGGAGCCGACGCACTAAAACACCATGGTCTACTCATCGACCTTCGCAACCGACGCCTCATGGACGATCTCACCAGACTCTCCACAGCCTGCGCCATCGGTCCAGTTCCAACGATACACAGCATTAGCGCCGTCAACAATGGCTCGTCCTTGAAGGGCACCATTGGAGACCGGTACAAAGCGATCATCAGCAAATACGCTGATGCACCCGCACAACCCGGGAAACTAGCCTCGGTAGCTGACCTACCTGTCCACCACCAGATAGTCACCAATGGACCACCGGTTTTTGCGAGACCACGTCGCCTCACGGGAGAACGCCTCACTGCAGCAAAAGCCGAGTTCGCTTTCTTGCTGGAAAGAGGCATAATTCGACCTTCATCGAGCCAGTGGGCTAGTCCTCTGCACATGGTGCCCAAGGACGGCGGCCGTTGGCGAGCTACTGGGGATTACCGTCAACTCAACACTCAAACTCGCCCGGATCGTTACCCACTACCCATCATCGAGGATTTGATCCAAGAGGCCAGCGGCACAGTCTTCTCGGTAATTGACCTCCAGCGTGCCTTCTACCAAATCCCGGTGGCTCCTGAGGATATCGGTAAAACGGCAGTCACCACGCCTTTCGGACTGTATGAGTTCCTGGGAATGCCTTTGGGTCTACGCAACGCAGCCCAAACGATGCAGCGGACTCTAAACCATCTGCTGAGGAAGCTGGATTTCGTCCGGGTTTATCAGGATGATATCCTAGTATTCTCGGCCAGCCACAACCATCACCAGCGCCACCTCGAGCAACTTTTGTCCATGCTTCAAGCGGCAAATCTCCACGCTAACTGGGATAAATGTCAAGTCGGTCAGGCTGAGGTCATCTTTGCCGGATACCACGTCTGCGAAACAGGATTCCGACCACCAGCCCCCAAGACACAAGCCATTGGATCCTTTCCCAAACCGACCGATTCATCCCAGCTAAGACGTTTTCTAGGGATGCTGAACTTTTATCGCCGCTGCATGCCACACGCTGCCGAATCCCAAGTACCACTCTCGGAACTGCTAAAAGGATGTACGACAAAGAGAGCACCACTCACCTGGACACCAGAGGCGGAAGTGGCTTTCGAACGCTGCAAGCAAGGCATTGCCGAGGCAGCCACGTCAGCCTTTCTTTCGCCTCTGCACCCATTGGCACTTCGCACCGACGCATCCAGCACTGCCATTGGCGCGGCCTTGGATCAACAACAGAGCGACGGCACTTGGGTACCGTTAGGTTTCTTCTCAAGGAAGCTCTCCGAAACCGAACAGCGCTACTCAACTTACGACCGCGAGCTCCTTGCTAGCTTTGCTGCCATCAAGTTCTTCCAGCGCATCTTGGAGGGAAGGCACTTCGTCATTTATACCGACCACCGGCCACTTATATTTGCTCTGACGCAACGCTCAGACAAAGCCTCACCCCGTCAAAGCAGGCAACTGGATTTTATCTCCCAATTCGATTCGCGGTTGGAGTACACACCAGGGAACGACAACATCGTCGCCGATGCACTATCACGTGTGGAGACGGTCGCGATACCCCCCGCAATCACAGCTCAAGCCATCAGCGAAGCACAGGACACAGACGAACAGTTGCCCCACCTCCTGGCGAGTCCCCGCCTCAAACTGCATCAGTTGATGTTGGATGGCTACTCAGCATACTACGTAGAGTTCAACGGCACCATTAAGCCTTACCTGCCGGTTGCACTCCGCCGTCAAGCTTTCGACATCGTCCATCAGCTATCACATCCAAGCGGACGTGCCACTTCGAAGCGCGTAGCGCTGAAATTCTTTTGGCCTAGTCTGCGGAAAGATGTATCCCGGTGGGCCAAGCAATGCGTACCGTGTCAGCTATCGAAGGTCCACCGCCACAACCGTGCCGAACTGGGAAATTTCAAGACGCCGGACGGGCGCTTCGATCACATTCATGTGGACCTGATCAAGCTGCCACAATGCGAAGGACACGAGAACTGCCTCACCATTATCGACCGCTACACACGGTGGCCTCAAGCAGTGCCAGTGCATGACAGCAAAGCTAGCACCATCGCCAGGGCACTATTCGACCACTGGATCTCCATATTTGGCCCGCCACTAGAGATCACATCGGACCAAGGACGCCAGTTTGAAGCCGACCTATTGCATCAGCTTGGACGCCTCTTGGGCATCAACCGTGTCCACACTGCTCCATATCACCCTCAAGCCAATGGCATGGTCGAACGGATGCACCGCACCCTCAAAGCAGCGTTAAAGTGCGTCCCCGAGACACCATGGCTACAGGCACTCCCACCGATCTTACTGGGCCTACGAACCACATTCAAGGAGGACCTGCAAGCCTCTCCGGCAGAAATGGTTTTTGGCACATCGCTCCGGATCCCGGGCGAGTTCATTACACCTCAAAACGTACCAGCCAGTTGCCCACAAGACTTCGTCACCGACTTACGCCACCTTTTCCAGTCGATCCGACCAGTTCCGTCAGCCAGACACTCCGTTCATCAACCATTCGTTTTCAAGGACCTGAACAGCTGCGAATATGTCTTCCGCCGCATCGACGCAGTCAAAAAGCCGCTCGACCAACCGTACTCCGGACCACACCGAGTCATCAAGAGGATCAGCGACCGCACCTACGTCATAGACGTAAATGGCGTCACCAAGACCCTCTCCACCGACCACTTGAAGCCAGCGTACTTGGAGCATTCCGATGCCCATCCATCAACACTATCGTTACCACCCACCCAGCCAGCCTCACCACAAGCGCCCACTACAATCCCACCGCTGGCATCACAGGCAACTCAACCGGCCGATGGCAAACTGATACAGCAACCACCCTCATCGGCACCACAGTCACCTATACTACCGCCTCCGCTACCAAACCAGGCGTTTCACCTGGCCGCCACCTTGCTGCCAAATCAGGCGATTCAACCCCCCGCCAAGAAGAAGGTCACCTTTTCACTCCCCTCGTCGAGCACGAAGGTCATTGGGGAGGGAGTGACTGTGGCGGCACGAGATGTCCCGCCATCAGCACCTCCTTCACGGCGCAAACAAACTCTCGTCCCTCGCCAAATCTATACTTGCCAGCCCAAATCGTCCCACCGGCTCAAGCAATCCACCATAAGAAATATGGGATTCTCATGACGCCGTTCTTCTAGATTCTCACATGTTGATATAGGAGAACGGATTCATACACCCTGTCTCTCAGTGTGTTTTAGCGCTGCAGTCAAACGACGACAACAACCTCATCAGAATCATTATCATCGCCGTCCTCGTCCAACCATTCAAAAGACGAAGAGTAAAAGTTGACTTGTAAATAAATAAATAAGATCAAAGTTTGACTTGTAAATAAATAATTAAGAGTAAAAGTAGACCTTTTAAATATGTATCAACCATAAACACCTGCTATTTTTGTTGTAATTCCATACGATTGAAATGGCTATAACTCACTTGATTATGATACGATCTCGATTAAATTTTGTGAACGTAAATATCTTATATTAGTCTATATATAATTTAAAGATACCATTTTGATTTTATGGGCCAAAATGTGAAATCTACAAATCATACTATTTTTTAACAAAGTAGAGATTTCTGAGGTATTTGTTGCCCTTTCTGAGGTATTTGTTGCCCTTGTACTCACAAAGGCAAAGATTCGTGATAATTTTCAGATTTTTCGGCTCAAAGGTGTCCAATCCAATATCCAAACTCCTTAAACGTTTTATTTGAAAAAAAATCACTTAAGGCACACGCTTTTGGTGTTCTTATTCGATGGTACACTTTGAACGTTTTATTTTAAAACGCTTACCATTTTATATTAAACCGGAAAAAATCTAAACTAAAACGCTTATAACGTTTTACCGAGGTAAAAACAATTGTAATTGACGTCATATCAAGAAAAACGTTATAATTAAAACACTGGGTATTTTAATTAAAACACCAGGCCTTTTAATTAAAATGCTTAGGCGTTTTGTTGAAAGTTCATCTCAACTTACGTCAAAATACGTACTTCTGTCGGTCAATATATGCTCTATAGCATTTTTTGTGAAAATTGTGCAAAAACTAATTAAGTTTAGATTTAAGTGGAAGAAGTGATATCTAAACTTGAACAGTTCATGTTTATAGCAAATAAGTACGATACCTTTGTTAGTATAAAAGTGAAAGAAAGTTTGGTTATTGAAATTCACCATTATATTCTTTGATGCACATAAAAGCTCCTGATCCTGATATGTTTGTATTTTATTTTGATTTTTTTTTTCTATTTGACTTGTCAAAATAGAAATATGAACAACCTACCTTATTCTGTTTGATAATTGTAGTTCAAATGATGTAATTTGAATCAGTTCTGTAGAAAAAATAAAATTAATACATTCAAAAGTGGCATTCTTCATTTATTTTTATCGTACAAACTCACATATTCTGATTCCCATCCCAAATTTAAAACACTTTTGAAAGCGTATTAGTAAATGAAACATCAAAAACATTTTAATTAACACAACAAGACGTTTTAATGAAAACCCTCAGATGTTTTAGTTATAACACTAGGCATTTTTATCAACACGACTAGTACTTTAACTAAGACACACTACAAATCCAAACGTTCTGAATTAAACCTTTTTTGGGGCTTTAATTTCGGTCCGAATTTAAAACACTTTTTAAGGGTTTTAATAATTAAAACACCTAAAACGTCTTCATTGAATCACTAGGCGTTAAAGCCTCAAATTATCGATTCTTTAATTACGCAATTTATCGGACGCACCTGTCGATTGGCCTCTGATGAAATTAATCATATGTCATGTAACAAATTAATCTGCAGAAAAAGTTTTCAGACAAAACTTATACATAAATTCATAACCTAAAAATTTCAATTGAAGATTTTCAAGTAGATTCATTCATTAAACAATTATGATAAAGTGTCAAGATTTTTTTTTTTATCTTAAAGTTAACCTTTTCGGTCTTACCTGCACAAGATTGGTAAGTCACGGTCTCCTGACTGCATATTCTGTGCTGGAGAGGTCGATGATGCCTACCACACATTTTTTGTATGCAAGAGGTGGGAAAGGCAGCGCGGTGACCTCATTGAAGAAATGGGAGATCTCTCTCCGGATGAACTCACTGGAGAGATGCTCACATCCGTTGACAAATGGAACTGTGTGGCACATTACGCTTGGGCAGTCCTTAAGATAAAAAGGAAAATACATGAGCGCCTGGAGGCGTTCAGGGTGGAGGGGTCTCTTTTCTAGAAATCCCTCTTCCTTCCCCTCCTTCCGCTGGAAAAGGGATCCCTGTAGCCCGGTGGCGCCTAAACGCGTAGAAAAACGAGGCTTAGCCCGAAGAAATGTGTCAAACGGTTCCAGGCTAGGTTCTCAGATTGACAGGGGAGGTGTTTAGTGGGTAGTCCAAGGGTATCCTCCATGGGAGTCCCACACTGCCAGACTCGGCGGGCGTAAATGCCTTCACCTCCCTACCACAAAAAAAAGTTAACCTTTTCAACTACCTACACTTAAATTTTCTTTCATTATCAATTTTTGCGGCGTCAAATGTTTAGGTTAAGAAGGCTATAAAGTGAGTCTCTAGGTTCAATTAGAACAAACCTGC
>OZ017741.1:133107666-133217666 GCA_963969285.1 Odontomyia ornata | reverse complement strand
TCAAACAGTTCTGTGGAACTTCACACAGTCGACCAGTTCACAACTTCCAGAGACTGGAAAACCTCTTGTGAACCAGGTGATACTTAATTCATCACTAACGAATCCATGGTAGGAGAGACATCCAGCGAAATGGCAGACTTCATGAAAGTAGCCAAATGAATAGGGTAAATCATCCCCTTGTTCTCAGGAGCTCCAAGCTCTACCCGAGTTTACGAGTTACAAACCATTTTAGGATGCAGCAAACAAGTCTGGCAATGTTTGAACAAATTGGAGCAATCAGCGTTTATGCAAATCTTCCCTAGTAGGCTGGGTGGTGAAGCCTACCAGTTAATTTCTTCTAGCTGCCCCACAACACTCGATGCTGCTGAAGAGCTCCTAAACTGATTGCATCTACCAAGAGAAACTTATCAGGAGTAGGTTATTGCACTAGCCATAGCCATAGCCAAGCAGTTCCCTACTGAAGCGTTTACTGCCAACACTGCACGAGCGCGACAAATGTTGAAGCGTAGCTAGAAAGGAGCCAATATCAAATATGGAAAGCAGGCAGTAAAGGTTTTAAGTCAGCAATTGGAGGATTTCACTATGACATCCCCAAAAGGTGGAGTCACGAATCCTCACCTACGCCAATATTTACTGCTATTACAGAAGCTCACGTTTGAGGAACTCTTACTTAAGGCTTTAGCCATGAAAACAATGCAGCAAGGGGCTTATCATGTTCAATGGACTCCCCAGGAACTTAGTTTCAGCTTTCCAATAAGCCAAACCTTCTTTTCACCCAACCCCCTTGCACCATCATTCCAGCCTCGGAATGAGAAGGAAGACAGCATCCTAGTGCACGTGCAGGAGCGCAAAAAGCAACACAAGATAACTTACAGCTTCTGTTGTAAACTTGGGCATACTTACTCCGAGTGTTTAAAGCGCAAAAAACACTCCTTTGCGTCCTACATGCAAGCAGTACGGTCATAATCTAAGAGACTGTAGAGCCCAACAAGCCACAATTAAACAAGAGGATATTCCCCAAGGGTAGCGCACGTCAGTAACTTTTGGGAAAGTACTGACTCGGGAAATACCAAAAGTCGATTAAAAAATTCCCAATTTGACTCTAATTAGAATTAAACAAGCACTAATCTCGGCGGAACTAAACTGTTTTCTGTCACACTACCCCTAGATATAGGAATACAACGTATAGCTGCATTGACTATAGACACTGGCGCAGAAGTAAGTCTGATCAAAAGATTAGCTTTCAAATCAAGCAAAATCAATCGACGTCAAAAGGTAGCTACCATTAAAGTGTTTGGGATGTGTTTGGCTGGGAGAAAATTCTAGGAGTTATAGTAGGCAAATTTAGCCTCCCCACTCCCTTTTTCAGTAACTTTCAAGTGGTTGATGCAATAACGGAAGTCGCTAATGATGGATTATAATGCAGCAATTTTCTAGCTAAGAGCTGCAACGTGGAGGGCCCCACTCAAACTCTCAGATTTTGTCGCACAGAAATCAATCTGAGAGAGTTTTCCCTCTCATTATCCATCTCTTTTAATAGGAACTATCTATAGCAGATATACAAGAGAGCATTGCAGACTTTGGCCCTGGTAAGAAGCAAGCAGGCTTAACGCTTGAGGCACCCATTCACAGACAACAAAGCCAAAAGGTAGGCACGACCAGTAGGGATAGGGTTGGTGGGAGGTACATGGTTACTTTGAAAAAGGCTCTCACCTTGTGTTCCCATACCCAGCAGATGGTGGAAGTGCAAGAAAATCATGTCAGAGGTTTCATAGCTAATTCCCTACCGAACCCATTCCATGTATTAATCGGAGTACTTAATACTACTAGAATGCCCATTATCTGGACACATGTGGATCTTACCCTGGAAGCGACCAGCCAAAGAGCTAATAGCTGAAGAGACAAAGTTGGCAGGCTACCCTCCAGCTAATGATAGTAACGTACAGGTTTGAACGGAACAACTAGGACTAATTTCTAACCCAGCTGAACTAAATTACCACAGCAGCCATGAGGAGCCCCTGGTAAATAATACAAAATATACGAAAACACAAAGAAATGCTTGACTGGAGAATGAATTATTGTTCTACAAGCATCTAAATCCTGAAAAAAAGCAGCTATTACTTAACTATGCCAAGAATTTAACGATTTATTCTTCTTATCAGGAGATAAACTCACTCACAGGAACGCAATCTAGCATGAAATACCATTGATTGCCAATCAGGCCTCAATGAATCAAAAAATGTACAGGCTAGCTTCAGCACAATAGGTAAAAAGGTGAAAAGAATGTTGGACAATGATATCGTGCAGTCTAGCAAACGCCTTTGGAACTCACCTCAGTTGGTAGTACCGAAAAAGGCAGGGGCCGACGGAAAAAAGAAATGGCGTGCAGTCGGTGACTTTAGGAAACCAAACAATAAGACTATTGGAGACGTATTCCTCCTGCCTAACATTGCGGACATTTTAGATCAACTGTGACATTCACGCTATTTTGGCACGTTGGATTTAGCCAGTGGCTACCACCAAGTTCTCATACAATCCCAAGTTCGATCTAAGACAGCTTTTAGCACGAGCTATGGCCACTATGAGTTTAAATGCATGCATGGACAAACTTAGGAGAATATTCTGCCAATTAAGGCAGAATAGTTTAAAGCTAATCCACCTTTCGGAGGACCCCCGGGACAAAAGCAACCCGACCCGGTTACCCAACCTGACCGTACTACGAATAATGAGTTGCCCAAGGAATCAGATGGTAACTTCAGAAATGAATAAGTACACCATGTTACATATCCCTGAGAAGGTTTAGGCCACATTTCATGAATTTGACAACTCTTCTTTCTGGGATCACAAGGTAGTTACAAAGACATGCCGAAAACTTAGAAGAGTTTTTAGATGGTAACACATGTTAAGGGATGTTAAGCCTTACATAAAAAAGTGCAAAAAATGCCAGACAATGAAAAACAGTCCCCAGTATTGTATGCCAATGATAATTATAGACATAGCTCATAAACCATTCGATAAAGTATACCTTGACGTCGTAGGCCACTTAGTTGAGTCCTGAACAGGAAATAAATACGTTCTCACTTTTCAGGATAATCTGACCAAATTTGTTAACTGGTATGCAATGCCAAATGTAGAGGCTGAAACAGTAGCTCGAATTTTTTTGTTTTGAGTAAATAATAACAAGATACAGAGTCGTTACGGACCAGGGGACGAATTTTTAGGGTAATTTGTTTAAGCAGTTGTGGAAGCTACTTCATATTAAGAAGTTACAGACAACTGCTTATCATCCTCAGTCCAATGGGGGTTTAAAAAGAGCTCGCTGACCTTTAGTCGAGTATTTACGGACCGCCGTGGAAGAGAATCTTCAAGTTTGGGATCAGTTCTTAAGGACGGCTGCATTTGTCTTTAATAACAGTGAACACGACAGTACTAAACTGACCCCAATGGTTTGTTTATTTGGTTTTACAGCAGATATTCCATCTTACCTTACCACGAAAATTACCTCTATGTTCTATAATATATGCTCCAGAAAATGTATGTAATAGCTCGTAGAAACTTACTTTCTATTAAAATGACCAAATAGTTAGGCCGATAACTTTTCATGTAGAGGGTAAAGTATCGCTCAGAAATGAAAATAGGAAACACAAATTAGCACAGGTATGGAAAGGCCTGTATATCGTTAAGAAAATTACTCCACCAGTCAACACCACGATTGCAATGGGAAAAAAACACATCACCATCCATTACAATAGATTAAAAATTTTCTATGAATAGATTATCACCTTCAAATCTATCGTTTTTTACATATTTTCCCTTTTCTTTATTAAACAGCAATGGGTTGCCTTTGGATCGTTACGCTTGTAACGTTGGCAATTCCGGAAATACGAATCAAAGCATTTCCGTTCACGATAACACCAATAAATAGTACAGGGACTCTGTTGGAAACCAAAGGAGACCTTTATTGCTACCATAGCTCTTGGAGCATCGTGATGGAGTTGGGCTTGGGAGAGGTAAAAACTTAAATATTGCTTGCTGGATGGGCAGAGCATCTGATGCAGTTTTTGTTCCTTCAACAACACAGAATGCCAAGATCAGGACAGGCACATACACACTTTAGTGGAGAATTTGAAGTACTGCTCTAGTACACTCTACAAGTCATGAATGCCCCGAAAATATAAACGGTCGCTATTCGATGGAGTTGGTCGAACTATGCATTATTTATTCGGCACAATGGACAATGAGAACGAAAATGAGCTATATGGTAGATAACAACATGTGGAGAGAAATGAAGACTGACTAGTTGAACTAGGAAAACAAAGAATTAGTGTAGTTAAAACCTCTTTGGGAGGGCTTCATACATATTTACCCATGTTATGGACAGACAGCAACAATTGGCCATGCAAATAAGGAATATCGAAGATGTTACCAATGTTTTATTGGTAAATGAACGAAAAACGCAAATAATTACGATTCTGCTTGCTCAAATAATAGGCCTAGAGTCTAAGCAACGAACACTTGACGATATTATAGTCCCTACTAACAATAACAGAAGTACCCCCTACTAATATCCACGAAAAGCTCCAAGATGTTTATACGAAGATTGAAAATATTGACCCTTAATTTTTGTGAACAAGTTTTACTTCAGTCAGCAAACTTACAACATTGTCAAATGAAGGACAAACTTGTTATAGTCATGGGATAAGCTTTATTTCAATAACCAAAGATGCAGCTACAGCAAACTCATCTATTTCAATCCGTACAAACAAAACATATCTCTTTGTCCCTGATGTCAATATCATGCATATTACAAGCCATCTTCCCACACAGCAGTTCCTTTTATTCACTTAGGTAAATACTCGAAGTCTTGAAAAATCAGAAACCCCCAACCCGGAAATTTGTATGTAATGCCATTGAACGTCCCAATAATTCGATCTCTACTTTCTAAAAATGAAATTATCGAACTCCTAAATAATGTATAACACAAAAAAATTAGCACCAATCATTAAACTGAATGGAAGCAAGTTCCTACCCAACCCCAGACAATAATCTTTCAAAAGCTCCATAATTATCGAACAATCACGAGCCACTTAATCCAATATCTGCCTTGATAAAAAGCTTTCTTTCGGCTCCAAGCTTATTAGCCCAAGAATACGAACAACTGCAGGTGATCCTGGAAATGTGGATCAACGTCACGAATAACCGAACCCTAATTTCCTATGTACAGATTAACAGAACCACTCCCAACGAAATACGAACTGAAAACATACTCGTACTAATCATAATCAAGACAAGTTGGGTAGACAGACCTATGTTCATGTCAGAAGGGTTTTGTACTCAACTTACAAAATACAATCACCAGCAACGAATAAAATCAAGAAACATGTCAAAGAGATTTACTCGTTTAAAAGAAAATCCATTGTTTCTCCATTTTCAACTTACAAAAATCACTCAAATCATGAAATCCCAAAACCATTTATGTCATCGATCTTATCTGAAAATTTGAGGAAGATCAAATCAAAACTGCAATGTCTGGTTCGATGGAAAGTCCATAAAATACCAAAATAGTGTATTATTGTTGTTGTTATTGGAGAAATTTCAAATAGATATAACTTCCGTGAATATGATACGAATTTCATCAAACTTACAGAGTATTAGGACCTTGTGTAAGGTTGGGTTTAAAGGCATCCATAGGATTTGATTGGAGATAATGTGAAACTCGAAGATCATACTATTATTAACAAAGTTGAACGAATTTTGGCTTCTGAGGCATTTCTTATTGTTGTACCCATAAACGTCTCTCTTAATAATTTCTTTCAGATTTTTTAGATCACAGGTGTCCAATCGCGAGGGGAAACACATTTTCCATGCTCCCAATGAAGCAAAAACTGTCAGTTTAAGAACTGTTTTGAAAAGCTCTCATTAAGGCTTTTCATTTGAAACTCATATTGGCTACATTTGATGAAATTTTTTTCAGGGACCACTCCCCTGTACTGTAATCATCGATTCATGGCACCAGAATTTTTTTTTCGAATCCTAGGGTGGTTACAAAGCCCTTCTGTTAGGAGCTCTCTTCTGCCTCCTCGACTTGTTTCACATATTAATATTAATTGTTGGTACTCATCTTCAGTCATTCATTAAATTGAATCAAGTGTTAGAAGCATGAACATTATACGTTTAAGTTGGGAAAAATAACTCAAAATTCTTCAATCCTCGCATTTAAAACAGCCACTATTTTGTGTTACGATTACTGATACCACTAGCTGAACAAATTCTCAAAGATATTCATGATACCTATCATTCCTGAAACTTTCATGCAAATCCTAGCAAACCTGTAGTGTCTGAGTCGGTAAAAAGCGCATATTGTTCCATAGCCATATGTTTCCATAGTAATACAGCGCATATCGCTCCAAAGAAATACAGGGAAATTCAAGCCACTATAACTTTGTCAAATACCACTTGATCTTTATGAAACTTGCAGGGCAAGTTAATCTTGCATATAGCATACCAAATTTGGTTAAATTTAAGGGTACCGATAAGATATTCAAGAAAATGTAAAATCGATATATCATACTACTACTAACAAATTTGAGTGAATTTCGGCTTCTCATGTATTTGTTGTTGTTGTACTCATAAAGGCCAACATGCATGATTTTTTTTCTGATTTTTCGGTTTAAATGTGTCGAATCGCGAGGGGGGGTACGCGAAAAGTTCGTACATTTCCCCTTCCCCTGCCCCCCACAGTACAGATATGGCAATTTTAAGACTTGGTTTGAAAAGATCTCATTAAGACCTTTCCAACGAAACCCTACTCGACTACCAACGGTGAAAATTTTTTTTGAAGGGTCACCTTCCTATATGGGGAGATCCCCCTTAAACCCCTTTGAAAATTTGTTTACCCTTGAACTTTCAAGAAGTCACCGCTTCTGACTTTTCCACAAAGTTCCATGGCTGTACCTTCTATAGTTTCGGAGAAAAAGTGCTGTGACATACAGACGGACGGACGGACGGACAGACGGACACAGGTCGTGATTACAATAGGGTTTTGTATTTTAGTAAAAAACCCAAAAAAATTCATTCCCTACATTAACGTATTGATTGCGAAGTACATAACCAAAAGCTTATTTAACAAGCTTTTCATTATAGTCTATGGAAATTCAATAAGCAAGAAAAATTGAACGAATAAAGGAGTTTATTTTCAAATTCAAAGCCATAGAAAGTCTGTAAAATGTAAAAGGAAAAATTTCGTAGAGTGAAGTTAAAAAAAATTAATGTTTGTTAATTTTGGGAAACATTATTGTTGCTACCAACAAAAGTAATATAATGAAAGTCTAAAAGCAAAAAACAAACAAAAATTAGTGTAATAAAGCAAAGGCAATAACAAATGAACTTCATACAGTTTAAATCTTGAATGAAATTTGAGCAAAGATATAAGCAAACTAATGTAACAGTACAAGGAATAGAATGAAATATAGCTAAAACGAGTTGTGTAATTTAAAAAACACATAGTGTAATAGATCAAATTCACATATCAAAACACAACAATCATAATAATATTCACACGTATACATCTTAAGCAAACATATGTACACATTCATTACCTTACTATAATAGTAGATTCAATTCACATATCATGAACAAAAACAACAATCGTAATAACATTCATACGTACATATCATAAGCAATCATATATACACATGTTCAATCATGCATCATTCAATTCATTTGCTTACTAACAAAATTCATTTGATTACCAACAAAAGTCCAACCTAAGCAAACAAAAAAGACAACCATGAAATATCAATCCTATCGCATGGCTGCATGTAAACATACCAGTTGCATAATCATACAATGCAAATTCTTTGATTTCTTCTACACTCATT
This sequence comes from Odontomyia ornata, assembly GCA_963969285.1. Lineage (NCBI taxonomy): Eukaryota > Metazoa > Arthropoda > Insecta > Diptera > Stratiomyidae > Odontomyia > Odontomyia ornata. Next base: position 133,209,786 of record OZ017741.1, on the reverse strand, counting down.
CTAAATATCGAGTGTACCCATATCACGTTGCAATTCATTCATAACCTATCATGTGTGGAGGTATTTCCTGACCACACTCAATGCACACTAATTGTATTACTCATCAAGAGGTTAGCGACGATACCCAACTGATACGTACGAACATGCGTTATTAACATATGAGCGCATGCATAATGTATGGAATATGGGTATCTATCCAATGAAGAAAATAAATGCATGTGTTTGCACATTGATAATATCGAGACGCATAAGTTTTTGTTCATGAGGCAATGAAATCAGCATAGGTAGAATTATGTCAAATAATAAATTTTTGCTTACACTTGTAAAAATAGAGGGAAAACAAATTAGCTGTGTAAGGCATAGGTTAAGTGAAAGAAAAGTGTATAAACACTGAAGTGTGATTGAATAAAATCAAAATTTATGATTGAATCGTCTTGGTGTTTTCATTACAAGTCTTCCCTCTGCGAAGCAATTTTCGCGGATTAAGAAATTGCGGCGTAGTGGACGATTTCCTCGCCATGCTCTCTGCGGAGCGATTCTCCGCTTGCGTTGGTTTAGGTAAAGATAATTAGAAGCGAATATTTTAATTGATTTTTTACCCTAGAAGCGAGACTCAGAATAATGTTAACATTTCAATAGTAGTGAATATAAACACAAGCAATCAAATAAATCCCAAAAAAACTAACTAAAATATCAATAGAAAGCCTTTCAGTCAATATGACAAAGATCAATGAACTCAAAACAAAAGTCAAATATATTGTAAAGAGACAACTAAGGGAAACAGTATATAATTGTGAAATTAGTTCGTCATAGAACAAAAATGGATTATATGTTCATGTGCATTATCATTTTCATTCGCAAGTTAAGCAAAACAAGGAAATAAAAAGAAAAACAAAGAGAAGAAAAAAAATGCATTATTATATGTTACAGAAATCACAGCAATGCAAAACTATAATGCAGCAAATTCATTCAAGTAAACAACAAAAACAAATTGTTAAAAGACAAATTAATTCATCATAAAACAAAATTGATTGAACAAAACAGGAAGAAGAAAAAACTCATTATGCAACGAAATAATGTAATAAGTTTATCAAGGTAAAGAGCAGAAACATATTGTAACAAATATTAAATAGCGCAAATGTAACTAAAGTAATATCCAAACTAGTTGTAATTTTGTATCTTCCGCTTAAAACAAACTATAATGCCATTAAGTATTGGTGAATTATGGAAGTAATGAAAAGAAATAGAAATTCACTTCTAAAAATGTTACAGAATAATTAACACAAAATAATACTGTGGAAATATAAAGGAAGGAAGGAATTTTGTGGTGATCTGATATAACCTCGCGGCATTAGGTTCAGCCACACAGGCACACTGCATCATGCGCAAAAGCTTGAGAAGTAAGTGTTTGCATTAGTATGCCGTATTCGTTCAGTTAGCTGGCATTGATCAATCCACAAAGCTGGGGTAAATCGAAAGAATAAATATGTAAAATCACTTCTCAAAAAGCTTAATTCACTGATAGATGGCCACGCGAAAATTACCCAAACAATCCACTGCCCTAATTTATTATTAATATTAATCGTTATTTTAGTTGATGAAGGAAAGAGGTTAATGCATCCAATAATAAGTGCAATTGATTGGCAATAAAGGTAAACATGAGGGAAGCATTACTTTTGTATGAATGGCCATGGCCATGAACAAGCGAAACAATCTTGACACTACGCTTGTCCTACTCAAGTCTTTTGTTCAAGTATAACCATCTCAAGGCATTAAGCCCGAGACTGACTCACCTCAAGAGTGTTCCAGCCTGGATCCAAACAGCCGCACTGTTAACCTGTAACGCACATCAGCCAGTCCGTATCGAAGAAGACGTCGGGTAACCTTACGCACATCAGCCGCTTGTTAACCAGCCTGTACGCACATCAGCTAGCTAGTCAACCAGCACGGATCCAAGCAACGTTACTAGCCCTCCTGAAGGCAGGCCAAAGAACCAGCAAGTTAATGCGAATTCAATTTAACCACTGGCAGCTGTACAAAAAATACGCATCGCCAGTGACCTTGCAAGCGCCACGCATCATTAGCGACCGTGCGGACATTACAAGTGGTGGGCGCATTGTAAAATATCGCGGTAAGAGTAGTAATTTGCCCAGATTGGCACGTCTCAATGTGAAAGTCGTTCAAAAGGCAAATTAAAACACTAGGGTTGAAGTTTAAGGCAGAACAGCGCCCTAAACGGGAGGCACCCGTAATCATCAAAAACCTAAATAACCGAATGTATTCTGCAGAACAAATAATATTTAATTAAGAATTCGTGCATTTCACTAGGGAAGCTCTAGAGTGGACATAGTCGAATATGATTATCGTGATTACCTGCCTTTTAAAACCTAATCTCACCGTCATCATTAGACTAAGATTGGTTTAAGTGCCAATTGCCGCCCCCAGGATCGGTTCCAGTTTAAGTTGAGGTAACTCTTAAATTTCATACTGGTAGATACGAGACCCAGCTGTATCTGACGCTATAAGGTCAACTCCAACTTTTGTTTTTAACCAACAGCCACTACAGTACTCTCCGATGGGCTTTAACCAATTAGCTGACTATCAGAAGATGGGTACCTGAGTATACCTCCAGGGTTGAGGTTCGCAGCAATGAGTTGATGTTGTTGTCAAACAATCACAAAGCCATTATGTTTTGGATCAAGTTCCTGTCCCTGAATTTTTACTAAGTGATTCGGATACTCCGGGAACGCCAGTCCCCATCAGCTTCACTGGAATCGGCGACGACAACCCAACAATAGCAGTTGCACTCCTTTGAATTACTAGATCAGCTCCCTCCTGAGGGGTCTAGAGTGGAGTTGAGTAGAGTTTTTAGATATCCCAGGTTGATTGAGTGGGTTCGTGTATGCATCAGAGACATACAAGTGGGTATATTGGTGCTACACCCAACGAAACTCACCCCAGGTCGTTAGGCATTTTGAAAAAGGCTTAACAACTACAATAACGAGTATTTGCATGTTACAATAAATCTCTGCACCAAATTTCATCCAAATTGGAGCAACACTTTAGTCAGAAGGGAAATCACGGATTTTCACCTAAAATGGCCACCATTTTATTTTCAATCGGTTGATTTGACTGGTTAATGAAACATTCACTCAAAACACCTTCCCTGGAATTTTGGTGATAATTGAACCGTAATTGCGACTTCTAGCGTGGTCACAATTCTCGTTGTATCCCATATATACATATATATATATATATATATATATATATATATATATATATATATATATATATATATATATATATATATATCTATATATATTGTTACATGTACAAATAATTACATGTACAAATAATTCTGCGAGCTACTGTCGCAATTGTTTTCATCATCATTAAGAACGTCAACGAATGAATTTACTCGAACCCACGAGAATCCAACAAGCATGATCAACATCTGCAAGTGACGTCACTCCATTCATGAACTTGCTCGAACCTACCAGGTACCTCTCGGTAGAACATTCGCCAATGTGCGAGAAATGGGTGAATAGGTAGAGACCCTAAATAAAGGCGAGCTGAATGAATGGGGAGATTCATTCATTCGACCGCGAGAAGAACTGCGATTGTGTGTGGGAAGCGATATTCTTCGAGTAGTAGAAAAGTGTGTTTCGTAATAGTGAAGTGATTTAGAAGACAATTGCGATAATAAATTTATGGACAAGTGTTAGATAATTTTAATAGTGACAATTAAAATTAGTGAAAGTGTTAACTGATTATTGTGCATTTTTTTTAATTGAATAAACTCTTTTAACTTAAATTAAAAGACATTGCGTTTTCACTTTCCCGGAACGTTAAAATTATAGGCCGCGAACCAATAACACGCGACAATATATATATATATATATATATATATATATATATATATATATATATATATATATATATATATATATATATATGTGTGTGTGTGTGTGTGTGTGTTTGTGTGTGTGTGTGTGTGTATATATGTATATATATATATATATATATATATATATATATATATATATATATATATATATATATATATATATATATATATATATATGGGATACTACGGAAATTGTAACCACGCTAGAAGTCGTAATTACGGTTCAATGATCACCAAAATCCCAGGGAAGGTGTTTTGAGTGAATGTTTCTGCAAAATTATACATACATATATATATATATATATATATATATATATATATATATATATATATATATATATATATATATTTAAGTTATGTTTGAGCCTAAGCGGTTGTTCGAAAAAATAAAACGCGAGTAATTTTTTTCTTTAAGAACTTTATTGATGAAATCTCAGCTTTGAACTAACTTACAATTTCGTTTCAACTTAAAACGTAATCTCGGTTTACAAAGAAAATTCTTTAGCGAACATGTCATCTTTTAAGATACGATAGTGAGCCGGATGTTGTTTGCAAAACAATTTTGATATGAGATTCTTTTCTTGCGAATTGCATACAAAGTTGCAGTTTCAAAATACAATGTTGCATCTTGCTTTGAATACATAATGAATGATGCAATACGGTAAGTATTCACAGGTGGATCTTACGTCAGTCCTCCCCGCTAAGATTCGAATTACCCCTGGAACTCGTCATTTTTGAAATTAATTCATTACCAATTAAACTCAAAATTTAAATTTTATTTCTAACCATTTTTCTGCAAATTGCCAAGAATGTTACTACTCCAAGAGTTATAGTTATTGTCCAAAATATTAAATCTGATGTCAAATGATAAAATATTTTATGTTCTCACAATTCTGTTTTTTCAAGAGTCTTTGTAAAATTCAATTTAATATCTTCAAAATTAATTCGATTGGCTTTTATGGGGTATACATTTGTTTTTAGTATAATTATTCTTTGTATAAATTCTTTTTTGATGTTTGAAAATTCTTTTTCATTGATCTTTATTGTACAATTGTTAAAATTCAATAGATAATTTTCGTTTGATACAGTTTTTCTTTCATCGCATGTAGAGGAGAGTATACAATTTTTGCAATTTTTCACAATTATTAATCCATCATCAGTTAATTCTATTGATTCATCTTTCATGGTTACATAGGTACAAGTATTTGAAATATTACAATAATAGTATCTTTGCATCTTTTTCAATTCTAATTCAGGGTCATATTTATATGTTTTATTTTCATATTTAACAAGTTCGCGTTTATCTTCCAGTAATTCGACATTTTCACTATTTGGGATAGGATAAAATAGGATTGTGTTTGTGGTTATGGTATTATTAGGGATTTTTATTATAAAAATAATGTTATTATTATTGAAAGTTGCTAGCTCTAATCTTATTCGGGATAGTTCATGAAAGTCTATATCGTATTCAGTTATTTCTTCGGTTGTTAACACATTGTCTACCATTAATCCTAATCTAGCTGAAGCAATATTATTTTGAATATGCGTTATGTGGTCCTGTAAAGTATTAAGTTGGGTGAGTAAGGCTATATGCGTTATATCTGCTCTAAGATTTATCAATTCCGAATCTACTTCTTCTGTCCAAATTGAAATTTTCTTTTGATCCTGGATAATTATGTCTTGAAGGGTTTCTATAGATTTGTTAAAGTTTTCGTTTATTCTTATTTGCTGATTGAAAGTTTTTCGGATTTTGACTTGATTTTCGTTTGTTTCCTTATCGTCAGAGTCTAGGGTTCCAAATAAATATTTATATGCTTTTCCTACGTAATTAAATAATCCGCGTTTAGCTCTATGGGGAATTAATGTGGATATTTTATGTCTGGTTATTGATATTTGTGCAAATAATTGTTGTTCGATTTCTTTGTTTATGATTGCTTCTCTTTTACTATTAACATCTATGATAGTTATATTTGGGTTAGTATTATCTGATTTATTCTTATATTTAGCATAAAGGTAGGTTTCCAATACGTGTGTATTATCGTTAAGAATAAGTTCAGCCCAAGTTTAGTTGTTACATACGTTCTTGAGGATATTCTTCCTTTGTTTCTCATTTATACTGCTGAAAGTTCTTGTTTTAGAAATTTTCTCTCTACAAATTGCTTTTGTTGATTGCGTATTTCCGCTTTGATTTATCTTGCCAGATGCCAAATATACCTTGAATTCGATCATGTCTAGAGTTTGCTCTAATTCTTCCAAATTCATTGTATGTAGGATTAAAGTATGGGCAATTGGGACTTTCACTTGTCTTAATGTAATGTCCGTGAATCCTAACTCTTCTTTAATTTCCTCTATCGATATGCTGGTTTCTGCTCGAGGTATCAGGCTCAGTGCGATTATCATCATTGTTACTCGCATTACGTTCTGCGTTTTGCGCCGTTTCTGTAAAGAAAGGTCGTTTAATGTTAGTAAGATCTACTCCTTCTAATGATGTCTTCTTGTATAAAGGATGAATTGTATCTCTATTAGCTTTGAAATCTTTATTAAATCCAGTTTTTTTAGTCTCTTCATAATCTTCTCGATTCCTATTCCTTTTATCAATCGTTTTTTCTTTTGTCTGCTTCATTAAGTTGAAGATTTTCTCCTTATTTGATTTGCCATGTAATATATCTATTGGCCTTTCTAGAGTTGTTGAATGTACTTGTCTGTTATAGAATTTCTAGTTTTCTGTGTAATATCATGCATTGTTCTTAGTTTTTCCTGAATTTTGCTATGCGATCTTTCAATATCTGCATTTCCAGTATGAAAATTAGGTGTAGTATAATGTACTTCAATATCCTTTTCGAGTATTGTTTGTTTGATGAGGAATCTACTAAATTGATTATCTGCTATAATTTTTTTCGGTTTTCCAGGATTTGCGAAAAAATTTGCCAGTGCTTCTTTCAGGCTGAGATCGTCAGTTGCTGTAAGGTTTAGTACTGAAGCGTATTTAGAAAACTTGTCAATGCTCGTAAATATTTTGTTGCCTTTTATTGATAATATATCAACATGTATGATTTCTCCTATATCCGATGGTGTTTCAGTGTCTTTAATTTGGCTTTTATATGATTTCTGTCATATTTTGCCCTTCTGCATGTTTCGCATGTATTGATGTATTTCTGAATTATTTCTTTAAGGTTTGGGTAAAATATTTGTTTTCTTAATCCATTATAGTTTTCATTTATACCAGAATGCCCTGTTTCCTTTATATGACAATATTTTATGATTTTGACTGTTTCTTCCACATCTTTCATGTCTTTAGCCATGTATGAACATCTAATGAATTTTATATTTCTTGTGTCAAACTGGTTGATAATGAGTTGTTGTATTTTGTTATAAAGGTTATCATTTAGTTCTGTGTAAATACCTATCTTTTTGGGTCTGATAAATTTCTTGAGTTTTCCTAAGAGGGTTGATTCGTCTCCATTGATTTCATTTTCGTTGATTATCAGTCTTCGTTTTGGGAAAATAGCGTTTGTAATATTCGTTTTCTTCGTTAAAATTATTTGGTTTTTTAGGGAATTTACGATAGTTTAATGAAATTCGAAGTGATCATTGAAATTTTCGGCTTGTGTATGAATGGTTGGTACTAAGCTGTCTTGATCTACGTCATCCAAAGGATTCATTTCTTCATTTCTGACTATCCGTGAAAGGAAGTCTGCTGGAACATTATCTTTTCCTTTGATGTACTTCACTTTGATGTTATATTCTCCTAATTCCATTAGCCATCTTTGTAATCGGGGACCGATACCTTTTCCTTTATGTTTGACTTGAAGCCATTTTAATGGTTGATGATCAATGTTTAAAGTAAATTCTTTTCCGTAAAGGTATCTTCGAAATTTTTTGACTCCCCAGACAATTGCTAGGAGTTCTTTTTCCACTGTAGCATAATTTCTCTCATGTTCGTTGAGGGTTCTGCTTTCATACCAAACTGGATGTCCTTTTTGTGTAAGCACTACTCCTATAGCGTAGTCTGATGCATCTGTTATTACTTCGAATCCCTTATTAATTTCCATATATTTTAGCACAGGTGGGTTAATTAGACATTTCTTCAATATTTCGAATGTGTTTCTTTATTCAGGGTCTTCAATATTGATTTTGTTTCCTTTTTTCAGACATTTAGTGAGAGGTAATGCTAATTTTCCATAGTCTTTAATAAATTTCCTGTAATATCCTGTAATTCCATGGAATGATTTAATTTCTTTCGGTGTTTTTGGGATTTCTACTTCGAGGATTTTCTTGATTAATTTAGGATTTGGCTTTATGCCTTTGTCCGTTAATATAACTTCTAGGAATTCTGATTCCGTTTTCATAAAGTTACATTTATCTGTCTGAAATTTCAATCCGTTTTCTTACTATGCGATCCTTTAGCATTTGTTTTATTTGAGATTCTGCTTCTTTTTCATGGATATCGACGTATTGATATATTTTTGAAAAAATTGGTTTTTCGTCCTTCGTATGTATTTTATGGGGAATCTTATTCGTTGGCTTTAGAATGTCGCCTTCCCTGTAAAATAATTCCTGAAATTTTGTAAGGATTTTACTTAATTTGCTTTTTTCTTCAGCATTTAGATGGTCAGTTTTAATGATTTCTCCGTAGTCTTCAAGTTGAGATATTTCATTTGATAGAATGGTTGGGAATATAAAAGGAATTTTGTTATTATCCACTAAAATGAATTTTTCACGCATGTTTATGTAGTATGTTATTACCAAGAATTGCTTCGTAATCCCTATCTTTAATTTCTGTTTGTTTCCAAGTCATGTATTTTCGGAATTTTGGGCTTCTGAATTCTTCTGGTATACGAGTTATTATTTCGTGGGATAGTTTAAGATTTCCTGAAAGGGTATTAGTGTTTAATTTATTCTGCATTTGTCGTCTTTTAAAATTTTGTATTTTAGATGAGTCAATAGCTGATATGGTGCTTCCAGTATCAATTAATGTTCTCACAACTTCTGTTCCTATAGTAATATCTATTATGGGTAAATTTCTTGAGGCGGTTCTACGCAAAAACCCTGGTTTTGTGCCTGACTTGTATCCGGTTCGATGTTTCTATCCTGTGTGTAGTTGATTTCAATTGGTTCCGGTCTTTGTGAATTTCGGCTGGCATTATCCTGTCTATTCCTTTGGTTGTTCCTGAAATTGTTTAATCTGTTATTAGCCATATTCCTGTTTTGTCTATTCGGGATTCCTGAATATTGCTCGTTGTCTCTCCTATGTGGTACGAAAATAGAACGCTAAAAATTATTGTAAAAAGGGTTTCTATTTTTGAGGGGATTTGAATCATTTGGTCTGTTTTGGCGATAGGTTTGAGATTTTTCGTTCGACTTATCGGAAAAAATATTGTCGTATTTGGGGTTATTGATCATATTTTGTTTGATTAAATATAGATATGACTCTTTAATATTATTTGATTCAGTATTCAATAGAGCTACAGACATTTTTTTTGGTACTTTTTGTCTGAAAATATCATTAATTAGATTAGGTATACTGTTTTCGTTATATATAGCACTTGCTCACTATTTGTTTTACTTAGAATATCTGATTGAATTCTTAATAAATAATTGTAAATTTCACTGACAGGTTTCTTCGATGATGCTCTCGTTGCTTTTTCAATGAGTCTTTCATATGATTCCTGCGATGTAAATACTTTCAGTAACAATTCTCAAACTAGGGGCCATGTCCTTTGATTTTGTGGGATGTTTGATATGACGTCTTCAGCGTATCCAAGGACTTTGGGGAAAATATAAAAATTTTTGACGAATTCTGTATCTTCTGGGTTCCCTATGCCTCTATACACTAAGTCGATTTGTCTAATAAAAGAACTCACATCTTCCTTTCCTGTAAAGGGTTTTACCACTGCCATGACTCTCGCTGTTGTATCTGCTACCGCATGCATGTTTGCTGCTCCGTTGGCTTGATTCGCTTGATTTGCTGTTACAATGTTTAAGTTTTGAATTTGTTGCCTGATTGCTTCCATTTTTCACTTTTTATATTGTATCACATTTTAGTTTTTAATTACGCTGCCGATTTTTTGGATTCTGAGTTATTGCAGGCTTCTCAGTTTGTTAGTTTTAACTGGTTATAAGTTAGCTTTTGGATTTCTTACGGGAGTCTCCCCGTAGTCTTGTTAAGATTCCTTGTTTAAAGGCTTATCGGAATCTCCAAAGGGTTCACTTCACTCGTTTTGTTAAGTACTTTTGTTAATTACGTGCATTTTTATTATCACTGCACTATTAACTGTTCATTTTACGAGTATTTTAACTTTATTTTGCTTGCCAAGTCCGTGCGGCTCACAAAATGCACTATTCCGGCCTATTGAACTTCTAAAGGCAGCTATTTCGATCGCGGATTTTACTTTTCGTGACACTACTTTCGAGCGTATTTTAGAAACTATTCCGAGTAAATTAGTTTCGCGATATGAACGCCGACTGCCCCAGTTATGTTTGAGCCTAAGCGGTTGTTCAAAAAAAAATAAAACGCGAGTAATTTTATTCTTTAAGAACTTTACTGATGAAATCTCAGCTTTGAACTAACTTACAATTTCGTTTCAACTTAAAACGTAATCTCGGTTTACAAAGAAAATTCTTTAGCGAACATGTCATCTTTTAAGATGCGATAGTGAGCCGTATGTTGTTTGCAAAACAATTTTGATATGAGATTCTTTTCTTGCAAATTGCATACAAAGTTGCAGTTTCAAAATATAATGTTGCATCTTGCTTTGAATACATAATGAATGATGCAATACGGTAAGTATTTACAGGTGGATCTTACGTCACTTATATATATATATATATATATATATATATATATATATATATATATGTATATATATATATATATATATATATATATATATATATATATATATATATATATATATATATATATATAGTGGCGCAAAATTAAAATTAATCACCCCATCGGAAAATGTTACAACTTTGGCAAATGGGGTCGTACGTAAATTATATTTGATATTTATTAACTAGACGGCTGCAGTAGACAAAAAAAAAGCAAGCAATGGAGCGCTATACTCCGCAAGAGCGAGGAATAATTGTTTCGATTTGATTGCGACGATTTTGTATCGAAAATTTTCACGAGCGACGAGGCGCCTTTCCACTTATGTGGTTAGGTCAATAAGAAATCTCTTCATTTATGAAGCTCTGAAAATCCACTTGGGATGCATAAACAGCCATTACATGAACTCAAAGCCACTGAATGGCACAGGGTTGACGAGAGAAGAGTGATTGGGCCTTATTTTTCTGAGGAAGCCATCGACAATACGGTGACTGTTACTGGCGAATGCTACAGGGCCATAATGAATGGCTTCTTACCGCCGTAATTGCATGAGCGGGGCTTGATAAACATGTGATTACAACGAAATGGTACAACTGCACACAGCTCTAGCTACAATGGTAATTGTGAAGAAAGCATTTACTGGTCGCTTAATCTCCCGTTTCGGCAATTTGGCATGACCAGTAAAGTTGCCAGATTTAACTACCCTAGACTTGTTTCTTTGGGGCACCTTGTGTACGCACGGTAGATGGTCCTTAGCTGAGTTGAGAAAGGAAGAGGGATCCCGTTGTTTCTTGAAGTCACAGCTTCCACAATTTCTCATCATGAATCCCGTGACCAAATGATAGTAAGTAGTCTCCAGGTCGCACACTGGGCTTACTGGTTTCCCAATTATGGGATATTAAATATCGAGGAATGCCAACTACTGCAAATACCGAGCATCATCGCGACTATATTATCCACGGTGAGCTCTCCCATCTCCCTGTGAAGGTTACTTCGTAGCCTGTCCCATTTTATGCACGCAAGAAATGTGTGGCAGACATTGTCTTCCTCTCCTGGGCAACACCGACAATCGGGGGACCGTGACTTACCATTCTTGTGCAGGTAAGACTGAAAACACACATGCCCGCTTAAAAGTTGCGTCAGATAGAAGTCATACCTAGCCTAAGTTTTGCCTGCTTAACGGTGCGTCCAGTGACCAGAGTCAAAGCATCATCCGCATAGCCGACCAATCGTGACTCATCTGCCATCTCGAGTCTCAGTAGCCCGTCGTAAGACACGTTCCACAGGTTCGGACCAAGGATAGATCTCTCGGCAATACCAGATGTAATTTCCATCCTTCGTTGGCCCTGTGCCGTATCGTAGAGCAGGCTTCGGTCCTTTAGGTAGTTCCTCAAAAGCCACATTAGATACATTGGAACTTGAAAAGGATTCCAGAATATTCTCCCATCTAGTGGAGTTGAAGGCGTTCCTTACGTCGAGTGTCACCAACAGGACGATCCGTCGCTTGGTGCGGCTATGTGCCTCTGCCTTTTGGGCCGCGTTCACCACCTTTGCATTCGAATCAATGGTAGAACGTCCTGCTCTAAAGTCGTCCTGCCGAGGAGATAGGTCCCAAGCAGCACGAATCACGTCAGTGAGTCTTCCCTTGATGAGTTTCTCTAGCACTTTCGCAGCCATACTTATCATGCATAACGGGCAGTATGCAGACGGCGATTCGGAATATGATGGTTTGGACCTAGTTGCTCTGCACACTGGCGTAAACGGCTCCAATTCAACTATCATACCATCCCCGTCCCAATTAAACCTTAGCAGGCCTCGGAGTATGTTCGAAGTTCACACCATTGAATTGGTGGTGTAGGTTCAGGTAAGATGGACTCCCGATTATCGCTGGTCTAGCTCTGAGCTATTGTCCCCATAAAGGTTTGTGCTAACCCTCGCATGGCCTCCCTGCTCTGCAAAGATACCCATGAGACCAAAAAGCGACAACACACACGAATAGAGATAGCGGTTCCAGGGGTAACCAATAAAACTAGAGCAACCAAAACGCTTCAAAAAGGTAAAAAAACCCAAAAAATTAACTGAAAATAATAACTACAACAATGCAACCAACGATGGCAGCGACAATGTTAACAGTACATCAAGAGCGGTACTAACGATGACAAAAACGACAAAAAGCGGGTGATGTTCTGAAAAGAATACAATCTGCATGCAACTCACCAAAAGTCACTAAAGCAGCAAAGATTGGGCTCCTTGAACTGGGGGAGCTTGTTGCGTATTCCGGCGCACCTACTTTCTCTTTTTCAATATTTTTGGTAGTTGCCCAGTCCTCCTTCTGTTGCAGACCGCCCCGCAGCCGTAAAAAGGGTGAGTAGTGTTGAATTCTGCTTTTTTTCTTTCTTGCTTTTTCTTATGCTATGGCAAAGTGAATTCATTAAGTGATTGTTTTCTTTGTGTAAATTTTTGTAGTAGCATTAATTGAAAGTAAATTTTCATTTATTTTTATCTTTGAATCAAATTAAAATTTGTAAAAAAAATAAAGTGGGCCTATTCAATTGAATTTTTTTTAGTACATTGTTTCTATTGGATAAATTGGTGCCTTGTAAACAAGTTGAAGAAAATATATAAGACGACATGAAGTGCTAAAATAATTATTTTTCATTTCTCAATGTGACCTCTCCTTTCCCGTCCTTTTCCCTTCGTGTTAGTCTTTTTATGTAAGGTGGCTCAGCATAAGCAGAGGGTGCCCCGGAAGTCCCATTACATGACTGAGTGCTAGCCGGCCTCAGTATGCCATCTCGGGCTACACAATCCTCTACGAAAACATAATGTCTGCAACTACGGTGACTTCCGTGGTTGCAACAAGCTCCTAGACCGCATAGGGCATTATTGGAGGAGTTGGTTAATGTCCGAACAGGACCGGAAGGCCGAAGAAAAGTAGAAGGCTAAAGAAGCACTGGGGGTAAATTCTAAGGACCACATGCAGATAGCTCCACTAGTAAAAATCAATAAAAGAATGGCGTTGAGCTCGGTCGAAGGAGACCGGAATAAAAGAAGAAACAAAGAGACACTTGATGGGCGTTCCAGACAGTGCTTACAAAAGGAGCAAAGAAAGTCGCTAAATAACTGCTTCAAAAAGTGCAAGAAATAAAGCCCGCAGGGACGCTCAACAAGAAAAAAGTCTCGATGCAAAACAGGTGAGACAGAAGGCCCGGAGGAGACCCCAGCAGCAATCAATGCTCGTAAAACCCTAGACGTGCTGTGGGAGATCAGGGAAAACGTAAGGCCCGAAGTCACCAACACTACCATTAAAGTTGACCAACGCGATCAGGTCACATACTGGTCAAATTCGGAGCAGAGCCTGACAATAAGGGGCGCAGTAAAGAAAATTCTCGTCAAAAGCGCAGTTATAGCCTCGCTTGAGCCGTTGGCAACGATCGAAATAAGAGACATTGACTACGTCATGGATCTAGTCGAGGTAGAAGAGGCCATCAAAAGGGAGTTCCCTAGCACGGGAAGAATCAGAGCGAGATCAACACTGAAAAGCAATAAGGGAAACGCATGGCCATAATTGACTTGACCGAAAAGGATGCCGAACAACTCCTGAGCAAGGGCAAAGTACCAATAGGGTGGGTTGTCTGTAGGATACGGCAAAGAGCAACGCCTCTTCAATGTTTCAAATGTCCTGGCTATGGCCACACCACACAAATATGCAAAGGACCCGATAGGAGTTCCCTATGTTACAAATGCGGTGAAATCAGACATAAAAGAAAAGAGTGTACGAAGGAGGCATACTGTACTCTTTGTAAGGATGCTGATCCAAGACCTGATTTTGGACACGTCTTGCGATCAAGAAAATGCTGCGTTTTTCAGAAAGCTCTTGCCTAGGCAAACTCAGAGCACCGATGACCAACATCCTGCAGTTAAGCCTACACCGCAGTTCAGCCGCCCAAAATCTGCTTGAGCAGTTTACGAGTGACATGAAAGCCGACTTTTCGATGCTGAGTGAGCGGAGAGCTGTGGACGGGGGGATAGTTCCTGTGGGTTCAGTGCTCAGGAGCTTCCTTTTATAGTGCATACCTAACACCGAACGAATCGGTATCATCTTTCCAAGCCATGTTTAATGTTCTGGAGGGCACTGTCTCGAACGCAGACGGCAACACGGGGAAAACTAATCCTGGAAATGGTGGCCAGGACGGCAGTCATCGTACTGAGCATCAAAAGTATGCCAACTTTCCGCCGTATTGACTGTGAGGAAACCATACCGGATATGACATTCGCCTCGGAGTCCTTAGTACGGAGGATGCACAATTGGAAATATTAGAGGACTACTCAGACAGTGATCATCAGTGCATTCTGATTGAGATCAATTATGTTGTCTCCCGACCTCCGTGATCTCGGCTTTCTACAACTGAATGGAACATCGGAAGGATGGATATTGAGAGGTTTGTCAAGGTGCTCACAACAGGTGAGCCACTTCGGAGGGGATGGAAGAATTGGCAGCTCAAGACGTGGTGAACTCAACTATGAGCATCATTACGACTGCTTGCTGCGCTTCTAGCCCCGTTGAAAGCCCTGCCACGGCAAGCCCCCAGTGTACTGTTGCTCAACTAAAATCACTGAAAAACGAAGGGAGTGTCACAAGACTCGACGGAAGGCTCAACGGGTAGGGAATCGTGACGAGGCATGCAACCGGATAGCAGCATATAAGTCGGCTAAGAAATACCTTCGCAAATTGATTAAAAATAGCAAGGCTCACTGTTGGCAAGATCTAGTGGACAATAGAAACAATGATCCGTGGGGCCTTGGCTACAAGTTAGTTATGCGGAAGCTTGGCGCCCTACGGAAGCCTTACATACATGATGCGGAAAAGATGGACGAGATAGTGCGGGCACTCTTTCCCGCCCATCCCGTCCATGTTGACGCTGTCTATGGTGAAACAGCAATAGAGTATTCACTCTTCTCGCAGCCGGAACTGGAGAAGGCAGCCCTTTCGTTGAAAGCCAGGAAGACTCCAAGTCCAGATTGTGTTCCAGCTGAGGGGTTGCGGCTTGTCTATCACCATTTTCCTGACTTGCTGCTCACCACATTCTACGCTTGCCTTCGGGATGGGGATTTTTCAATATGATGGAAGTCGGCGAGGCTCGTGCTGATTAGCAAGGGGAAGGGAAATCCCGAATCACCACCTGCATGCTAGACATGGCTGGAAAAGTGGCAGAGAAACTCATCAAGGGACGACTCACTGACGCGATTCGTGCTGCTGGGGACCTTTTTTCTCGGTAGTACGGTTTTAGAGCAGGACGTTCTACTATTGGTGCGATTGCAATGGTGGTGGGCGCGGTCCAAAAGGCAGAGGCACATAGTCACACCAAGTGACGGATCATTGTTTTGGTGACACTTGACGTAAGGAACGCCTTCAACTCCGCTAGATGCGTGGATATTCTGAATACGCTCGAAAATCCTTTTCAAGTTCCAAAATATCTAATGTGGCTTTTGAGGGACTACCTGAAAGACCGTAGCCTGCTCTACGACACGACACAGGGCCAATGGAAGATAGCGGCTTCATAACATAGGGTGTTGCCCAGGGATCTATCCTTGGTCCGGACCTATGAAACGTATCTTACGATGGGCTGCTGAGACTGGAGATGCCCGATTTGTCGCGCTTGCTTGGCTATGTGGATGATGTTGTAGCTCTGGTCGCTAGACGCACCGTTGAACAAGTGAGAGACTGGATGACTGCTCGCGGGCTCAGTTTAGCACTGGAGAAAACCGAAGATGTCATCTTGACAAAAAAAAAAGAATCTCTAGGGTAAAGATGATCAGTATTAGAGATATGCGAATCGAATCAAAGCCATCGGTGAAGTATCTAGGGCTACTGATCGACTCGAAGATGAGTTTCTCTGAGCAAATCAGGGCAACGGCTGAGAAGGCTGCTTCAGAAGTATCGGCTCTGAGTTGAATTATGGCCAACATAGGGGGACCCAGCCCATCAAGAAGACGCCTCTTGATGTATGCTGTAGGGTCAGTGCTACTGTACGGAGCAGAGGTATGGGGCGACGCACTCAGTGAGAAAGTTTACCGAAAATGCCTGGCGCAGGTACAGAGAAGAGGAGCGCTGAGCATTGCATCTTCATATCTGACAGTCTCTGAGTCGGTGGTGAAAGTCGTTGCAGGCATGATACTTGTCGGCCTCCTTGCTAGAGAGCGCCACTCTTTTTATCTGCGCCAAAACGATCATTCAAGGGAGACGGTTGTGCGTGAAGAGAGACAGCGCTCACTCAACGATTGGCAGCAGACTTGGGTGAATTGCACGAAAGGAAAGTGAACTGCGCGCTGAATTGAAGGCATGGTGAGACTGACTTCTATCTGACACAGCTTTTGAGCGGGCATGTGATGTTTTCAGGCTTACCTGCACAAGATTGGTAAGTCACGGTCCCCCGATTGTCGGTGTTGCCCAGAAGGGGAGGACACTGCCTGCCACACATTTTTTATTTTTTGTGTGCACAGAATGGTACAAGCTGTGAAGGGCCCTCTATAGGGAGATGGGAGAACTCACCCCGGATAATATACCTGTAGTCACGGTGATACTCGAATCAGTTGACAAGTGGAACCAGGTGGCACATTATGTTCGGGTGGTCCCAAAAGATGAAAGGGACTCACAGCAGCCGGGAGTGTTGGCGCTGGGGCAACGCTTGTCTGGCACTTCCTCTTCCCCTTTTCCCTCCCGACAGAAGAGGGATCCCCCAGCTTGAAGGTGCCTTACGGCGTAACAAAACGAGACCTGGCCTGTAGTAATGTGCCAAACGGTTCCAGGCTAGGTTGTCAGGTTGATAGGGGAGGCGTTTAGTGGGTAGTCCAGTCGCCTTCTTGCGAAGATGAAAGTCCCACACTCTGCGCGTAAAAAGGCATCCACATCCCTACCGCAAAAAAAAAAATTTAAAAAAATAAAAGGATCATCCAAATTTTACTTCTGGGGACTTTTTAATAGGCAGTAATTTGTTTTATATATAATTGCTTCTGAGAACCATATCAACTAAAAATGGGGAACTGTCCAACAGAGAAAGAAACATTTCTGGAGTCTCTGGAAACTTTAATACCTCAGCAGAAATTGGATGAACGTTTTAACCAACCCACAAGTCAGTGGTCTTTGCTTTTAAAAACTGAAAACTTTTCATCGACTCGATGGCCGCCCGCAAGAGTTGTGGAAGTGCGCTGACAGTATAGTTTGGGTCGTATCCATCGAGATACATGGCAGGCACCTTGTGTGTAAAATTTGCCGATTGGCATTCAAAAATACAAACCCAAAGAGCCTAAAGGAATCACCTTTCCAAAATCCCCCAACGAAAACTCCATCATCAATAACATGCAAACATGAAATATCAGCACGCATCAAAAAGAAAAGAAAGATTCAACTAAATTCCACCAAAGAAGTTTGAACTACGATCAATTTATTGTACAAATAATACGAGGATACCTACTCAAATGGGTTATTATGAACCAGCAGAACGTTTGGAAGAAATCAAGACTAAAATTGCACGTAAAATGAACATGTTAAAATTTTTCCATCGGAAACAACGACACGGAGCATTGAGATTTTTGTTAACCGTTGTGCTTGAAGTAAACGACGAGGTGTATAATTATACCAATAGCATGCCCGACAAACAGAGGGAAATCATTCGTTCTATGGACAGCATAAACAAGCTTATACTATTGGGAGTTAAGACCTAAAACTACACATATAGACGGGCCACCGATAAGAAGATTAAATATCTTCCGAATTTGAGTTCACGAAACCAACAATTCCAATGGAGATACTCATTTGCTAGATTTGTTGAGGCTGGTTGAGCTGAGACGCAGTGATCTTTGTATTGGTGGCTGAATGAAAACATCTAAATTATTCGTGTTTTTTTTTTGTGTTTTCCAGTGCATAGTTTTGAGTTCCAGCTCATTATTGCTGCATTTAGTGTTGCTGTTTGTTTGTGTTAAAAATAAGTAATGGACTTAAATATTAAGGATAGGTAAATGTTACTTTTATCATATTACGAGTATGCTTAGAGATAAGGTCTAATGCTTAAGTTAGGAATATTGTGAAAGCAATTTTTTAGTATAAGATAAGTTTTTGATTGATTTTATTAGAATTAGGTTATAAAATATTAGCTATAGGATCAAAGTCCAGTGTTGTGTTAAAATTTTAAATAATTTTGGAATAGTGTTGGCAGGTTTTTCTCCTTTTTCCAATAGAATTATAAAATATGTAATAATCTTAGTTGATTTGAATTTGATAATGTTTTCTGATTCTAGTTTTTAACTTGATAACGTATAAATTTAGAGGGCTATCTGGGCCATTATGTTTTTGTAGTTTGATTGTTTTGAATTTGCTTTATACTCTTTTAAAATTTATTAATATTAGCATTAAATAAAGCGCTTTTGACTTCAACTTGTACTAAGACCTTAAACATCACTTCAGGGAGAATAGACACACGATTCCAAGCCCAACTTCGAAGAACTTTGAATTGTATCAATGCATCCAGCCATCAGTACAAGGTCACATACCACAATCAAATAAACATCCACATCCTAGTTTCTTACCAGAGAGCAGAATTCTTTTTGAGAGAAATTTACCCCAAATACTTCAGCATATCAATAAATCTGTCATCACGAACTGACATTTAGGATTGCGTCAAAACTAGGAATGCGATCCACAATATCAATAGAATACAATCATTACTACCACATCATGTGGAAATCGTATTTCAGACAAAAGAGCCCATTCAGTTCAAATCTGATGACAACAGCTTTGATTTATTGGCCTTCCTTCCGATTTCAGATAAGCACCAATCTTGAAAAAAATCAGCAATTGACGTACCGTCAAGGATTTTAGGAGTTAAATACAATCTGCAACAATACTTCAACATTTTTTATAACTACCTGCTAAGCTCTCTACCGAACAGTATCTGGTAGTTATCAACATTCTCTATGACGTCAACTCCAGGCCGAACTGCATCATGAACCAAATACACAAAGTATATGGAAGACCCCCATATACGGCGCATATGTTCAAATTAAATAATGTTGTATGAGACCGTAAAAACGTGGTACTTAATGGTACCGGTACCACTAAGCTCTCACAAGAATGCAGCCTTAAAGTTGACACCCCACTCGTCACTACCACATGGTTGGCTTTTACAAAGGACTTATCGGTCTACATTCTTCTGTGGCCACCCGTCATCAATCAGAACATCAAGATACAAGATAACATATACCAGACATCAAAGTAATAAACTAAATAATACAATCTAAAGAATCTATAGATGCCAATGTTCAGAAAAAAGAGGCGATAATTGACAATTCTTGGTTTAATCCTGGTCCACAGTTCCACAATATGCAACCAGAATCAGTCTATCCGTTATTATCTGCTTTAAAATTGTAACTAAGTTTTCCTTTTTGATTCGGGGTAACTTTTCAAAAGCAAGTGTAAAAACAACTTCACAAAAGTCCACCTGGTACACCACTAATTAGTACCTCGCGCAGTTCATGGTGGGCGGTAATGTTTAAGAAATTAATATCCCATCACAAAATTAATGTTTAAGAAAGTAAGCATCAGTTGTCAATATTACCACACTTAAAAGTACCCATTTTATTGTACTCAATATATCCATCTTCTAGTATCAAAGGCCTGTGAAATTGTTTATTCTTCAAAATATGCATATTCAACTCAAAACACTGTTTAAAATTATTGCTAAAATTAGCAAACATTCACCTTTAAAATCACTGCCATTAACTTTTAGAATAAATTATCAAGGAAATTCTAAACAATAGTCAACAATATTCATATTTATTAAGACTTAATGTGAATGGCCCATACTTAAAGGTAAATCGTGAAATTGAAATGAATTATCTTCTCCTCCTTTGTAGCGCTACAGCCTCTCTCGGGCCTTAACTTGCTGTAACAAACGCCTCCAACTGTCTCGGTCTATCGACCACGACCTGAAATTTCAAGATCCGACCAGCGATGAACTGTCTTCATCGGCCGAGTGGCCTGTAGTTCTCCCAACGAGTACCCTGGCTCGTCAAAAATTTCATACAACTCATAGCTGCATCGAATTTGCCATTTTCCCCATTTATTTTCACTCTAATTTTCCGCCTCAGTACGCGTTTTTCAAAGGCGTTCAATATATTTACAGATATGTGGATTAGAGTCCGTATTTCAAACCAATAGCACACCATAGGCCTTATCACAGATTTGTTTACTTGGAGATTTGTTTTCCTGTGTATGCAGCTGGTCTTATAGCTCGTCAAAACTGAATAAAATATTTTACTTGCGAGCTGTATTCGGCGTATTTTGTCTCTTTCATAACCGGTTCTCGTTATTTTGGCACCTAAATACACAAATTTACCAACATTTTTGAGATTGTTTTCGCCAAGTGTGATACTTTGGGTATTTGTGTTGGTTATTAGAGTTTTGGTAAAATTATTTTACAAAAACCGTCCGTGTATCACACCACTTTTTCTCGCAAACTTCATAAGCTAAAAACATAAGATTTCGTGACCGAAAAAATCTGAAAAATTGTAAATCTCTAGGAGCACAATGGCAACAAATACCTCAAAAGTGACAATTCGGCCAACTTTGTTAATAATAGCACATTTTATAAATTTTATATTTTCGCCTATAAAATCGAAACGGGACCCTTAAAATTTCAAAAAGCTACTACAGGGTGCGGCAGCATAACTTCCTTTTTTGAAATGCCCGCCCTTAAAGTGCTAACTGTTATAGCGCGGCGCTAGTAGTCTCATTCATCCCTTGCCAAGGGATGCCTTGCTCATCCCTTGGTTAGTCGCTATCATGCGTTGGAACAGTGCGGAGCGTGCGTTTACCGTTGAAAATTTGTTTTGTTGAATTTTGAAAAAAGGAAGTTATGCTGCCGCACCCTGTATTCGCAACGGACCTAGACAATACAAATATATAGTAATTTTGATGAAAATTTTAGAAATGGTTAGTAAATTTGATGTGTTATCATGATTCATCAAGTAACGGGCTAAAAACACTGGAAACAAAATGGCGGCGAATTCAGATGCATAATAACCAGGATGAAATCTGTATACAAGTCAAGTTTTGATATGCAGAACATATTGTTTGATTTAGTAAGTGTTTCACAAAACCTTTCTGGCAGGAGCACTCTCTTGCTTCTTCAACTTATTCCAACTGCGTCATGAGTTTTATTTTATCCTAACTGATTTGCAGCCCTACAAGTTTTGCTTCGCTTTTGAGTTTCAAAAAAAGCTCTTTGCCGGTTGATAATGACCGTGACTTGTATTGACCGGAAGCTTTCTTATTACAAATTTCAGAGCCAAATTAAATAGCAATGGGGTCAGCCCATTTCCCTACTTTAGCCGGATATTTATGTTAAAGGCATCAATGAGTTTGTTATTAATGCGCACTTGGGCCATTTTCGACGTCATTGTCATTTTGGTAAGACGGACAGTCTTCAGCAATTTGTCATATAGGATGGGAGCCAGCTGGTTATCGATGATCTCCAGGAAATTTTCTGCCACAGACGCCGTCTGGAATTTTTCCATATCGAATTTTTGTTTGAGGGCTGGTCTTCGCCGAACACGGTTATGATATCAATTGCTTAATTTGATCAAGTGACTTATCCAAATTACAATTTGTTCCTCGGTAACCAGTTATCTAGTTCAATTTAAAATGATGGCTAGTAGAGAAAAACTGAAATAATTAATCACCACTTGTTGATCGAAATTACTGTTTCAGGAACAAAAATTACTGTCCACGATAAATGCCATTCCATATTAATTGATATCTGAAGACCTCCATCTGAAAAGATAATGTGGTTTGCATATCTTTAAAATCGCTACCAAGCTGTTCAGTTTCTTGCTCTACAAGTATATTGACTATTTGTTTTCATATCATTCAGTATTGGTTGCACTTAACCTAGTATTTATAAAGTTCATGCATTCCATGTTCCAAAACAGTAGTCGGTTTTTCAATTTAAGTGTCATTGCCATTTATTTGATCCAATCAGATTCTGATTTACTGGCTTCATAACGAAAGAGTACTAAGTGGAGCATTGTTAGTGCTTCAACTCAGTTAGCTTTGGTCCACAGATAATATTTTATTTCCCGCCTACTTGCCAGCAAGCTAGTTAGCGCACTTCTTTGTTGACCAAAAACGTGTTACTAACTCACTATTAACACAGATAAAACTAAGTTTATGATTTTTGCGTTATCAAATAAGGCAAACATCAACTTAAATGTCAGTATTTTTAACGAAGAAAAGAACGAGTTTCTTCAATGAGGCATTATTGTAAATGATAGGTAATCTTTTAAAGGCTTTTTACAACTTACAAAACTATATTGTAATTGGTTCTTTCTTTGTGTCTATCTGCCTATTTGTCTGTGGTTACAGCAGTTTTTCTCCAAAACTGTAGTAGCTACGGGCAACAAACTTTGTAGATAGATCAAAAGTGATGACTTCTTGAAAATTTGGATACCAGTAAATTATTCAACGGTTTCTAATCGAAGAGAAAGCCACAAACATTTTTTATCGAAGTCAGTCATGTGGGATGTCAAATGAAAGGTCTTAATGAAATCTTTTCAAAATAGATCTTAAAACATTGTTACCAGCTTTTGAAAATACAGAGGGAGGGGACAAATACGAAAAAGTGTGTCTCCCTTCGCGATTGGACAGCTATGATCCGAAAGATAGGCCCTTATGAGTTCAACATTAACAAATACCTTACACGTCAAAATTTACGCAACTTTGCCAATAATAGTATGTTCTTCGAGTTTCACATTTTCTCCAATAAAATCATATGGATACCCTTAAACTCAACGAAATTCAACATTTGAAGGGTATCTAAATATTACTCTGTAAGTTTAAAGGAAATCAAATCATATCCATGGAAGTTAAAGCCATTTAAAAATTCTATATTTAGAACAACAATGTACAATTTTAGTATTCTATGAAATATCTATCGAATCAGACACTGCAGTTTTGATTTGACCTCTTAAGGTTTTCAGATAAGATGAATGACATAAAAATTTTTGCGAATTCAAAACGGCAACTGTCGAAAATGAAGCAATAATTGGTTTTCTTTCAAACATGTACTCGTATAGTAGTTTCTATTCTATCTTATACAACATCCTCAGCAAGGTACTCTCTATCTCTGCCATTTTCTCCACAATACACCTAACTATTCAATCAATAACGGTCTCGTTACAGTTAAAAATGTTCAGGTTATAAGCAAAGAGCATTCACATATGATCATCAACCACCCACGAAATATCATCTACCTTCTCCAATTGTTGCACATTTTCTCAATTGATTGCACATTACTGGAACCAGTGTTAGGGGCAAGGGCGACTACCATCCGACCATCATATATTCACTTATGATCATCGAATATCTGCAAGCTCTCATCCACCGTCATAATTTCTGTCCATATTACATCGGTGCTAGGACAAAGACACCAGAAGGACGATGCATTTGCCCATGATCACTAACGACCAACCAACTATTATCCAACGTCGCTATTTCTATACATTTTACATAGATGAGATTGTTGTCAGGAGCAAGTATCGCTATTGCCAAACCACCACACATTTGCCTATGACCCCAACGACCCACAAACCATCATCAGTCGTCGCTACTTCAATATAATACACATTGGTGGCATCAATGTTCAAATCTCCGCCAAAGCATAATGTATTTGACCACAAGCCATCGCCCGTCGTTGCCACTTCAATACATTTCACATCAGTGGAATTGGTGCTAGGAGCAAGCAAGGCTACCCCCGAACGATCATGCACTTGCCCGTGATCTCCAACGACCTAAAAATCATCATCCGTCGCCACTGCTTCAACACATTGCACATCGGCGACATCAGTGCCAGGACCAAAGATGGGTACCACAAAACCACTATGCATTCGCCAATGATTACCAATGGCTAGCCAATCATCACCCGTCATGGCCGTTTCATTGCATTCCACATTGGCGGCATTGGTGCGAGGACCAAGCACGGCTACCGCCATTCTCCTGGGAAACTTCAATATATTGCAAATCAGCGGCAGCAGTGCTAGGACCAAGCACGGATGCCACCGAATAACCATACATTGGCCCTTATTTTCAAATTCCCAGTAACGACCATCCGTCGTTACTACTTCAATGCATTGCACAGCAACGACATCGGTGCGACAACCAAGAACTAATGTTTATTCACCGACAATGACCCACTTATGCCAATCGCATTCATTACAAGTTGGTGGAACCAGTTCTAGGACTCAAAAACAAAGTAAACTCCTACCCGAGGCTACAGAATCCTCTTTCCATCTCAATACATCACATGACCACCATGCGTCCAAACCAAACATGTACGTTAACACGCTATTATATCCAACATTTTTTTCTTATATTGCACTTTTCCCCACGTTCTTTCCCATACCTTGGACTCAGGTGTAAAGTTTCCTTTTAAATTCCTATGCAATCCGCGCACATGCCGCTGCATCATCATAAATACAAAACAAGTTCAACTCGGTAATTAGAGTAAAGTAGATCTGCTGATTTGTGTAAAATTGTGGTTTGAGCACTAAGCCCGTAAGCCGAAGGTCTCTGGTTCGAGTTTCGTTGGTGTCAACTAGATTCAGTTCGAGTTATTCTTTGGACAGACTTTAAGCCTGTACAGTTATGATACGTTCTGGTTTAAAATCAGAACACATCGCAGCTGGGTGGACGAACACACGGCAAAAGCGTGATAATGATCATATCACCTTGTGGAGTGCCGATACATTCGATCATGACAATGAGATACTCTAACTATCTCTCAGCGAAGGCCCGCAGGGGGGATGCCGGTCCACAAGAGCACTCTTGGAGGCTAGCATTCTTTGGGGAGTTCCGCCCCCACGTACCCGAGGAAACTCCGCAGGGGGAATGCCGGTCGACAAGACCACTCTTGGAGGCTAGCATTCTTTGGGGAGTTCCGCCCCCCACGTACCCGAGGAAATTCCCGCAGGGAGAAAGCCGGTCGACAAGAACATTCTTGGAGGCTATCATTCTTTGGGAAGTGCCACCCCCACGGACCCGAGGATATGGGGGGTGCCGTGAGGTTCCCTCCTGGGATGACAGGTAACGACTCTTATTGTATCTGGACTACGCTTTGGACAACGAACTGGAATTGACGCTTTGGGCTGGCGGATGTGATGGTTTGGACCTAGTTGCTTTGCACAGTAGCGCCGAGGTGAAACTCGTGTGTGAACGGCTCCAATTCAACTATCATACCGTCTCCGTCCCGGCAAAACCTTGGCAGGCCTCGGAATACGTTCGAAATTCGCACCATTGGGTTGGTGGTGTAGGTTCGGTTGGGACGGACTCCCGATTAACGCTGGTCTGGCTCTGAGCACTTGTCCCCATAAGGGCTTGTGCCAACCCCCGCATGGCCTCCCTGCTCTGCAAAGATAACCATGGGACCAAAAAGGCGACTACACACACGAACGGAGATAGCGGTTCCGAGGGGGGACCCAATAAAATGGAGCAAATAAAATCAACAGATCAAAAACATCCAACAAATGAAACCACAAGCAAACAAGACGCTAGCACGGAGAACCCTTTCAGGCAAAAACCGCTGTTGGCAAGAACACCGATAAAACAAGTCACCGATTGCGGGGGGAGGCAGCAAACCCCAGAAACACTGTCAAAGCCAACATCACAGGTTAAATCATCGGAGACAGACCACAGACGGACTAACGAACGAAAGAAGGCAGAGTGCGTTGTGCAACCTGGCATCATTGCGGCCTTTGGGCGCAGTAGAAGGACTATGCGCACCCCGGAGCGCCCAGTGCAAGACGTACACAATCCGGATCAAGCTGCGACACCAACAGAGGCCAGTGTAAGACTGGGGAAGGGAGAAGTTTTGCCGTTGGCCGACGCCACTTCAAACGCGACCCAAGCGATAGAAGCAAAAGGGCTCAGGTGGAGGTGGCTTGCAACCAAAAAGCACCAAAAAGACACACTCTCCCTCGAGGCATCAGTGGGTCCTAGCAGCAGCAAAAGAATGGCCGGTAGCCCAATTGAAGGCGGCCGTGAGAAAAGGAGGAAGGACGAGACCATAAACGAAGTTGACACTCCAGGCGAGGAGTTTCATGTGGTGCGAAACAAGGCAGCGAAAAAAGCGGCCAAAAAGGTACTCCTAGAAAAAACAGACAAAGAGCTCAACCACGAAAAGAACAAAGAACCCCCCGATATACCGCAGAAAACAAAAAGCAAACCGCGGCGCAAACCCTTGCGAGAGGCACTGCTTATTTAACCCACTAAGGGCCGAACCTACGCAGATGTCCTCCGTGAAATTAAAGCAGAGGTCAAGCCAGACGACACCAAAACTGCCATCAAAGCAGTTCGACCAACCCGGACCGGTGGCTTGCTGGTGGAATTCGGGCCAGAGGCCACAAACAAAGATGCATTCCGTGACGCGGTTCAAAAGCTTCTTGGAGATACGGCAACGGTTGCCTCGCTCGAACCAATGGCCACCCTGGAAATCAGGGACCGCGACTGCGTCACGGACAAAGCTGAGGTAGAGGATGCCATTAGTAGGGAGTTCCCCAGCTTAAGTGAAGTCAAGGCAAGATTGACACGTGAAAACACAAGGGGGCAACGCATGGCTATTGTCGAACTAGCTGATAAAGACACCCAGCAAATCCTGGTGAAGGGCAAAATTAAGATAGGTTGGGTGATCTGCAGGATACGGAGAAGAGCGATCCCTATCCGCTGCTTCAGATACTTCGAATACTGGCACACCGCGTATGGCTGTAGGGGACCCGACAGGAGATCTCTGTGCTACAAATGTGGTGAAACGGGGCACAAAAAGAAGGAGTGTACGAACGAGGCAAAATGCATTCTTTGCAAGGATGCCAAGCTAGCACCCGGCGACCTCAAACATGAGCCGGGGACAGGGAGATGCTGGGTTTTCAAGGAGGCCCTAACTAAAGCCAAATTGATACTCAAATGGTCCGTATCCTGCAGGTCAATTTGCACCGAAGCACAAACGCCCAGGACCTAGTTGAGCAGTTTACGAGGGATAAGAAAGCTGACCTCCTGTTGCTGAGCGAGCAACATCATAACAAGGACTCGCAAGCGTGGTACCCTGACAAATCTGGTACCTCGGCCATCTGGATTCGAGACAGCGCCCGCCTTCAGGTGCAGGGCCATGGACGCGGGGATGGTTTTGTGTGGGTGCGGTGTTCAGGGATAACATATTTCAGTGTTTATCTGACGCCTAACGAGGCAATGCGATCTTTTCAAACCAAACTCGATGCCCTGGAGGACGCTGTCTCGAACACAGAGGGCCACATGCTGGTCGGGGGAGACTTCAACGCTAGAGCCATCGAATGGGGTATGCCACAATCCGACCCAAGGGGAAAGCAAATCTTGGACATGGCGGCCAGAACAGCGCTTTTTGTCCTAAATACTGGTAACACCCCTACTTTCCGCCGCTGGGGTTGCGTAGGAACCATACCCGATGTGACACTCGCTTCGGAGTCCCTGGTACCTAGAGTACACAACTGGCGAGTACTAGAGGACTACTCGGCTAGTGATCACCAGTATATAGCTGTTGAGATTTACGACGGTGCCACCCTGCGTGCATATGCCCAAACTTCAATCCTCGGATGGAGGACTGGGAGGATGGACGTTGAGAGGTTTGCTGACTCGCTTACGGCAGGCGCACCGTTGCTGGGAGCTACGCCAGGGAGTGGAGGGCCAACAGCCAAGGACTTGGTGAACTCAACTATGAGTACCATCATAGCTGCTTGCGAGTCTTCCATGCCCCGTCGGAGACCCCGACATGGTAAGCCTCCAGTATACTGGTGGACAAACGAGATCGCCAAACAAAGAAGCAAGTGTCACAAACTTCGGCGAGAGGCCCAGCGGGCGCGAACACGGGAGGAGGCAGACACTAGGCTAGCAGCATACAGGTCCAGCAGGAAATATCTTCGCAGGCTTATTAACAAGAGCAAGGCCCGATGCTGGCAAGACCTCGTGGACGATGTAAATAGGGATCCGTGGGGCCTTAGCTACAAGCTGGTCATGGGGAAACTTGGTGCCCTACGGAAGCCTTGTATACATGACGCGGAAAAGATGGACGCGATAGTGCGGGGACTCTTCCCCGCCCATCCCGTCCATGTTGACGCTGTCCATGGTGAAACAGCAGTCGAGTGCCCACTCTTCACACAGCTGGAACTAGAGGAGGCAGTCCTCTCCCTGAAAGCGAGGAAGGCTCCAGGTCCAGATGGTGTTCCAGCTGAGGTTTTGCAGCTCGTCTATCACCATTGTCCTGACTTGCTGCTCAGCACACTCAACGCTTGCCTACGGGACGAGGTTTTCCCGGTACGATGGAAGGTGGCGAGGCTCGTGCTGGTCAGCAAGGGAAAGGGAAATCCCGAATCGCCGTCTGCATACCGCCCGTTATGCATGCTAGACACGGCTGGGAAAGTGCTAGAGAAACTCATCAAGGGAAGACTCACTGACGCGATTCGTGCTGCTGGGGACCTATCTCCTCGGCAGTACGGCTTTAGAGCAGGACGTTCTACCATTGATGCGATTGCAGAGGTGGTGAACGCGGTCCAAAAGGCAGAGGCATATAGTCGCACCAAGCGACGGATCGTCCTGTTGGTGACACTCGACGTCAGGAATGCCTTCAACCCCGCTAGATGGGTGGATATTCTGGACACGCTGGAAAACTCTTTTCAAGTTCCAGAATATCTAATGCGGCTTTTGAGGAACTACTTAAAGGACCGAAGCCTGCTCTACGACACGACACAGGGCCAACGAAGGATGGAAATTACATCGGGTGTTTCCAAAGGATCTATCCTTGGTCCGGACCTGTGGAACGTGTCTTACGACGGGCTACTGAGACTTGAGATGCCAGATGAGTCGCGCTTGGTCGGCTATGCGGATGATGTTGCGGCTCTGGTCGCCGGACGCACCGTTGAATAAGCGCAACTTAGGCTAGGTATGCTAATGCGCCGAGTGACGGACTGGATGACTGCTCGCGGTCTCAGTTTAGCACTGGAGAAAACCGAAGTGGTCATCTTGACAAAAAGGAGAATCCCTAGAGTAAGGATGATCAGTATTGGAGATATACAGATCGAATCGAAGCCAGCGGTGAAGTGCCTGGGGCTACTGATCGACTCGAAGATGAGTTTCTCTGAGCAATTCAGGGCAACGGCTGAGAAGGCTGCTTCGGGAATATCGGCCCTGAGTCGACTTATGGCCAACGTAGGGGGACCCAGCCCATCAAGAAGTTGCCTCTTGATGAGTGCTGTATGGTCAGTGCTAATGTACGGAGCAGAGGTATGGGGCGACGCTCTCAGCAAGGAGGTATACCGAAAACGATTGAAGAGGAGGACTGAGAATTGCATCTTGGTATCCAACAGTCTCCGACTCGGCGGTGAGAGTGATTGCAGGCGTGATACCTGTCGCCCTCCTTGCTAGAGAGCGCCGCGCTATTTATCTGCGCCGAAACGAGGATGCGAGGGAGATGGTTGTCCGCGAGGAGAGACAACGCTCGCTCAACGATTGGCAGCAGCTTTGGAGGAATTGCACGAAGGGAACGTGGACTGCACGCCTCATCCCGGATGTGAGACCGTGGCTAAATCGAAAGCATGGTGAGACTGACTTCTATCTGACCCAGCTTTTGAGTGGGCACGGGTGTTTTCAGTCTTACCTGCACAAGATCGGCAAGTCACGGTCTCCCGATTGTCAGTTTTGCCCAGGAGAGGAGGACAATGCCTGTCATACATTTTTTGCGTGTACCAAATGGGCCAGGCTGCGAAGGGAACTCTACAGGGAGACGGGAGAGCTCACCCCGGATAATATAGTTGCGGTGATGCTCGAATCGGTTGACAAATGGAACCAGGTGGCACATTATGCTCGGGCAGTCCTAAAATATAAAAGGGACTCACAGCAGCCGGAGGCACTGGGGCTGGGGGATCGCTCTTCTGGCAATTCATCTTCCCCTCTCCCCTCCCGCTAGGAAAGGGACTCCCCAGCTTGAAGGCGCCCCACGGCGTAACAAAATGAGACCTGGCCCGAAGTAATGTGTCAAACGGTTCCAGGCTAGGTTCTCAGATTGACAGGGGAGGTGTTTAGTGGGTAGTCCAAAGGTTTCCTCCATGGGAGTCCCACACTGCCAGACTCGGCGGGCATGAATACCTTCAACTCCCTACCACAAAAAAAAAAAAAAAAATATATCCAACATTGTTTTCTTATATTGCACTTTTCCCCACGTTCTTTCCCATACCTTGGACTCAGGTGTAAAGTTTTCTTTTAAATTCCTATGCAATCCGCGCACATGCCGCTGCATCATCATAAATACAAAACAAGCTCAACTCGGTAATTAGAGTAAAGTAGATCTGCTGATTTGTGTAAAATGCAAAATATGTTGACTCAGTTTTTGTAAATTATTAAAGGAGGCAAACGTGGTGTAAGGGTGTAGTGGTTTGAGCACTAAGCCCGTAAGTCGAAGGTCTCTGGTTCGAGTTTCGTTGGTGTCAACTAGATTCAGTTCGAGTTATTCTTTGGACAGACTATAAGCCTGTACAGTTATGATACGTGCTGGTTTGAAATCAGAACACATCGCAGCTGGGTGGACGGACACACGGCAAAAGCGTGATAATGATCATATCACCTTGTGGAGTGCCGATACATTCGGTCATGACAATGAGATACTCTAACTATCTCTCAGCGAAGGCCCGAAAGTGGCTGTAGTGCTACGAAAAAAAAACGATTTTTCAGTTGTTAACAAGACGTCTTGCGAATAAATTGTTTTCAAATTTTCACAAAATAGTGTTTTACTACAACCGTGCGTGGAAGCACTTGAGTGTTACATATTTTTTTAAAACTTGGTAGAAAACCTTTGTTAACTGGCGCCCGAGCTAAAAAAGCTGTTCTCGTGAGAACACGGCTATCTGTCGCTGCCCGTAGCATTAAAATTACGCAAACAAATTAGTTAAACTGCAATTTTACGTAAATCCGCGAAAGAAGTAAAAACCGCGTGAAACGACGTAAGATAAGTGTTCCAAGAAAATAGTGTGCGAAACGCCTTTTCGAGGATTACCAGCAATAGGCCCGAAATGCCCTTCTTCAATTAAGGACCATATCGCAAGGGCAATAGTTGACGTACCGCAGTAGGCAGCCTCCAAGGATCAACGGTTGGTGCAAAAATGAAGAATACGCTACTCTGAAATCAAATATGAAGATACTTTTATACTGCTTCATGTAAGTTTGCCTCTTCTCATTAACAACTAGTAATTTTTTCAAGATTTGTCTGCTAATCAAATCAATCTTGCTAGGTTTTTCTCCTCTTTTTATTAAAAACAACATTTTTCCAGTCATTATTTGAAAAGTCATTTAAATTAAATTAATATATAGATTTTGTAAATTTTTTACCTTCATCCAATTGTATAAAAGTGAATTAGTGAACTATAAATAGAGTTCAACTTGCGAGTGTTTCGTGTTTTTCTGAATTTTTTGATTTAAAATGGAAGAAAGTAAACTAAGTCTTGTTCAATAGACTGGTGCGGCAAACGCGCAAATTGATCATAGTAAGAAACTCGAGAATAGATTGAAAGCTCTTGAACAAGAAATAAAATCACGTCCGGCAAATTTTTCCACATCGACAGATCCTGCCACACCTAAAACAGAACAGGACCTTCAAGATATAAAGAGGTTACCTGATTGTGTCAGAGATCTGCAGCGATTCGATGGAAATCCGGTACAATACTACAAAATGGTTCGCCACAAGCCCATCTACCGGGAACTTTAATGTTACATTAGACAAAAAATAAGAGGCCCGGCAGATGCTGCTCTCATTTCATACAACATCTTTGTTGAAAATTTGATGAGCATTAAAAAGTGTCTTACCCTACATTATGCCGATAAGCGTTATATATGGCCGCTGGAACATAAACTGCATTCCATATTTCAAAGGTCTTAAATGTCGATGAGTTTTACGCCAAGGTAAAACATCAACAACCCCTTTTGATTAATAAAATCAAAACGGAGGACTATTCACAGGAAACTGTTATTGACTTGCGCTTGATATTTTCGTACGCGGCCATAATGGAGACTTATCTTGAACGTTAATTGTGCAAGGACCCCGAACTCTACCAGAGGCACGCTTTATGTTTAGAATTTCAAAATTTAAATTACAAGAACTATCAAATCCATCAAAAGTAACAATTCAATTTTGGCTCCAGTGAATCAACTCTTTTCTTCAAAAACCGAACAAAATAAAAATAATCCAAATTTAACTCCTTATCCACGGTTAAGTACACCTCTTAGAAATCAGGTCTATAACATTCCTAGGAATATGCAGCAAAATTTATAGAATGTACCCCCTTCTAGGCCTAATTATCCAAATCCTCTGATCTGGATGGATGTTGATAAATCCTTGCAAACCAAGCAGATTGATTATATGAAAAGACTTTTTTACAATCAGGCTATTAAGCGTTCAAATGACTATGCGGTTTACCCAAAAAAAAAAAATCGCAGCGACTATTTAACTTGTAAACTCAGGAACAATCAGCATATACTGATTCACCTGAAATTTGTGATGATTCTGCTATACAGGACTCATCTAATGAGGACTATTTTGAACAGTCCCAAATTAATAACGATATTGGAGGCGATGATAGTGAGGTAAATTTTATGGTGGACGCCACTCTCGTGTACCATACTTAGAGTATATCTTGGGCAATGGAGAGGTTTTACAGTTTTGAATCGATACGGACGCAAATTAGAACTTTATGATTCCCAAGTTTTCCTTCAATGCAAAATTGATTACAACCCCATTTAATATACAATCGGCAGCAGGGGAAATACCTATT
This sequence comes from Odontomyia ornata, assembly GCA_963969285.1. Taxonomy (NCBI): domain Eukaryota; kingdom Metazoa; phylum Arthropoda; class Insecta; order Diptera; family Stratiomyidae; genus Odontomyia; species Odontomyia ornata. The sequence goes on along the minus strand of OZ017741.1, from coordinate 133,176,157 downwards.
AACAAAAAAGTTACCGGGCCGTTTTTCAAAAATGTTGGGAATAGTACAATTTTAGATTTTTAATGGTCTACTAGGGTTGAAGTCCTTTGGTGGTATACTCGGTGATAATACCTTCAAATAGTTAAAAGCGATTATAGAAAAAACAATATTTTGAAAATCTCCGCAACATTAAAATACCCTTAAAAGCGAAACAATCCAAACAAGTCAACAATTTGAATATCGCACACTATCATCTAGATTTTCAGACTAGGATCAAATTGGACACAATACTAAGCAAGCATTCTAAACTTTTTGGCCCAGTAACTGACGCGGAAATTGTGGAAACAGGTGTTAGGGCTATCAAATCCCATCTACGTCAAATTATCCCCGTATCCTGTAAACATGAGAGACGAAGTTGAGAAGCAAATTGAAAAGATACTACAAGATGGAATTATTCGCCATCAAAGAGCCCTTATAATCCCCCAATATGGATTGTGCCTAAGAAACCCAATAAGTTAGGCGAAAAACAATATCGCTTGGTCGTTGAATATAAAAGATTTACCGCTGTCACCATATCAGATGCGTATCCAATACCCGGTATTACTACACTACACTACACTTGATCTTATTTCTGTGTTTCGCCAAATCAGGAGGAAGGAAAATGATATCTAAAAAACTGCCTTTTTGACCGCAAATGGCAAACACCAATTCTCAAGGCTGCCTTTTGACCTCAAAAATGTGCCTGCTATTTTTCAGTGCATGATTGACGATGTTTCGAAGCCATTTGTGGGAAAAATCTGTTTTGTCTACATTGACGACATAATTATCCTAAGAGAAACCAAGGAGGAACACTTTTGAAATTTAGAGACAATACTTAATCAATTAGAGAAATCAAATTTCAAAGCTAATTTGGAAAAATTCTACCTTCCTTAAAAGTCAAGTTCATTTTCTGGGTTACATTATATCGGACGCAGAAATCCAGCCCGATCCGGACAAAATTTTCGCTATTAGTAATATGAAGTCTCTATCAAACTTAAAAGACTTAAAGGCTTCCCTGGGTATAGCGTCATATTACAGAAAGTTTATTGAAGATTTTGCAAAAATAGCAAAACCGTGAATCAACCTAATTCATGATGAAAATGCGCAAGTTAGATCCAAACAATCCAAGCGCAAAGTTATTGAATTTGGCAAACCAGAAACTGAAGCATTCAATACCTTGAAAGCATTACTTCCCTCGTTGAAGATTTTAGCATTTCCAGACTTTGAAAAACCGTTTTAGCTTACAACTGATGCCTCGAATGGCGCCATTGGTGCTATTGCAGGAAGACATTGAAAAAGACAAGCCGATAATATATATATATATATATATATATATATATATATATATATATATATATATATATATATATATATATATATATATATATATCTAGATCACTTAATAAAATGGAAGAGAACTACGTTACTAATAAAAAGGAGCTTTTAGCGATAGTTATGGTACTAGACAAAATGAGAACTTATCTTCATGGAGCACGAAAGATTAAAATTTTAACCGATCACTAGCCGTTGACATTTGCTCTGAGCAATGCAAAGCTCAAACGCGAGCAAGAAAAGAGGAATATAATTATGAATTAATTTATAGACCTGGAAAAACTAACTTCGTAGCAGATACTTTATCTAGATTGCCAATCGAGGTAGACATGCTACATTCAAGTTCCTCAACTGTTCATAGTGCAGCCTAAGACAACACCAACCTTGTTCCGTTCTGCAACGCTCCGATAAACGCGTTTGAGAAGCAAATCATAATATCTAAAGACAAGAAAATTAATGCATAGGAATAACCACACGCAGGATTTCAAAGACACTACATACGAATAAACAAAATGACGAGAGATAAACTAATAAAGATCTTAAAAGGTATACTTTCCCCAAACATCATAAATGGATTCCAGAATACTTCAAATAGTTTTTGCAGGATATCTATAAGGAGACTTCTCTAAATTTAAAATAAAAAGGGACATAGCTCAGGAAGATAACCAGTTGCGGATAATTCAACAGGAACACTGCAGAGCTCACAGAAATTATCGCGAGAGTAGGGAGCAGATTTTGAAAAAATACTACTTTCCAAAAATCACTAGCCTCATAAAGGAATATATTAAAAACTGCGAGGCTTAATACACCGACATATATGACCGCCACCCACTGAAACCGGAACTGGAAGCAACGCCAATCCCCGAATATCCAACAAAAATCCTTCATATAGACATATGTGCGATCATGGGAGAAAATTATTCAAATTGTAGCAACAAGTTTAGCAAATTTGCGAAGTTCTTCCGCATAAAGAACAAATTTATTTTACATCTTAGCCAAAAGATATGGAATGTTATTCATTATTTTTCAGTTCCCAGAAATTTAACCTCCGATAATGAGGATGGATTCATTAGCTCCATAATTCACAATGTTCTAGAGGAATAAAGTATTACGGTGTACTTAAAAAAAACCGCAAAAAGTGAAGTTTACGGTACAATTGAAAGGCTTCACTCAACTATTCTTGAAATCGTAAGATGTCTTATCAAAGAATATCCAGACTTCTCTGCAAACGAAATTATAAGCATTTCTATTGAATGAATTGTTGACTCCCCAGCTTCGACTACATACATTGATCTATCGAAATCACTGAATTTTGCATTAGTTAATGTATCTGAGTTTGTCTTCTTACTTTTCTCAACAAAATTAACTTTTTTATCTGACCTTTTTAACTTACAAATGGAGGTGAGATGTCCAACCTTTTTACAATAATTACAAGTCGATTTCTTTAATTTGCACTGTATCGATTGGTGATTTTTCCAGCCGCAATGTATACAAGGTTCCTTAGTTGTCATTGTGCTGTCCTTTTTCCGCCTTCCCCTGACGAAACTAACCTCATTTGAATTGGCTAATAGCTTAGATTCAATCATAAGAGCTTTCCGGAAGGCATCAGATAATTTTAAATTTTCATCTTCTTCGCATAAACGCTCGAATATCTTTCCCGATGTTCCACACACGAACTTGCTAACAACAAATGCATCCAATTGGGAACCAAACTTGCAATTTAATGCCAACTTCTTCAATCGTGCGTGCCACAAAGCAATCGTTTCAGTCTCCATTTTCTTTGCCTCAAAGAAAATTTTCCTTTCCCGGTATACAATAACTGGTGGCGTATATTGGTTGTTTAAATGGTTCACCAGTACATCGTAATCCAATTTGCCAGGTATCACCGGATCACACAAACATCGCAAAACAGCATACGCCTCCGATCCGATCGATTTAAGAAGTATCGCTTTTTGAATTTTCGGTTCTCTGCAATCGATTTCATCAAAATGAATCTGGAGCCTCTCGTGCCACAGCTGCCAATCGTCCTTATCGGGAACAAATTCCGGCATATGATTTGACAAAAATGTTTGCACGGAATCACTTGTGGATGGAGTATGAGGCATGGCGAACTTCTAGGTTATGCACTTTTTCACTCTGCTCTAACTTGATGTACAATAAAATTGCACTTATTCGCCTTTTTTAGGGTTTTGTAAAATAATTTTACAAAACCCTACTAGTTTCGCGACCAGTCTGTCCGTCTGTCCGTCTGTCCGTCCGTCCGTCCGTCCGTCCGTCCGTCCGTCCGTCCGTCCGTCCGTGTGTCACAGCAGTTTTTCTCGGAAACTACTTAAGCTAGAAACATTAAATTTTGTGTGTAGGTGTAAAGTGGTGATCTCTTCAAAGTTCAACTACAAAAAAATTTTATAAGGTATTTAAGGGGGGTCTCCCCATATAGGAGAGTGACCCCCCGAAAAAAAAATTTCATTGAAGGTAGCCGATATGGGTATCAAATGAAAGGTCTTGATGAGAACTTTTCAAAACAGGTCTTAGTTTGGCAAAATTTACTTCGAGGGGCGCACAGGGAGGGGAAATACACGAAAAATTTGTGTCCCCCCCCCCTCGCGATTGGACACCTGGGATCGGAAAAATCTGAAAAAAATCACGGATACAGGCCTTGGTGCGTACAATAACAACAAATACATGAGAAGTCGCAATTCACTCAACTTTGTTAGTAATAGTATGATTTATCGATTTTATGTTTTCTTGAATAAAATCATAACGGTACCCTTAAATTCAATGAAATTTAGTACGTAGATGTTTATTCATAAGATTAATCTATCCTGAAAGTTTCATAAAGATTGAATAATATTTAGCGAAGTTATAGCGGTTTGAATTTTCCTGTATTACTATGGAACAATATGCGCTGCATGTATTACTATGGCAACATATGGCTATGGAACAACATGCGCTTTTTACCGACTCAGACACTACAGTTTTGCTAGGATTTGCATGAAAATTTCAGGAATGATAGGTGTCATGCGTATCTTTGAGAATCGGTTCAGCTAGTAGTATCAGTAATCGTAAAACAAGATAGTGGCTGTTTTAAATGCGAAGATTGAATAATTTGGAGTTATTTTTTCCCAACTTCAACGTTTAAGGTGCATACTTTGAACACTTGATTCAATTGAATGAATGACTGAAGATGAGTACCTACAATTAATGCTCATAAGTGAAATAAGTCAAGGAGGTGGGAGAGAGCTCCTAGCAAAAGGGTTTTGGAACCATTCTAGGATTCGAAAAAATTGGCCATGAATCGATGATTTCAGCACAGGAGAGTGGCCCCTGAATAAAAATTCATTAAACGTAGCCGATATGAGTATGAAATAAAAGTTTTCATGGGAGCTTTTCAAAACAGTTGTTAAACTGTCAGTTTTTGCTTCAGTGGGGGCACAGGGGGGAAATACATGAAAAATGTGTTTCCTCCGTCGCGGGTGGACATCTGAAATAATTATCAAGGGAGATATTTATGAGTGTAACAATACCAAAAACCTCAAAGTCGAAATTCATTGAACTTTGTTAAAAATAGTATGATCTTCGCATTTCATATTTTCTCCAATAAAATCGTCTTTGACATGTTTCTTGATTTGATTCGATCTGGTGACTGCATTTTGTAAATTGAATACAAAACCCTTCTGACATGAGCGTAGGTCTGTTTACCCAACTTGTTTTTAACTAAATCTACAACAAAATTGCACTTTAATTAAATAAACGAATATAACAAACTTTGCCTGTTGAAATTCAACTGAAAAGTCTCCTCGTCGCCAATGTGGTGTATTGATAGGCCGAAGGTTCGATTAGAAAAAGGGGTTGATTCTTTATTGACAGAAGAATATATACATATGTTTGTCATTTAGTACAAGAGTTAAGTTAGTCATTTACAAGCTTAAATAAGTATTGCCAGATATAATACAAATACTTAACAATAATTCATTTCTCTCTGTAACCCAGAAAAAACCAATAGTCAAATTTTTTAACAATTCCTAGCGTATAAATTATCAACTCTTACATGATTTTAAGGGTAAGCGTAATAAAAACTTAAAGCAGGAAATCCAACGGAAATAAGAACATCAGTTTAAGAACCATAACAAAACAAGTTGGGTAAACAGACCTACGCTCATGTCAGAAGGGTTTTGTATTCAATTTTCAAAATGCAGTCACCAGATTGAATAAAGTCAAGAAGCATGTCAATGACGATTTTATTGGAGAAAATATGAAATTCGAAGATCATACTATTATTAGCAAAGTTGAACGAATTTAGACTTTTGAGGTTTTTGTTATTGTTATACTCATAAATATCTCCCTTGATAATTATTTCAGATGTCCATTCGTGAGGGAGGAAACCACATTTTTCATGTATTTCCCCCCTGTGCCCCACTGAAGCAGAAACTGACAGTTTAACAACTGTTTTGAAAAGCTCCCATGAAAACTTTCATTTCATACTCTACCGGCTACGTTTGATGAATTTTTTTTTCAGGGGCCACTCTCCTGTACTGAAATCATCGATTCATGGCCATGTTTTCGAATCCTAGAGTTGTTACAAAGCCCTTTTACTAGGAGCTCTCTCCCACCTCCTTGACTTGTTTCACTTATGAGTAATAATTGTAGGTACTCATCTTCAGTCATTCATTAAATTGAATCAAGTGTTCAAAGCATGGACCTTGAACGTTGAAGTTGGGAAAAAATAACTCAAAATTATTCAATATTCGCATTTAAAACAGCCACCATTTTGTTTTACGATTACTGATACCACTAGTTGAACCGATTCTCAAAGATATACATGACACCTATCATTCCTGAAACTTTCATACAAATCCTAGCAAAACTGTAGTGGCTGAGTCGGTAAAAAGCGCATATTGTTCCATAGCTATATGTTGCCATAGTAATACATGCAGCGCATATTGTTCCATAGTAATACAGGAAAATTCAAGCCGCTATAACTTCGCTAAATATAATTAATCTTTATGAAACTTGCAGGATAAATCAATCTTATAAATAGTCATCTGTGTACTGAACTTTATTGAATTTAAGGGTACCCTAAAGATTTTATTTAAGAAAACATAAAATCGATAAATCATACTATTACTAACAAAGTTGAGTGAATTGCGACTTCTCACGTATTTGTTGTTGTTGTACTCACCAAGGCCTAAATTCCTGATTTTTTCCAGATTTTTCGGATCACAGGTGTCCCATCGCGAGGGGGGGGGGGGGACACAAATTTTTCGTGTATTTCCCCTCCCTGTGCGCCCCTCGAAGCAAACTTTGCCAAACTAAGACCTGTTTTGAAAAGTTCTCATCAAGACCTTTCATTTGATACCCATATCGGCTACCTTCAATGAAATTTTTTTTTGGGGGGGTCACTCCCCTTTATGGGGAGACCCCCCTTAAATACCTTATAAAATTTTTTTGTAATTGAACTTTGAAGAGAGCACCAGTTTACACCTACATACAAAATTTGATGCTTCTAGCTTAAGTAGTTTCCGAGAAAAACTGCTGTGACACACGGACGGACGGACGGACGGACGGACGGACAGACAGACGGACAGACGGACAGACAGGACGCGATTTTAGAAGGGTTTTGTAAAATTATTTTACAAAACCCTAAAAAGGTCAAACCAAGGGTACACGAGCCTAGTGACGTAGTACATAAGATCGATAAGCAGATTAAACCTAAACATAAGCCTCTTTATAACAAAGAAACAGTATCAAAGGATAACAAATAACGATCAATACTAACAATGGGAAATGAGTCCATGAGTCCCATCTGAGAAATGTCTCATCTTTTTCAAGATAATCTTGGGCTCACATACATCAGCTAGACATCTAGGAATACAACAACCCCATCATGTCGATGAAAATAGCATTGGGTTAAATTATCAATGGGAATTTCAAAATAATTCACACTGTTGACTTAAAGCAATACAACGAAATATTGACAAACATCGAACCTGCTATACAACATCGAGTAACTAAAACTAGCATCCTGCGACCGCAGCTTCACCAACAGCTATCTATTATCTCAAGCCAATTACAAAATAAAAGGATAATGGAGCGTGCCATAAACGGGATTGGATCCGCCTGAAAGTAGATCGCGGGAAGCCCCAACGCTACCGACTGGAATAAAATAGTTAAAACCGAAACAAAACCATAGAAAACAAAAAATACAAAATTGATAAATGTATTTCTAAGGTGTCTGTAGAGCTTTCAGATACATACAATATGGTAGAAGCAGACATTGATGTAAGGACCAATGGTAAGTTCGAACAGGTACTCTTCAACAAATTAACCATTCCTAAAGATGAAATTCAGGAACCCGCTCTGGCATGCTAACTTGCATCTAAAGGTATAGTAGACTCAAATCTCTTGGGCAATTGTATTAATCGAGCAGTGACATAAGCAAATTGCTCGAAAACCTTCCTATCCCCTGCTAAAAATTTTATGTGGCAGATTTGGGAAAAAATTTGTAACTAGTTTTATTCGTAATCGTCGTTTGTTGAATACTTTTTCTTCTTATTATTTTTATTAAATGTTATTTAATATCAATTTTCCTTTTTATTAAATGAAATTTTATATCAATTTTCCTTTATATTAAAATTTAAATGTTTCCCTTTAATAATATTCGTCATGAGAATTAACTTTTATTACTATTTAAAATCTTCATTTTCTTTACTTCAGTTAAATTTTCTTTACTTCAGTTAAATTATCATTACTTCAGTTAAATTTTCTTTACTTCAGTTATGTTTTGTTTAAAAAAAATGTTGAATCTGTACATAGAATTTCGAGTATGGGAACGATGCTATAATACAGCATTCCACGGATTGCATTACCAAATGCAAACTACAGTAGCTGGGCAAGGGGCTCACCTTCATCCACCGTAACAACGTGACGACACGGTAGACGACGGAAAAAAAGAGGAGAATCTGCTTGGGCGCGAGAAAATCACCGTTGCGGGATGCAGATTCGGCTGGATTGAAAATAGCAGGGAGTCGGTGACGGATCGCGACACAACGCGAACACCACGAGGAAAAAAGGTTGAAAGTGGGAAAAGCTGTCGCGATGTTCGCTATAAATGGTTTAATTAATAAAACGATGTTCAGAAGGTGATGTGATGGAGTTTATTTGGATGAAAATTAGCTTTAATTGGCGTAAATGTAATTGCAAAAGATTATATATTAGTAATCTCGTCGTCGAAATAGTGGCGCGCCGCGAGTAATAGATCTGACAATGCTTTGCGTCAACAGTTATGCGAAAAGGTTCCTAGTGGTCCATGAATGATGAGTTCTGGTTGATGTGCCGGGAGACTGAAGTGCATAATAAAACCATAATACAATTTAAATTCTAGTTGATTAATGAGTATTGACAATTTGCGTGATAAAATCATAGAAATAGATGACGTTGGAAAGAACAGTGATGATAAGAGCATAGGAAAAAGTAAAGATCAATTGTAAATTTCTGTCCGGATGTACAAATAGACATAAAAGAAAAAAGAAATCAAGTAGATGCTAAAAATTCAGTTTGGCCACTTACGCGTACTAAGAAAATCATGGAACTCGATGAAAATGTAAAATTGATAGTAAGAACGACATTCCAAAGTTCAAGCTTTTTGGTAATCTGATGGGCTCAATTCCAGTAGGAGTTGCTAGCAATAAAATTAAAATAGCTTAATTTGAAAAGAGCTATGAAAGTGCAGTGAAGAGTATTTGTCAGTGTTTTCACGAAGAAAAATACACAAAAAGGCAATCACACTATGAAACAAGTTTAATCAGGAGTGTGAGCATGGCTCAAAGTGGAAATACGTAATTGGATTTTTGCATATGTAGGATACTTAAACTCGAAATATTGTGTATTGCGTTAACTGTAAGTGACGAAAGGGATTGATAATTGTGTATCGTATCTTCTATGGCAACTTCTTGTTGGACTGAATATTTGACGAGGAAAAGGATAACGGTTGGGGCGCTGTTAATCGTGAGCTTGATTATGCCGGGTCTTGTAGAAACAGGAGATGGCACATTTAAGACGGTTTAATCGAAGTGATGTAATATTTATATGCACTGATGTGAGCCTTGGGCATAGAACTAGGTCTAAGCTAAGACCGTGTTTGTGAAATATACGTTTTAAGGGTACGCAGTAATCAGTTTTAGTAGAATATTGGCAAACTATTGACCCAAGTATTAGTTTCAAGTTTCTGGCTATCATGTTCGATATCGTAGCAAGGCGTTGTTCTGTAACTTAAAAGAGATGGTATTATGTGCCGTCCTAATGAATGACGTATAATCACACTTGTATTTCAACTAATATAACAAGATTGGTTTCAGCCTTGCCTACCTCTCGAGGTGTGTGGACGTAGAGATTTCCAGATTAAATAGATGCATGTTACTATCTCTCATATTAAGTCTAAAATAAATTTATATGTTCAATGGGATTTCAGCAGTATTGTATCACCACATCGTCAACAGGGGCTTTGCGAGGATGCTGGTGATGACCCGTTTGCTTTCCTTCTATTTACAACATATTTATATTTATTCACATATTGATTCGTTCATTATATATTATATTTTTTAAAGCCATATTAGTTGTTTAATACACAAAATCCTATTACAATCAAATTCTACAGAAATATTGAATTCAATTCAACCCACTTGAGCTTTATATGTACATACTTAACGTAGAGAGCTCTAAATAGAAAAATAATCTACTGCGAATATTTTTTTTCAAATCGAATTTCGTAAGGCTTTTCGTGTCAATCTGATTTCCAATTGGAAAACATTTAAAAGAAATTTTAATTTATTGTTGCATATATGTTTAGTGCCATTCAAATTAAAAATAAGTTATAATATGAATTGCTAAAATACTTGCACGGAACCGAATTAAAAAGAAATGCTTAATCAAAACTTTTCAAATTCGGTCTTTCCATCTCCTTCAACCTGACTGGGTATAGGACCCGCATCGATGGCAGGCTCTTCCGCTACTATGGGATAGCCATCGGGTGCACTCCTCGGTTTTTTTTTCCTTAACAGGGGCTCTTGCCGGGTAGAGTGGCCTTCCGCTCGCGTGGCTTTTTATGATAAAGAGCTATGTGATTTCATTGCAAAACGCTATAGTATAACCTGGTTACGTTTGTGCCTCTTTTTTGAAGGAAAGAGTCATACAATACAAAGTATTTTTGTATGAGTTCTTCACTCAAATCGGAAACACATGGCCATGTGTACGTTTGAATCTTGATCCGGTTGGCAGGGTGCAAAGGGGCACCACCTCCATCTGGATGCCCCACTCTTATTTGCAGGCCATAAGAATCATCGGGTAACGACGAAGCCCCCTTAAGTCCGTCTGTCTTCCCCAGGTCCAGTTCGTCCTTTTTCGTCTGCAATTTCTAACACTTAGCTGGTTATCTCCTTTTTAGGGTTTTGTAAAATAATTTTACAAAACCCTTCTAAAATCGCGTCCTGTCTGTCCGTCTGTCCGTCTGTCTGTCCGTCCGTCCGTCCGTCCGTGTGTCACAGCAGTTTTTCTCGGAAACTACTTAAGCTAGAAGCATCAAATTTTGTATGTAGGTGTAAACTGGTGCTCTCTTCAAAGTTCAATTACAAAAAAACTTTATAAGGTATTTAAGGGGGGTCTCCCCATAAAGGTGAGTGACCCCCAAAAAAAAATTTCATTAAAGGTAGCCGATATGGGTATCAAATGAAAGGTCTTGATGAGAACTTTTCAAAACAGGTCTTAGTTTGGCAAAGTTTGCTTCGAGGGGCGCACAGGGAGGGGAAATACACGAAAAATTTGTGTCCCCCCCCCCCTCGCGATTGGACACCTGTGATCCAAAAAATCTGCAAAAAATCAGGAATGTAGGCCTTGGTGAGTACAACAAAAACAAATACGTGAGAAGTCGCAATTCACTCAACTTTGTTAGTAATAGTATGATTTATCGATTTTATGTTTTCTTAAATAAAATCTTTAGGGTACCCTTAAGTTCAATGACACAGATGACTATTTATAAGATTGATTTACCCTGCAAGTTTCATAAAGATTGAATTATATTTAACGAAGTTATAGCAGTTTGAATTTTCCTGTATTACTATGGAACAATATGCGCTGCATGTATTACTATGGCAACATATAGCTATGGAACAATATGCGCTTTTTACCGACTCAGCCACTACAGTTTTGCTAGGATTTGTATGAAAATTTCAGGAATGATAGGTGTCATGTATATCTTTGAGAATCGGTTCAACTAGTGGTATCAGTAATCGTAAAACAAAATGGTGGCTGTTTTAAATGCGAAGATTGAATAATTTTGAGTTATTTTTTCCCAACTTCAACGTTCAAGGTCCATGCTTTGAACACTTGATTCAATTTAATGAATGACTGAAGATGAGTACCTACAATTATTACTCATAAGTGAAACAAGTCAAGGAGGCGGGAGAGAGCTCCTAGTAAAAGGGCTTTGTAACAACTCTAGGATTCGAAAACATGGCCATGAATCGATGATTTTAGTACAGAAGAGTGGCCCCTGAAAAAAAATTCAACAAACGTAGCCGATAGAGTATGAAATGAAAGTTTTCATGGGAGCTTTTCAAAACAGTTGTTAAACTGTCAGTTTCTGCTTCAGTGGGGCACAGGGGGGAAATACATGAAAAATGTGGTTTCCTCCCTCACGAATGGATATCTGAAATAATTATCAAGGGAGATATTTATGAGTATATTAATAACAAAAACCTCAAAAGTCTAAATTCGTTCAACTTTGCTAATAATAGTATGATCTTCGAATTTCATATTTTCTCCAATAAAATCGTCATTGACATGCTTCTTGACTTTATTCAATCTGGTGACTGCATTTTGAAAATTGAATACAAAACCCTTCTGACATGAGCGTAGGTCTGTTTACCCAACTTGTTTTCGACTATGGTCGACTGTTATTTGACCCCGGAATTCGTGAATGCGAAATTCTTTTGCAGTGGGTCCTTGTACTGGGGGAAAGAACCCACCCCATGACACCGCAACGCTAGCCTGCCAGCGCATTCACGTGTCCCCAGATAAGGGCAACCTGGGCGAATCTTACCATCCTCTTTTTCCGAGGCAGCAGAACATCGCTGCAGTCCTTTACGAATGTAAACATGCTTCAATCCACTACACAATGAGGGAATTAAAACGCTGTTATCCGCTATAGAAACACTTCCTTATAAAGATAAAATCGAAGCAATAGAATACGTTTTGGTAAGAGAATCTCTCCTTCCATATGTAATTTTCATACCTACAACCAAAACTACAGAATTCAACTATGTTCTGGTTCGCCCGCCAATCTGAAATAATAAAATGATTCATGTCAGTTACTCTAATCTTTTTATAATGCGATCCGAAAAATTTAGCATGGTTGGTAACTGTTACGAAATTCGTTATCTGACTATTTGCTAGAGATATCATCTCCAAGAACTTAGAATAAACGGTTGTCTCGTACAAGTTTTGGATGGGCATAATGTTGACTGTGAATACGAGATTCATAATAAGCCCATAGTCAAATGATCGATTCAAATTCAGTTTTTTTAACAAATTTTCAAGGGAAAATCAGGCATAGCAACTCATCAAAATTTTTAAACGGTACCTTTTCAATAAATTTCCAAAGCGATTTGATCATGATCAATGACGCAATACACACAAGCATTGAAGTTAAAAAGTTCTACTCACCTCCTTCTGTCTAGAAAAATAGTATAACCCAGAAAAGTATAAAGCTAAATCTGGAGTATTTGCACAAATTGCATTTGGATGGTTTGGAAAAATTAGGCAAAATTTTAAATGATAGCGTTGTATCCATAACGTTTGATGTTGCAATCTTCACCTTTTTAATCATTTTTCCAGCAATATTCATTTACATTTTTTGCTACAGCAGGACTAAGCTGTAATTACCAAAGTCCAATCTAAGCTAAAATTACCTGAATCCAATCAAATTATCCTTTTGATCTGTTTGACACCGATTTTACGGAGGGGGGAGTTAACACGCCATTATCTCCAACATCTTTTTCTTACATTGCACTTTTCCGCACGTGCTGTCCCATGCCTTGGAGTCAGGTGTAAAGGTTCCTTTTAAATTCCCATGCAATCCGCGCACATGGTTTTCACAACCATTAAGAACATTAACAAACGAATGTACTCGAAAACCCGCCAAGCATGATCAACATCTGAAACTGACGTCACGGCCCATTCATTAACCTGCTGAAATATTCCAGGCAGTTCGCTAATGTACGAGAAATGGATTGAATGACTAGAGACCCTATATAAAGGCAAGCTGAATGAATGGGGGGATTATTACAACCGCGATAGTAAACTGCGATATGGTGGAGCGCGAAGTAAAGGCGATATTGATTGAGTGATTGTGAAGTGATAGACAGTAGTAATAAAATTTGATAGACAAAGTGAAAAAAAAAATTTGGTGAAATAGTTAAAAATTAATGATTATGTATTCTTAGAAAATAAACTCTTTTAACTTTATTTAAAAGACATTGCGTTTTCACTTTCCCGGAACATTAAAATTATTGGCCGCGAACCATAACACGCGACTGTGGTGCCGAGAAGTGAGAAAGAAAACTTTTAAAGTGAAAACTTATAAACATTTTTCTAAAAATGCACAATAGTTAAATGTAACGAATTGATAAAAATTCCACTAAGCTAACATTAAATCAATTTACCATCGTGGAGCTTAAGGGAGAGGCAGAAACGCCAAAATCAAAGGAACCTGAAGATGCACTGATGCAAATATTGATGCTGATGTAGCAAGAGCAGCGACAGCAGTCATCCTGTTTAACTGCCAGCCTAGACCAGAAGCTGGACGAACGAGCACTCAAAATCAAGGCAGACATCACACAGAAGCTGAAGGAATAATCAGCGAAGCTGGCCCAACAAGCGATAAAAATCAAGGCCGATTTCGAAAAACAGTCAACCGAAATAAAAGTGGAGTTCAGTAGTCTGAACAAACAAATTATGTGCGTCGAGGAAAAGGTTTACCAGGTCGAGGAGAGAATGAACCATGAGATGAAAAAAATGAAAAAGGGACTGGAAGCAGCGAAAGCAGTGGTAACCACCTCAACAGCCCCACTTACAACCGCAGCGCAAAGCTCATCCAGAAATGTGAAAGCGCCAATATTCGACGGGCAAACGGTCCGTAGAATTCACAAGACCCAGTTTGAAGCCGCCGCTAGGGCAAATCACTGGAAGGAGCAGAAACGAGCAACTGCACTGATTCTTGCTCCAAGAGGCCCAGCTGCCGAGCTTTTGCAGACTATCCCCATTGAGTTGCACTCAAACCCAGCTGCTATAACGAATGCGCTCGACATGCCTTATGGAGACGATCTTCTGAAGCAGATTCATCGGTCACAGCTACGGCATCGGATGCAGAAGTCTGGCGAAACCCTACAGCAGCTAGCTCAAGACATTAAGCGACTGGCGCTTTTGGCTTACTCAGCTTATGAACCAGAACATTGAAATGACGCAGCAACAGAAGCATTTGTCAGTGCATTAAGGGACCAAGAATTGCAACAAGCTGTGCGTTAAGCTCAAAAGCAAACGGTTAAGGATGCATTGGCTTATAGCCTGAGCTTCGAGGCAGCGAAATATGTGACTCGTACCACTGCTCGGGTTCGCAAGGTAGTGACAGACGAGTGCAGGTGTGAGCGCGTGGAAAATGAGCAAGACCTGAAGGTTAATGGTGCGCCTAGATGCTGGAATTGCGGTGAGAAGGGGCACCTCCAAAGAGACTGCAGGAAGCGAAGGAAACGGAGCTATTGTTCAGGATGGTGGAGATATAGACCGTTTCAGGAGCCTAGAATGGGAGCCCATCAAACTGAAGGGGCCATTTTTGTGGAACGGACGCTGGCTAAGAGGATCGACATACCCAGCGCCCCCAACACCGTGTCAAGACTACATCGTGGCGGAGCAGACTTATGCCTTTCTGGTCAAGTTGATGAACAACATTGCACCATAACAAGTGACACTGGTGTATCGATCAACGATCCGACCAGACCTAGTGAGGCCCCAACTGCTTTACAAGGGCAAAGTTCATGAAAATGCTGGCACCCTATCTCGTCATTCATGCCCAGCTAACTGCAAGCATTGCCGGCGAATCGACGAAAAGGAGCCGGCCGTTGATCTGCAAGTGATAACGGCCGAAGTCGATGAATGTTGGTCATCGGAAGAGATTCAAAATGCCCAGTTAACCGGTGAAGACATCAGACCATTGCTCGTATGGAAGGAGACAACTAGGTGACCTGAGCGGAAAGACGTTTCAATGCATGGCGCAACCCATGGGCACAATAGAACTCCCTTGAGGTGGAGGGTGGCGTACTCCAGCGGAAATGGGAAACGGCGGATGGCAGCTCCTATAGGATGCAAACTATACTACCCTAAAAGCCGAATCCACGATGTGGTTAAGAGGATGCACGAAGGATCCTCGCAAGACCACCTTGGTGTTAACAAACTGCAGGAAAGGTTTTACTGACTCCACGCTCAAGAAGACGTAGAGGACTGGTGCCGTAGATGCAAGAGTTGCGCTTCCGTCAAAGGTCCAAAGTGACGACTGAGAGGACAAATGCAAACCCATAACATGGGCGTGCCATTTGAAAGGATTGCTGTTGACATCGCTGGACCCTTACCATAATCCAAATGGGGAAATCGATACACGCTGGTTGTGGCCGATTATTTCAGCAAGTGGTCCGAGGTCTACCCCATACCCAACTAGGAAGCAACTACTGTAGCCGAACAGCTAGTATTAAATTGGGTCAGTAGGTACGGCGTACCTTGCGAACTACATTTGGTTCAAGGCCGAAACTTTGAGTCACTAGTTATTAGCGAAATGTGCGAGCTGCTGGGAATACGGAAAACGAGGACAACACCGCTGCATCCCCAATCTGATGGAATGGTCGAACGTTTCAACGGCACGCTCAATAAACATCTGGCCAAGATGGTTGACAAGAACCAAAGGGACTAGGACCGACACATCCCACTCATTTTAATGGCGTACAGAGCTGCCGAACATGCATCGACGGGTCAAGCCCTAGCCAAAGTCATTTTTGGAAAAACTTCTCATCTGCCAGCTGACATAAAGTTTGGAACACCCCCTGAGAAACCCCAAACGATTTCAGAGTACGCAAGTGAGCTAAGACACGGTTAAACCACACACATCGGACAGTGCGAAAATACCTCGAATCGGCTACTGACTGCATGAAGACCATGTATGATCTAAAGGCAAATTCTACTGGCTTCCAGCAAGATGACTTGGTGTGACTATATAACCCACAACGGCGGAAGTTGCAGCATAATTGGGAAGGACCATACCGAGTTACAAAGCGAATCAACGACGTCGTATACCGCATACAGGAACACCTTGAACCAAGGGCCAAAATGAAAATCGTGCACCTGGACCGTCTTGCCCCATATTACATCCAGGGAGAATTGACTACAACTGGCGACACATCTTTTCGGGGCGAAAAGAACTAAGGTGGGGGCAGTGTTACATGGTGGTTTCGTTGTAGGTGATGAACACTCCTCAGGAGCTGCCACACGCCATCACTTACAGGGCAGCTCGACCGCGTGGTCCCAAGGTGGGTATTGGACCTTATATACATGTGGGAACACACCCAACATGCAAGTTATACGAGCCGTAACCTTCCACATAGACTGTGGTTGTCGACTACAAAGTGTTGAGAATAATGACGCCAGTCTCCTAAGTGAAAGAACCACTTATTCTTTCACCCGGGCCATCTTTGGCTATCAACATGATAGCACATGTTCTTGGCCCGATAGAGACCAGCGTTTCCAGCAAACGGCTGGTGCCAGCAAACAGCGGTTTCGTTGTAGGTGATGAACACTCCTCAGGAGCTGCCACACGCCATCACCTACAGGGCAGCTCGACCGCGTGGTCCAAAGGTGGGTATTGGACCTTATATACAACGAAACCGCTGTTTGCTGGCACCAGCCCTATGCTGGAAACGCTGGTCTCCATCGGGCCAAGAACATGTGCTATCATGTTGATAGCCAAAGATGGCAAGGGTGAAAGAATAAGTGGTTCTTTCACTTAGGAGACTGGCACCATTATTCTCAACACTCAGTGTTACATGTACGAATAATTTTGTGAGCTACTCTCGCAATTGCTTTCACTACCATTAAGAACATTAACAAACGAATGTACTCGGAAACCCGCGAAGCATGATCAAAATCTGAAACTGACGTCAAGGCCCATTCATTAATCTGCTGAAATATTCCAGGCAGTTTGCTAATGTACGAGAAGTGAGTTGAATGACTAGAGACCTTATATAAAGGCAAGCTGAATGAATGGGGGGATTATTACAACCACGATAGTAAACTGCGATATGGTGGAGCGCGAAGTAAAGGCGATATTGATTAAGTGATTATGAAGTGATAGACAGTAGTAATGAAAATTGATAGACAAAGTGAAAAAAAAAGAATTTCGTGAAATAGTTAAAAATTAATGATTGTGCATTTTTAGTAAATAAACTCTTTTGACTTAATTTAAAAGACATTGCGTTTTCACTTTCCCGGAGAATTAAAATTATTGGCCGCGAACCATAACACGCGACAAGATGTTGACTCAGCTTTTGTAAATTATTAAAAGAGGCAAACCATTATATATGTGCAGTTGTTAACAAGACGTCGTGCGAATAAATTGTTGTCTAATTTTCACAAAATAGTGTTTGACTACAACCGTGCGTGGAAGCACTTGAGTGTTGCATATTTTTTTTTACATACCAGTAGAAAACCTTTTTAGGGTTTTGTACTAAAATACAAAACCCTATTGCAATCACGACCTGTGTCCGTCTGTCCGTCCGTCCGTCTGTATGTCACAGCACTTTTTCTCCGAAACTATAGAGGCTGCAGCCATGATACTTTGTGGAAAGGTCACAAGTGGTAACCTCTTGAAAATTCAAGGGTGGAAAAATTGTTCAAAGGGGTTTAAGGGGGGTCTCCCCGTATAGGGGTAGTCGAATAGGGTGTCATTATAAAGGTCTCAATGAGATCTTTTCAAAACAAGTCTTAAAATTGCCTTATCGGTACCGAGGGGGGCAGGGGAAGGGGAAATGTACGAACTTTTCGCGTACCCCCCTCGCGATTGGAAACCTTCCATCCGAAAAATCTGAAAAAAATCATGAATGTAGGCCTTAATGAGTACAACAACAACAAATACATGGGAAGTCGACATTCACTCAACTTTGTTAGTAAGAGTATGATTTATCGATTTTAAGTTTTCTTGAATAAAATCTAAATGGTACCCTTAAATTCAATAAACAGATGCCTTTCTATAAGATTGATCTTTTCTGAAAGTTTCATAAAGATCGAATAGTATTTAACGAAGTTTGAATTTTCCTGTATTACTATGGAACAATATGCCCTGTATTGCAAGGAAACATATGGCTATGGAGCCATATGCGCTTTTTATCGATTTAGACACTACAGCTTTGCTAGGATTTGCATGAAAATTTCAGGAATGATAGGTATCATGAAAATGAGTAGATACAATTGAAATAAGTCAAAGAGGCAGGAGAGAGCTCCTAGCATAAGGGCTTTGTAACCATTCTAGGATTCGAAAAAATAGGCCATGAATCGATGATTACAGTACAGAGGAGTGGGCCCTGGAAAAAATTTCATGAAAGGTAGCCGATATGAATATCAACTGAAAGTTCTCTATGAGAGCTTTTCAAAACAGTTCTTAAACTGACAGTTTTTGCTTCAGTGGGGGCACAGGGGGGGGGGGGAAATACATGAAAAATGTGTTTCTAAAAAATCTGGAAAAATTATCAAGGGAGATATCTATGGGTATAACTAAAACAATTACTTCAGAATTCACAATTCTTTCAACTTAGTTAATAATAGTATGATCCTCGAATTTCACATTTTCTCCAATAAAATCGTCTTTGACATGTTTCTTGATTTTATTCGTTGCTGGTTACTGCATTTTGTAAGTTGAGTACAAAACCCTTCTGACATGAGCATATGTCTGTTTACCCAACTGCCAGTTTGTCAACAAACTACCTTACTATACCCAATAAGGATTCGGGTGGAATGCAATAATTTATTCAAATATTTGCATGGCAGCATAGAAAACTTCTACTTAAAACAGATTGTTGCGCGAATGTCGTTTTGCTATCCGTCCGGAGTGTAAACGATTCTGCTTGTTTGTTACATTAGATAATTTTTACCTATCCATAAAGAATTTTCACGTCAAAGAGTAGGTATATAAATCATTTGTGGCAATTGTGAATATCGATTTGGCATACAATACTTAATCCTTTGTCCTGTTGGAGTATGATGAATGAAGGGTACACTAATAGCTTGGATAAACTAGTTTTCAATAGTTCTATATGAAGAAGCTCAGTATCTATTTCTGATAACATTGTCCATTGAGGTAAATGTTTGGGTTCACATCAGACTAACTACTGGTATTGTTAGTTTTCCACTCGGAGTCATTTCAAGCCTGAAGTGTGATATGGAGCTAAATTAAACATATAATTTCCAATTTTACAGCCACATTTTAAATGTCAACTTACTATATTTTATTTGAATATAAAATGAAAGTCTTTATCCACACTGATCATAGTTCCTACAATTTATTGAGTAGCAAATAATTTTGGCATAAACACAATTGGCACAGTGCTGCAACTCTTCGTTAAACTAATCAAATCGTACATTTCGGCATTTCAATCCTAATAGCCAGCACATCCTCGCACGCTCAAATTCACTAAGGTCTTTTCTAGTTTGCAATTATGCTCAGTTAAATCAAATGAAAGTAATTTAATTCTTTCGTTTATTCTGGAGTGTAAAGTGGACATGAAATGTCTCCTTTCATTTATGAATTGTCGATAGCTATGAGACTTTCGGTCATGGATAAACGGTTGTTCATGCCGTAATGCTATTCCATTCCAGGATTACTTTCTGACACAATGTACAAGCTATTTTCAATGCTTACCAAAATAGTGCGGTGTAAGCAACTGCTTTTGTTGGCAGCTAGTTTCATCCTTTTGGTGTGTTCAATTGTCCATCCCGGGGAATTGTAGTGAGTTGAGTTCCATTTCGTAGTTGCTGATGCCAATGATGATGCTGCCAGCGGGTTTATACCATTCGACTGAGCGCCTGTAGCAAAAGCAGCAAACCGACAGACTGGCCACAATACTCTGGCTAAGTTATACGTTGTCGTTTCGTATTATAGGAAGAGACCGTTTAGAGGAATTGCTATTGCAGGGCATTCTGACCAAGGAAAGGAAGTCCTTCTATTCAACAAAAAGCTTTGTAGAGATCCAACACTAGGTACCGGCGTAAGACTATGTAGTGCACTGCCAATTCAGAATTTATATTTGTTATGCAGCCATTCATGTATTTATTTATGCGACAACATCAACTCTGGTCTAAAATGTGAATGAGATACGAAAAAGCGTTTAAAAATTTAGTGTTCATAGCCGATACGTCGATATTCTTGACAATTTGGTTCCGTATTGTTTAAGAAAATTTTAATGAATGGATGTTTGTCTCGATGTCGCAAATATTGGCCAAATTATTAGGGTTTTGTAAATATTTTTTTAAGGTTTTTGTACTAAACTATAAAACCCTATTGAAATTGGGTTTATCTGTCTGTCCATCCATCTTACCGCTCATCCATCTGTGTATTGCAATTTTTCCGAAACTATAGCTGCTACAGATACCAAACATGGCAGGTTAATCAGAGGGAACTATTCCTTAAAAGTTTTAGTACCAGTAAATTGTTCAACGGCTTTTAAGGGGGGCCTATCCATTTCGGAACGTAGCCGCAAATTTTTTTTTATCCAAGGTAGTCATGTGGGATGTCAATTGAACGGTCTTGATGAGAGCTTTCCAAAACAGGTCTTAAAATAGAGTAACCAGATTTGTGCAAGGAGAGCAGAAATATACGAAAAATGTGTTCGTCCAGGTGGCTATTGGACACCTGTGATCTGACCAATCTGAAAAAATCGTAAAGGTAGGCTTTAGAAATTGAAATTCACCCAACTTTGGCTTCCGAATTTCACATTTTCCCCAATAAAATCGTATGGATATCGATAAACTTGATAAAATCTAATATTTTAGCAGCTTCACAGAAGGTCCTAATAGTTTACAAGTTTGAAGGATATCGAGTTAAAAATCTCAGATAAGATTAATAGCATAAATAATTTTGGGAACTCATGAAGTAAGTGATTTTTGTTACATCGCTACAAAATGGCGACGGTTGAAAACGGACCCACAATATATCTTCTTTTAAAAATATACATATATTGACGTGTATCTTGACTTTATTCGTTTTTGATGACTAAATCGTCTGTTGTGAACAAAAATCTTCTGATAGGAGCGTACGTCTATCTACCGTATTTTTTAGAGGTTCTTAAACAATTTTTTTCACAATATCCTATTAAAATCGGTACCTGTCCGTTCATCCGTCTGTCAATGTGTCACAGCAAGTTTTCTCAGGAACTGGATAAACTACATTCATTAAATTTTGTGAATAGCTCAAAACTTTTCAGCTAATTAAAATTCTACTGCTGACAAATTTCCAAATTCTTTCAAGAGTACTTCCCATATATGGATGTGACTCCTTAAAAATAATTTTTTTTTTTTTTGTGGTAGGGAGGTGAAGGCATTTATGCCCGCCGAGTCTGGCAGTGTGGGACTCCCATGGAGGATACCTTTGGACTATCCACTAAACACCTCCCCTGTCAATCTGAGAACCTAGCCTGGAACCGTTTGACACATTACTTCGGGCCAGGTCTCATTTTGTTACGCCGGGGGCGCCTTCAAGCTGGGGAGTCCCTTTCCTAGCGGGAGGGGAGAGGGGAAGAGGAATTGCCAGAAGAGCGATCCCCCAGCCCCAGTGCCTCCGGCTGCTGTGAGTCCCTTTTATATTTTAGGATTGCCCGAGCATAATGTGCCACCTGGTTCCATTTGTCAATCGATTCGAGCATCACCGCAACTATATTATCCGGGGTGAGCTCTCCCGTCTCCCTGTAGAGTTCCCTTTGCAGCCTGGCCCATTTGGTACTCGCAAAAAATGTGTGACAGGCATTGTCCTCCTCTCCTGGGCAAAACTGACAATCGGGAGACCGTGACTTGCCGATCTTGTGCAGGTAAGACTGAAAACACCCGTGCCCGCTCAAAAGCTGGGTCAGATAGAAGTCAGTCTCACCATGCCTTCGATTTAGCCACGGTCTCACATCCGGGATGAGGCGCGCAGTCCACCTTCCCTTCGTGCAATTCCTCCAAGACTGCTGCCAATCGTTGAGCGAGCGTTGTCTCTCCTCGCGAACAACGATCTCCCTCGCATCCTCGTTTCGGCGCAGGTAAATAGCGCGGCGCTCTCTAGCAAGGAGGGCGACAGGTATCAGGGCTGCAATCACTCTCACCGCCGAGTCGGAGACTGTTGGATACGAAGATGCAATTCTCAGTGCTCCTCTTCTCTGTACCTGTGCCAATCGTTTTCGGTATACCTCCTTGCTGAGAGCGTCGCCCCATACCTCTGCTCCGTACAGTAGCACTGACCCTACAGCACTCATCAAGAGGCGTCTTCTTGATGGGCTGGGTCCCCCTACGTTGGCCATAAGACGACTCAGGGCCGATATTCCCGAAGCAGCCTCCTCAGCCGTTGCCCTGATTTGCTCAGAGAAACTCATCTTCGAGTCGATCAGTAGCCCCAGGTACTTCACCGCTGGCTTCGATTCGATCTGTATATCTCCAACACTGATCATCCTTACTCTAGGGATTCTCTTTTTTGTCAAGATGACCACTTCGGTTTTCTCCAGTGCTAAACTGAGCCCGCGAGCATTCATCCAGTCCCTCACTCGGCGCATTAGCATACCTAGCCTAAGTTGCGCTTGTTCAACGGTGCGTCCGGCGACCAGAGCCGCAACATCATCCGCATAGCCGACCAAGCGCGACTCATCTGGCATCTCAAGTCTCAGTAGCCCGTCGTAAGACACGTTCCACAGCTCCCGACCAAGGATAGATCCCTGGGCAACACCCGATGTAATTTCCATCCTTCGTTGGCCCTGTGTCGTGTCGTAGAGCAGGCTTCGGTTCTTTAGGTAGTTCCTCAAAAGCCGCATTAGATATTCTGGAACTTGAAAAGAGTTTTCCAGCGTGTCCAGAATATCCACCCATCTAGCGGAGTTGAAGGCATTCCTGACGTCGAGTGTCACCAACAGGACGATCCGTCACTTGGTGCGACTATATGCCTCTGCCTTTTGGACCGCGTTCACCACCTCTGCAATCGCATCAATGGTAGAACGTCCTGCTCTAAAGCCGTACTGCCGAGGAGATAGGTCCCCAGCAGCACGAATCGCGTCAGTGAGTCTTCCCTTGATGAGTTTCTCTAGCACTTTCCCAGCCGTGTCTAGCATGCATAACGGGCGGTATGCAGACGGCGATTCGGGGTTTCTCTTCCCCTTGCTGACCAGCACAAGCCTCGCCACCTTCCATCGTACCGGGAAAACCCCGCCCCGTATGCAAGCGTTGAATGTGCTGAGCAGCAAGTCAGGACAATGGTGATAGACGAGCTGCAAAACCTCAGCTGGAACACCATCTGGACCTGGAGCCTTCCTCGCTTTCAGGGAGAGGCCTCCCTCCTCCAGTTCCAGCTGTGTGAAGAGTGGGCACTCGACTGCTGTTTCACCATGGACAGCGTCAACACGAACGGGATGGGCGGGGAAGAGTCCCCGCACTATCGCGTCCATCTTTTCCGCGTCATGTATACAAGGCTTCCGTAGGGCACCAGGTTTCCCCATGACCAGCTTGTAGCCAAGGCCCCACGGATCCCTATTTACATCGTCCACGAGGTCTTGCCAGCATCGGGCCTTGCTCTTGTTAATAAGCCTGCGAAGATATTTCCTGCCGGACCTGTATGCTGCTAGCCTAGTGTCTGCCTCCTCCCGTGTTCGCGCCCGCTGGGCCTCTCGCCGAAGTTTGTGACACTCGGTTCTTTGTTCGGCCATCTCGTTTGACCACCAGTATACTGGAGGCTTACCATGTCGGGGTCTCCGACAGGGCATGGAAGACTCGCAAGCAGCTATGATGGTACTCATAGTTGAGTTCACCAAGTCCTTGGCTGTAGGTCCTCCTCTCCCTGGCGGAGCTCCCAGCAATGGTGCGCCTGCCGTAAGCGCGTCAGTGAACCTCTCGACGTCCATCCTCCCAGTCCTCCATCCAAGGATTGAAGTTTGGGCATATGCACGCAGAGTGGCACCGTCGTGAATCTCAACAGCTATATACTGGTGATCACTAGCCGAGTAGTCCTCAAGTACTCGCCAGTTGTGTACTCTAGGTACCAGGGACTCCGAAGCGAGTGTCACATCGGGTATGGTTCCTACGCAACCCCAGCGGCGGAAAGTAGGGGTGTTACCAGTATTTAGGACAAAAAGCGCTGTTCTGGCCGCCATGTCCAAGATTTGCTTTCCCCTTGGGTCGGATTGTGGCATACCCCATTCGATGGCTCTAGCGTTGAAGTCTCCCCCGACCAGCATGTGGCCCTCTGTGTTCGAGACAGCGTCCTCCAGGGCATCGAGTTTGGTTCGAAAGGATCGCATTGCCTCGTTAGGCGTCAGATAAACACTGAAATATGTTATCCCTGAACACCGCACCCACACAAAACCATCCCCGCGTCCATGGCCCTGCACCTGAAGGCGGGCGCTGTCTCGAACCCAGATGGCCGAGGTACCAGATTTGTCAGGGTACCACGCTTGCGAGTCCTTGTTATGATGTTGCTCGCTCAGCAACAGGAGGTCAGCTTTCTTATCCCTCACAAACTGCTCAAGTAGGTCCTGGGCGTTTGTGCTTCGGTGCAAATTGACCTGCAGGATACGGATCATTTGAGTATCAATTTGGCTTTAGTTAGGGCCTCCTTGAAAACCCAGCATCTCCCTGTCCCCGGCTCATGTTTGAGGTCGCCGGGTGCTAGCTTAGCATCCTTGCAAAGAATGCATTTTGCCTCGTTCGTGCACTCCTTCCATTTGTGCCCCGTTTCACCACATTTGTAGCACAGAGATCTCCTGTCGGGCCCCTACAGCCACACGCGGTGTGTCCGTATTCGAAGCATCTGAAGCAGCGGATAGGGATCGCTCTTCTCCGTATCCTGCAGATCATCCAACTTATCTTAATTTTGCCCTTCGCCAGGATTTGCTGGGCGTCTTTATCAGCTAGTTCGACAATAGCCATGCGTTGCCCCCTTGTGTTTTCACGTGTCAATCTTGCCTTGACTTCACTTAAGCTGGGGAACTGCCTCCTAATGGCATCCTCTACTTCAGCTTCGTCCGTGACGCAGTCGAGGTCCCTGATTTCCAGGGTGGCCATTGGTTCAAGCGAGGCAACCGTTGCCGCATCTCCAAGAACCTTTTGAAAATAATAAAGATATCAAATGAAAGGCTTTGACCCGATCTTTCAGCATCAGGTATTTAAATTTCGATACTAAGTGAGAAAATACGAAAAAAAATTGTGTCCCTGCCTCACGATTGGATACTTTTCATGCGAAAAATTTGAAAAATCATCAAGGTAGTTCTTTATGAGTACAACAATAAATACTTCAAAAGTTGAAATTCGCAAAAATTTGTTAGCAACAGTATGATTTACCAATTTTATATTTTCTTGAATAAAATCGGGGGTACCCTTAAGTTCAATGAAATTTAACATCGAGATGGCTACTAACAAGACTAACCAGCCATGGAAATTTCAAATGGATTGAACAGTATATAAACGAAGATGCTGATTTAAATTTTTCGTGTTACAACAACAACAATGCACGGTTATGGAGCAATTTGCGCTTCCAATCAACTCGGGCACTATGGACTTGTTAGGATTTAGCATGATAGTTTCGGGAAGGATATACATTGTGACAAAAAGTACCCCGAAATATTTAATTATATATGAATAGTTATTTTGCCACCTTCAAAGTAATTCCAATCAGATGTAATATACTTACGATAACGATTTTTTAGACCTCAAAACACTTTTCATAAGCACTATATTATTTGGGCTGGCCTTCAACTCCTTCAGCGAGTTTTGTTTTATCTCTTCGATCGACGGAGCGGCAATTTCAGTTTGGGGAACAAGAAAATATCACAAGGAGTGAAATCTGGTTTATGCGGTGGTTGATCGATGGTATTTATTGCGTTTTTGGCTTTAAGTTCGGTCACAATCGTGGCTTGATGCGATGGTGCATTATCATCTTGCAAAATCCATGAATTGTTATTCCATTTTCGAGTGACGCTCTCATGCAAATGCAATACCGCCAAATCAAACTCCTTATTGATTGTCTGCCCCTCCGAAAAAAAATCATGATGCACCAAACCACGAGTATTGAAAAAAAACCACGAATATTGAAAAAAAACCATGAGCATCACCTTGATTTTTGAGTGGCTTTGGTGTGGTTTTTTCAGTTTCGGCTCGTTCTTTCCCCTCTATCCCGATGATTGTTGACTTGTTTGCATGTCAAACTCATAGATCCATGTTGTGAATGTGAGATTAGAATTCGCACGACCAAGCAGGTCCAAAGAGACCTAATCACGGTACTCTTTTTGAAGAAAATTAAGCATTCAAACAGGCTTGCGAGAGATTTCAAGCTCTCCTGCCATCTCTCTAACGCTTGCATGACGATTTTCAAGCAGCATATCCTTCACTTTTTAAAGGTTTTGTACTAAAATGCAAAACCCTATTGTAATCACGACCTGTGTCCGTCTGTCTGTCCGTCCGTCCGTCCGTCTGTATGTCACAGCACATTTTTTCCGAAACTATAGAAGCTACAGCCATGAAACTTTGTGGTAAGGTCAGAAGTGGCGACTTCTTGAAAGTTCAAGAACGAAAAAAATTTTCAAAGGGGTTTAAGGGGGGTCTCCCCATATAGGGAGGTGACCCTTAAAAAAAATTTTTCACTGTTGGTAGTCGAGTAGGGTGTCGTTGAAAAGGTCTTAATGAAATCTTTTGAAAACAAGTCTTAAAATTGCCATATCTCTACCGTGGGGGGCAGGCGAAGGGGAAATGTACGAACTTTTCGCGTATTCCCCCGCCCCTCGCAATTGGGCATCTTTCAACCGAAAAATCTGAAAAAAATCATGCATATAGGCCTTTATAAGTACAACAACAACAAATACATGAGAAGTCGAAATTCACTCAACTTTGTTAGCAATAGTATGATTTATCGATTTTACATTTTCTTGAATAATATCTTAACGGTACCCTTAAATGCAACCAAATTTTGTATGCAAATGGCTATGCAAGTTTCATAAAGATCAAGTGGTATTTGACAAAGTTAAAGTGGTTTGAATTTTCCTGTATTTCTTTTCTATTGTATTACTATGGAAACATATGGCTATGAAGCAATATGCGCTTGTTAACGACTCAGACATGAAAGTTTCAGGAATGATAGATATCATGAATATCTTTGAGAATTGGTTCAGCTAGTGGTATCAGTAATCGTAACACAAAATAGTGGCTGTTTTACATGTGAGGATTGAAGAATTTTGAGTTATTTTTCCCTAACTTAAACGTTTAAGGTCCATGCTTCTAACACTTGATTCAATTTAATGAATGACTGAAGATGAGTACCAACAATTAATATTCATACGTGAAACAAGTCGAGGAGGCAGAAGAGAGCTCCTAGCAAAAGGACTTTGTAGCCACCCTAGGATTCGAAAAAAAATTCTGATGCCATGAATCGATGATTACAGTACAGGGGAGTGGCCCCTGAAAAAAATTTCATCAAATGTAGCCAATATGAGTATCAAATGAAAAGCCTTAATGAGAGCTTTTCAAAACAGTTCTTAAACTGACAGTTTTTGCTTCATTGGGAGCACGAAGAATGTGTTTCCCCTCGCGATTGGACACCTGTGATCTAAAAAATCTGAAAGAAATTATTAAGAGATACGTTTATGGGTACAACAATAAGAAATGCCTCAGAAGCCAAAATTCGTTCAACTTTGTTAATAATAGTATGATCTTCGAGTTTCACATTATCTCCAATCAAATCCTATGGATGCCTTTAAACCCAACCTTACACAAGGTCCTAATACTCTGTAAGTTTGATGAAATTCGTATCATATTCACGGAAGTTATATCTATTTGAAATTTCTCCAATAACAACAACAATAATACACTATTTTGGTATTTTATGGACTTTCCATCGAACCAGACACTGCAGTTTTGATTTGATCTTCTTAAAATTTTCAGATAAGATCGATGACATAAATGGTTTTGGGATTTCATGATTTGAGTGATTTTTGTTAGTTGAAAATGGAGAAACAATGGATTTTCTTTTAAACGAGTAAATCTCTTTGACATGTTTCTTGATTTTATTCGTTGCTGGTGATTGTATCTTGTAAGTTGAGTACAAAACCCTTCTGACATGAGCGTAGGTCTGTCTACCCAACTTGTTTAATGTTTCCATCAGTTGAAGAGGTCAAAGTTCGTCCAGAACGAGGCATGTCTTCAACGATCTCTCAACTGTATTTGAAGGCTTTATGTAACTCGTAGGTTTGTGTTTATGATAAAACTGAATCAAAGTAAGCCTTTTTCAACATTTGCAATGATTCCGCAAATTTGGTTAGAAACACAAAATTTCAGACAAAGTCTTTGTTCGATATTTTTATCCATTGTAAAAATCTCAACGCACTACTGAGGTGTACCGACTGAAGCAGCTGCTGTAAGCTAGGTTGACAGATCGCACTCATATTTGGCATAGTAATTTAAAACAGTCCTACCAACTTAACAAAATACATTTTTTTTGGGAACATCACATACTCGGGGAATTTAAATTGCAATTTCCGGGTACTTTTTTGTCACATTGTATATCATGCAGATCTTTGAGAATCTGTTTAACGAGTAGTATCAGTAGTCGTAAAATAAAATGGTGACCATTTTAAATAAAAACATTGGGTAGATTTTTGTTATTTTTTCCCAACTTCAGCATTGAATGTGCATGTCTTGATGAAAACGTCCATTTTAAATGTGACACAATCATGATGTTTAGTAGGTTCTTATAGGTACATGAACAACAAATACTTTAGTTGTTGAATTTCACTCAACTTTAGTAGTTGTAGAATATGTGAATATAACAATTTTTCCAGTAAATTCATATGGGTATCCATAAATTCAAATTTGCGTATTCCAAGTAAAGACTTCTATTCGTTGGTAGTTTTATTAAAGTCGAATCTAATATGTGGACGTTTGAAAGCTCTTCGATTACAGCAAAAATAATGTACGGGTTTTCTATCATTTGGGCTTTCCATCGAAACAAACACTTCACTTTTAATTCGGTCTAAACCGAATTTTGAGATAAGATGGATAATAAAAATTTGCCTTAGACTTCATTCAGCCTTGGTTGGTAGTAATATTGCAAAAAAATGGGCGGTTGGTTGAAATTGAGTCGCACCGATTTTAAAGAGAGTATATATTTCTTACAGATGTCGCTTTAATTTTTCTGGAATTTATTCATTTAATGGTGTTTGCATATTGTAAATTGACAATAAAACCGTTCTGGTTTGAGCGCAGATTCGTCTACCCAACTTGTTTTAAATTTAGTTTCACGCATGTATTCATTTATATTTTTGAAATCAAAGCATGTTTATGTAAAATGTGGAGCTATGGTTTCGTGAGAAACTTTTTACAATACCCTTTTGACACCCGCATCATTCTGCTTTCCATCTACCCGTCCGTCTGTGACAGCAAGTTTCCTCAGGAACGATGGATCCTAGAATCACCAAACTGAAAGCTGAAAAATGGTGATGAAATTTTCGCTACGAGAAAAATATCAAGAGGTTTTAGGAGGTCTCCCCATATGAAGATGACTGACATGAAGTCTTAAAACTTCATTACCTATAACAATGCATGCTGAGGAAGAGAGAGAAAATGGATAAATTGTGCCCTTTCCCTCTTGATTGGGTACCTTTAAATGTAAAAACATAAAAAAATCACAGGAGTAGATTTTTATATTTATTAGGGCAACAAAAGTCTTAGATGTCGAAATTCACTCAAATTCATTAATAAAATCACAACTCATCAATTTTAAGTTCTGTAACGGTATCTTTTGACTCCATGAAAGTATTTATCAGATATTCATTCATTGGACTAAAGTTTTGAAAGAATCAATTAATATTTCATGAAGTTAGAATCGTTTCATATTTTTATAGCTTTGTGAAACAAATTTGACAAAGATTTATTTGTTTTGCATCAAACCTGTCTATTTGTCCATCTTTCCATCCGTGCATAGCAGCGAGTTTCCTCAAAAACTAATCTAACTAAACCTTGTGGAAAGGTCAGATCTGATGATCGCTAAAAAGCTCAAATCTTGTCGAAAATTAACGAAGTGACCCTTACACAATTTTTTAGGGTTTCGTGAAATAATTTTACAAAACACTACTAAAATTGTGACCTGTTTGTCCATCTGTTCATCCTTCCATCCCTCCGTGTGTTATAATAATTTTTCTCGCAAACTGTTTAAGTTAGAAACACCAAATTTTGTATGCAGGTGTTAAGTGGTGGTGGTGGATAAGCGACTCACATCAGCCAGGGAGGTCGAGGCGGTGGAATTGCTTGACTGGCAATTTCTCTTTCTCTCTCCCCTCCTCCTGGAGGAGGTATATCCTAACTAGGAAGACCTCCCTGTGTAGCCAAACGAGACCTGACCCCAAGTAATGTATCAAAGATTACCAGGCTAGGCTCTCGAGTTGACAGGGGAGGAGTTTAGTGGGTAGTCCCGTCATTCATGAGTAAGGAAGCTTCAAACTTTATTCTTAAATGACATTCAATTGAAACTACATGCAAAAATGTTTTGGACAGTGGTATTGTGGTATGAAATCACCTGAAGGGTCATCGAAGTTCAACTTTAATCGTAGCTAGGGCTTCCTGCATATCCGATACTGTTCCGATTCTATTTTATGGTTGAAATCTGATTTCAAATCAATACATTTGCAAAGAATACAGGGTACTTTCTTCACACATTCTTTTCTTTCATACCCCATGTTGCCACATTTGTAGCATAAGGAACTCCTATCAGGTTCTCTGCATGTCTGTGTGGTATGACCTTAACTAAAGTACTTAATGCATTGGAAATAACGGTACTCTGCCATATCCTGCAGATCCCCTATTCTATTCTTACTTTTGCCTGGCTCATAAGTTGTGTGGCGTCCTTCTTGGTAAGTTTGATGGCGGCCACATATTTTCCCCATTGTTTTAATGATTACTTCCTCTACCTTGGGTCCTTTATGATTATTTCCTCTACCTTGGGTAGGCCCACGCTGTAGTGAATGTTCTTGAGTTCAATTTTTACTATCGCTGGCTCCAACAAGGCTACAATTGCTCTATTGTCCAGAGCTTTCTTGACTGTAGCGTAGAATGCTTCTTTATCATTGGCCTCTGTTCCAAATTCGACCAGTACGAGTATATGGCCAGACCGGGTTGGTCACACTGCTTTGATGGCAGTTTTGGTTTCTCTGGGCTTTACATCTTCCTTGATCTTTCGCAACACATCTGCGTAGAATTGGCCATTTTGAGTTTAATGGAACCAGGGTGTTCTTCATGGCTTTTTTCTTTCCTGTCCTGTATCAGATTTTTTTTCGTGTTGGGCATCGATGAGAACTTTTTTGGGGCTTGGAGTTTTTTAGTGACTTTCTTAGATGCCTTTTGCAGTGCTACCTGAAGCCCCTAATCTAAACTTTTGTACCCATTGAGTGTCGCTTCTTTCTTCGTTTTATTCCAGTGCTGGAGGCCATTCTTTTACTGGTGTTTGGTGGAGCTATCTGCGCCTCCCTAGTAGGCACAGCCTTTTGATTTTGTTCAGTCTTCTGCTCTACTTTGGCCTTTTGCTCTGCTTTGACCTTCAATGAGCTTCGCTCGAAATACCCGGTTCGTTCTTGGAGCTCCTCTATGTTGAGGTGTCCTTTCCTTACACCTTTGCTTATGTTTTTCTGCGACTGTTATTTGAATTCCATTCTCTTCAGGATGATTCTCTCTTTTCGGACTAATCTTTCTTCCTGAGGGTGCTTATAGGCTATGTATCTTCTAACCACCACTTTGGATAAATGTTCTCGGTTTCAATTTCTAGATACAATGCTACAGCTTAGTTCAGTAACGGCACTTTATTGCGTTTCTTATTTTTGCTTTTTCTATCACAATTTTTTTCCGACTTCGGTGCAGTTCATTAAGAACACGCTCCTCTCGAGTAGAGTATTCGGGAGTGCGTGCACTTATTTTACTGCACTTGAACGATGCAATTACATTCGCCTGATGTGTGCTTTCTGAGCCTTTTCTTTCAGTCGTATATTTGTCTTCATTCCTTGAATCTTTAGTGTCTAGTATAGTCTTTAATGTCTTAGATATTGTTGTTGTTTCTGATGAGTTCAATGATGCCATATTTGTTGGGTTCTCCTTGGAGCCGCTATCTCTGTTTGTATGTGCAATCGCTTTTTTGGTTCTATGGTTATCTTTGCAGAGCTATACGAGGATTGACACCAGTCCTTACCAATCCTACCAAACCAAATCTGCACCACCAACTCAACGGAGGGAGCCTCAAATACACTCCGAGGCCTGCCAAGGCTTTACCAGGACGGAGACAGTATGATACTTAGATTGGAGCAGAGCACGCACTAGCGTCAGCTCAGTGGTACCGTTCCATGTAACAAGGTCCAAAATATCATATCCAATAGCCCTAAATGGATCTTTTAATTCAATGTCCAATTGATAGTCCAGAGATTGTTGCCAGATTATATCATACATCGGAACCCTACGGAAACTTCCGTTGCTCGGATATTGGAGGTGGCACTTCTCAAAGAGTACCGGCGTCCAAGAATACTCTTGTCACCCAGCAGTAAATTTTACCAATTTCTCTCTAATAGTGATCGTAGGATGTGGCATTTTAATGGCAGGAACCCACGTAAACTACATTTTTTCATCTATAAGGAAGCTAGCAATCTAAAATCGTATCATCTGAACAAAAACGGCCGCACAAATGTCAAAAAGCGTGCAAAAATTTATTATTATACTCATGATCATTACTTGATCAAATTAACCTATCGATGTCGTATGTTAAAGGCATATTCAGCAAAGACCAGCCCGCTACAAAAATTTGACATCAAAAGGCTCCAAACGGGGTCTATAGCCAAAAATTTCACGAAGACCCTCGACAACTAGCTGGCTCCCGTTCTATAAGACGCATTGTTAAAGACAAGCAACGAGGTCTGGATGGAAGTGAAAGCGGTTGATAAGACGGTGCCAGGACAGATGATCGGATATCAAGCCCAGCGCAAGAGAAATGAATGATTCAATGATGAGTGCCAAAATGCGTAGGACAAAAAGAATCAGGCATACAATTATTACATAGGTAGAAAAACTAGGACAAAGAGAGAACACTATGAACATTTCGGAAGAGTAGCAAATAAGTTAATTAGAATTAAGGAAGGAAATACTATGATGACCAATTGAGAAATATAGATATACGTTTAGCGAGAAACAACATAAGACAAGTATACAAAGTAGTAAAAAGCCTGAAACGTGGTTATCAAGCCAAAACCATGCTCTGTCTAGATGATATCGGAAATATCATCACTGATGAAACTAACATCAAGGAAAGATGGGCATCATATTTCCAGAACTTCTTTGATTCTCTGCACAGCTCCACAGTTGCTACAGCTCCCATTGACCCAAGAAACTCGGGATGAAGTGTGTTCCATCATCAAAGCCCAAAATAATAATAAGGCACTGGGCATCGATGAGATGCCAGCGGAACTCATCAAATGTATAATGTAATGTTCATAAAGCTATTCACAAAACCATCCAGCACATTAGGCAACGAGAACATATGTCGAAAGAGTGGAGCCAAACAATTATATTCCCTATCCATAGAAGAGGTGACAAGCTATGGCGAGAAAATTATAGGGGCATATAACTACTTTCTACGGCGTACAAATATTTTCAAAGATCTTAGAAAATAAAATTGGATCATACGCCAGCAGTATTACTGAGGAGTTTCTCGGTGTTTTTAGAGTGGATAGATCGGCGATAGACCAATCGTTCCCTGTCAAGTAGTTACTTGAAAGATGCTCCGAGTTCAACATTAACGTACCCCAATTTCCGTTGGCTTTAAGCAGGCATACGACACTTTTGATCGTAATGCACTGTACTAAATAATGCTCTGCTTTGGCGTCCCAGCCAAATTGGTTAATCTTACTAAAATCACAATGACGTTGACAACCTCCCAAGTCCGCATCAATAAACCACTCACCGATGCCTTTGACCCAAATATTGGACTAAGGCAGGCAGATGGGCTGGCCCCGTTGCTATTCAATTTGGCTCTGGAGTACGTCATAAGGAAGCTACCTGTCAATACGCGAGGCATATTACTACACAAGTCGAGCCAAGTAGTACAATATGCGGATGACATCAACAATTTGTCCCGGTCATTAACAATCACCAAAGAACTCTTCTTGAAACTTGTTAGCAAACCAAAACTAGAAAATAAAACAAAGCTCATGACAAAGTTGAGGTAAAATACCTCAAGCATATAAAGTATCACACTTGGCAAGTACAGTATCAAAAATGTTAGCGAATTTGTCCATCAAGGCACCAAAATGACGAGAACCGGTAATGAAAGAGACGAAATGCGCAGAGGAATACAGCTTGCAAATAAAATATTGTACTCAATTTTGGCAATCTTGAAAACCAGCTGCATACACAGGAAAAAAAGCCCAAGTATACAAATCTGTGATAAGACCTGTGTTATACTATGGCTGTGTAACATGGACCCTAACTCAAGCATCCACAAATATGTTGAACACGGATAGCAACGGGTAATGAGGCAAATAATTAGAGCAAAGCTAGACGGGAAAAAAATGTTGAATTTGATACAACCATGAGCTATATGAAATTTTTGACGTACCAGAGGTCTCAACGATTGTCAGGCTGCGGAACCTGTAATGAGCTGGGCACATGAATCTTATGGATGAACAACGGATACCCAAAAATGTATTCGTTGGGAGAACTGAAGGCCTAAGACAAGTGGGGAAACCGAGAAAGCGCTGGTCTGACTCAGTCGACGAAGACAGTTCATCACTGCTCGGCTTTCGAAATTGGAGGTCGCAGTCAATGAACCGAGACAGTTGGAGGCGCTATTTGCAGGAAGCGAAGGCCCGAAAGGGGCTGTAGTGCTAAGAAGAAGAAGAAATCATGACCAACTTGTTGCCCTCTGGTGGCCATACTTCACAAGGGATGAAGCTTAAAATTATAGACTACAAAAGCGAGTTCTTCTATTTCGAAAAAAATTTCGAAAATGGGATGATAAATTAAAATTCAAAAATATAAAAATTAATATTTTTATCTGCTCATAAGAACATACCTCCATATCTATCGATCGGTAAAAAACCCCCGTTGGCAGCACCAGCCTCTCGTGTGTAGCGTAAGGTTTTGAAAAAGATTTTGGCTTTCCTTTTACTAGACTTCTTCCTGCAATTTTCATAACACCACATGGGTATTTATTCACATAAAAAAATCTGCCAATGTTTGTATTTAGAGGCCCTTTATAGAGGAGCAAATGTTTTGCTAATTAAATTGAGTTGCATGCGTATGGATCACATATTGAAAATCAGCATATAATAAATTGTTATAAACATAAAAATACAGGTTTTGTCCTGCTCACATTTGCTGTTTACACATTTCATAGCGGTTACCACATAAAGGTGATAACATGTTGGCTCAAATAGCCCAAAAAGTTGATTTCAAAAGATTTCCATTAAAGTTTAATCAACACTTGCGTTGCCATTAATATATACGTTTTCAATTCTTTTCTGAACCATCTGGCGACGTCATTTTGAATTTTCATTGAAAACGGCTGTTGAAAATACTAAGCTGTAAGCTTTCAACTTTTTTTATTATCATCCGATTCGCATAATTTTTTGCAGGTTAAATGAACTTGCCTTAATCACTTATAATTTCAAGTTTTCATCGGAATCGGTTGAGAAACTTGGCTGCTAGAGGGCTACAGAAATTTAAAAAAAAATTTTTAATACACCCCTGTATGGGGAGATCCCTTAAACACTTTAAAATATTTTCTTAAGCTGCAAATTTCAAGAGGCACCACTTTTGACCTATGTAGACAATTTTTTCATTCTAGCTCATGTGGTTCGCGTGAAAACTTGTTGTGACACACGAACAAATGGACGGTCGGACGGACAGATAAATGAGTCGAGGTATTGTTAAAAATATTTTAAGAATATCCTTAAAAATGGACTGTTTTATAAATACTTCCAAGTTCAGTTATTTAAAACGTTTCCATGAAAAATAATCATTATATCAGTTGCTACTAAAATAGCGCACTGCGCTTAGCTTCTGACCTTTAGGGGCCGCCATTTTGAATGCATGCATTTGATTTTGGATTATTTTAAATCTTTGTGTGCTAGGACCTCATCAATCAATGTGCCAAATCTCGTTCAAATCGGAGCTTCACTCTAGACAGAAAAAGTATTCAATTTTTAAGTGAAAATGGTAGCTAAAAATATTAGGTTTTAAATGTTCTACTATTTTATCTTTCATTCGATTTCAATAATGGTTTGCATAGTACAAGAACTTAGTACAGAGATCCATAAACTCAAATCGGTTGGAAAACGTGACCGCTAGAGGGCCATTTTCGTCTAAAATGGCCGCCATTTTGCTTTCAACTGGCCGATATAGCTGATTCACGAACTTAACCAAGATATTTACTCAATACTTCTTTCCTGAAAATTTGGTGAAAATCGGAGCAAAATTGCAACCTCTAGCGTGCGTCACAAATTTCGTTATATGCCATATAAAGGGTTTTCCAATAAGAGGTATTATTTTGAATAGCCCGCTGTTTCGGTATATGTCACTTTTGAAGCTGTCATTTTTCGACATTTGACAAGTAAAAGCTACGTCATTAATAAAACTGGAACAATACACGCTTCAACAATGCAATGAAATTACTAAAATTCACTATAAAAATGGTGAAAATTTGGCAGAGACGGTTCGTGAAACTCCAACATTTTTGGGTCGTCGTAAAACACCTCGTCGGACCGCAATACAGAAATTGGTGAAAAAATTCGAGCTGTTGGGATAATTTAGTTATGTGAAGAATAAAACTCGTGCAAGTCACTCGAGAGCAGCCTAGAATATTGCTGCTGTAGCCAAAAGTGTTGAAGAAAACCCAGGTTTGTCCATTCCTTGTCGTTTTTTAGAATCAGGCGTTCCACAAACGTCATTAAACCCTATTTTGCATAAAGATTTGGATCTTAAGGCTTATAAAATTCAGCTAACACAAAAACTCAAGCCGGCCGATCATCAACCACGTCGCGTCTTTGCTGATTGAGTCCTTGAAATGCATAAAAATGATCCGAAATTCCATCGAAAAAATCATCTTGAGTGATGAGGCCCATTTCCACTTCGGTGGCTTCATCAACAAGCGAAATTGTCGCATCTGGGATCCGGAAAACCCAAAAGTTATTGTTGAAAAGCCTCTTTATCCTCAACGTGTGACTGTTTAGTACGGTTTATGGTCCGGCGGAGTCATTGGACCTTACTTTTTCGAAAATAAGGCTGGAGCAACAGTTACGATGCCGGAATTGGATGGTATTGATCTGGACAACGTTTGTTTTCAATAAAACAGCGCTCCGTGCCACACAAGCAACGAAATCATTGATCTTTTACGGGAAAAGTTTCCGGACCGTATTATCATTCGAAGAGGTGATCACAATTGGCCACCGAGATCTTGTGATTTAACCGCAAGGCATTCTTCCTGTGGGGCCATGTGAAAGAGAAGGGCTACGCCAACAGCCTAGCGTTGATTCAAGACCTCAAAGATGGAATTCGTGAGGCTATCGAGGACATAAGGCAGCCACTTTGCGATTTGGTTATGGAAAATTTCATGAAAAGGATATGGTCCTGTAAGCGTGATTGTGGTAGTCACTTGCCTGATGTTATTAAGGTTTTGTACTAAAATACAAAACCCTATTGCAATCACGACCTGTGTCCGTCTGTCCGTCCGTCCGTCCGTCCATCCGTCCGTCCGTCTGTATGTCACAGCACATTTTCTCCGAAACTATAATGGCTACAGCCATGAAATTTTGTGAAAAGGTCAAAAGTGGTGACTTCTTGAAAGTTCAAGGGTAAAAAAATTTTTCAAAGGGGTTTAAGGGGGGTCTCCCCATATAGGGAGGTGACCCCTCAAAAAAATGTTTTCACCATTAGTAGTCGAGAAGGGTGTCATTGGAAAGGTCTCAATGAGATCTTTACAAAACACTCGCCTTACGAGTACCGAGGGGGGCAGGGGAAGGGCAAATGTACGAACTTTTCGCGTACCCCCCCTCGCGATTGGACACCTTCCATCCGAAAAATCTGAAAAAAATCATGCATGTAGGCCTTTATGAGTACAACAACAAAAAATACATGAGAAGTCGAAATTCACTCAACTTTGTTAGTAATAGTATGATTTATAGATTTTATGTTTTCTTGAATAAAATCTAAACGGTACCCTTAAATTCAATAAAATTTATCAAACAGATGACTGATGATTGATTTTGATTGATCTTTTCTGAAAGTTTCATAAAGATCGAATAGTATTTAACGAAGTTATAGTGATTTGAATTTTCCTGTATTACTATGGAACAATATGCCCTGTATTACTATGGAAACATATGGCTATGGAGTCATATGCGCTTTTTACCGACTTAGACACTACAGCTTTGCTAGGATTTGCATCAAAATTTCAGGAATGATAGGTATTATGAAGATGAGTACATACAAAGGAAACAAGTCGAAGTGGCAGGAGAGAGCTCCTAGCAAAAGGGCTTTGTAACCATTCTAAGATTCGAAAAAACAGGCCATGAATCGATGATTACAGTACAGAGGAGTGGCCCCTGAAAAAAATTTCATGAAAGGTAACCGATATGATTATCAACTGAAAGTTCTCCATGAGAGCTTTTCAAAACACGTCTTAAACTGACAGTTTTTGCTTCAGTGGGCGCAGAGGGGGGGGGGGGGGGAAATACATGAAAAATGTGTTTCCTCCCTCGCGAATGGACACCCGTGATCTAAAAAATCTGAAAAAATTATCAAGGGAGATATTTATGGGTATAACTATAACAAATACCTCAGAAGTCAAAATTATTTCAACTTTGCTAATAATAGTATGATCCTCGAACATGACATGTTTCTTGATTTTATTCGTTACTGGTTACTGCATTTTGTAAGTAAGGTACAAAACCCTTCTGACATGAGCATAGGTCTGTCTACCCAACTTGTTTTTCACTACTAACGGCATACCTTTTTCTTTGTAATGAAATAAACTTTCGATCATTTATATTAACAAGTTGGGTAAACAGACCTACGCTCATGTCAGAAGGGTTTTGTATTCAATTTTCAAAATGCAGTCACCAGATTGAATAAAGTCAAGAAGCATGTCAATGACGATTTTATTGGAGAAAATATGAAATTCGAAGATCATACTATTATTAGCAAAGTTGAACGAATTTAGACTGAGGTTTTTGTTATTGTTATACTCACAAATATTTCCTTTGATAATTATTTCAGATGTCCATTCGTGAGGGAGGAAACCACATTTTTCATGTATTTCCCCCCTGTGCCCCCACTGAAGCAAAAACTGACAGTTTAAGAACTGTTTTGAAAAGCTCCCATGAAAACTTTCATTTCATACTCATATCGGCTACGTTTGATGAATTTTTTTTTCAGGGGCCTCTCTCCTGTACTGTTATCATCGATTAATGGCCAATTTTTTCGAATCCTAGAGTTGTTACAAAGCCCTTTTGCTAGGAGCTCTCTCCCACCTCCTTGACTTGTTTCACTTATGAGTATTAATTGTAGGTACTCATCTTCAGTCATTCATTAAATTGAATCAAGTGTTCAAAGCATGTACCTTAAACGTTGAAGTTGGGAAAAAATAACTCAAAATTATTCAATTTTCGCATTTAAAACAGCCACTATTTTGTGTTGCAATTACTGATACCACTAGCTGAACTGATTCTCAAAGATATTTATGACACCTATCATTCCTGAAATTTTCATGCAAATCCTAGCAAAACTGTAGTGTCTGAGTCGGTAAAAAGCGCATGTTGTTCCATATGTTGCCATAGTAATACATGCAGCGCATATTGTTCATAGTAATACAGGAAAATTTAAACCGCTATAACTTCGCTAAATATGATTCAATCTTTATGAAACTTGCAGGGTAGATCAATCTTATAAATAGACATCTGTGTACTGATGTCATTGAATGTAAAGGTACCGTTAAGATTTTATTCAAGAAAACATAAAATTGATGTATCATACTATTACTAACAAAGTTGAGTGAATTGCGACTTTTCACGTATTTGTTGTTGTTGTACTCATCAAGGCCTACATTCTTGATTTTTTTCAGATTTTTCGGATCACAGGTGTCCAATCGCGAGGGGGGGACACAAATTTTTCGTGTATTTCCCCTCCCTGTGCGCCCCCCGAAGCAAACGTTGCCAAACAAAGACCTGTTTTGAAAAGTTCTCATCAAGACCTTTCATTTGATACCCATATTGGCTACCTTCGATGAAATTTTTTTTTTGGGGGGTCACTCCCCTACATGGGGAGACCCCCCTTAAATACCTTATACAATTTTTTTGTAGTTGAACTTTGAAGAGAGCACCACTTTACACCTACTTACAAAGTTTAATGCTTCTAGCTTAAGTAGTTTCCGAGAAAAACTGCTGTGACACACGGACGGACGGACGGACGGACAGACAGACAGACGGACAGACAGGACGCGATTTTAGAAGGGTTTTGTAAAATTATTTTACAAAACCCTAAAAAATGGCATTTTGCTTTTAACATCAATATAACACCTCTTATTGGAAAACCCTGTATATATATATTTATAAATATATATATATATATATATATATATATATATATATATATATATATATATATATATATATATATGTATATATATATATATATTTATAAATATATATATATATATATATATATATATATATATATATATATATATATATATATATATATACATATATATATATATATATATATATAGATATATATATATATATATATATATATATATATATATATATATATACTCAAACTGATTATTCAAATTTTTTCCATACCATTTGCAGGAAACAAATTTTTATGGCTTTACGTGAGTTTTGGGTAATCTTATAGAACCATTTCAATTATATACTTACGACTTTATTTCAACCATGCCGAGTTTCAAGGGGGAATCCCGAAAAAGGGTTTTTACAACTGTGAATAATTATAAACTCAGTTGCTGTTTGTAGTTTGTCAAGAGCGTTTCCAAAGTGGATTTTAGTTTTTACGTAGGGTTTTACTACTGGAAAGGCGTGTACGTGCATTTTTATCCAGAATTTAAAATTTTTGTCGAAGTTCAAAATGCCGCGAGGAAAAAAACTAAGTGATGTTGAAAAAGATAGAACTATTGACTTAAAAAACAGTAGAAAACCTCTAAGAGAGATCGCGAGTGAAATTCAAAGGTCGCAAAGTGTAGTGACAAATTTTTTAAAGCTTGGAATCGAGAATTATGGTTAAAAGAGTCGTCAGGACGCCTTCTGAAATATTCATACTCGTATACTACAAAACGCAGAATTTTACGAGAACTATCGGATATAGGTGCTTCATCATCGCAAATTGTTTGACGGTTGGACTTGCAATGTGACCTCAGCCTAGTTAGAAAATGGGCTGCACCATCTAAAAAGTTTAAATACCGAAAACGTTTGCTAAAACCAAAATTAATGAAACGCCATCTTGAAGCTAGACTAAAATTCGCCGAAAATTTCATTCAAAGGGGAAACATTTGGGATCATGTCATCTTCAGCGATGAGAAGAAGTTCAATCTCGATGGACTGGATGGATTACATTATTACTGGCACGATTTGCGAAAGGAAAGAAGAGCTTTCGATAAGCAAGCTAGGAGCGAAATAGCCTTTGTCAATGGCAGAATTCCAGATGTTGATTATCAGGAGTTACTAGAGGAACATTCACTGCCTTTTGTGACACTAGCTGAAGATGAAAACATCGTTTTTCAGCAGAATAATGCACCCATTCATACGGCTTCATCTACCAAAAATGGCTTCATGATTACGGAATTAAGTTATTACCATGGCCAACGTCAAGTCGCGACATGAACCCCATAGAAAATTTACGGGAAATTTAAGCGAGAAAATTCTTCGACCAGGAGGAGCCACCATTGAAAGTGTTATTGAACTGAAGAAAAGAATAATAGAAGAGTGGAACGAGATACCTGATAGCATATTAAATATTCTTGTTATTAGACGCAATAAAAAATAAGCGTAAATGGACCAAGTATTGAATAAAAAAACGTACTATAAATGATATTGGGTTTTTAGTTGTTCACAGATTTTATTCTTACTTTTAAGATTATTTTTTTTCTTTTTTTTTTAACAAGGAATATGATCGTCCTTTTATCCCTATTATCCCTATTAAGTTTCCCTAAAACCATATTATTCAGGAAAATGCACCGTTATTTAAAATAATCTCCTAATTGAACGATAGGCCTAAGAACATGATTGAGTTTATAATTATTCACAGCACTGTATATATATATATATATATATATATATATATATATATATATATATATATATATATATATATATATATATAAACATATATACATACATACGAGTATATATATATATATATATATATATATATATATATATATATATATATATACTCGTATGTATGTATATATGTTTATATATATATATATATATATTTATATATATATATATATATATATATATATATATATATATATATATATATATATATATATATATATATAAGGTACTCTCAGCAATAGGTCAATTTCTCTCGAGAAATTTACTTAAAAGTTGGTTTTCATCCTGAGTTTTTTACTCAAAATTCTCATTATTAACGGCCACCATTTTGATTTATATTTTAAATTTTCCCCAGGTCCGCATTTCATTGACCAATTTTGATTTGAGACACGTATTATCATCTATTTCCATTGTTTGGTACTATTTCGTTATATCAGAGTTAAACCTTTGGCTTGCGTGATTTATGTCAAAGAACCAATTCTATCAGTTCAATAGAAGATCAAACAGTATGTTGCCAAAAGCCTCCACTTTTCTATGGAGGGTTAAAACTTTTTGCGTACCGTATTGAATTTAAGGTAAGGGGGCGCCGCAAGGCTCCCTCCTGTGATGAAAGGTAACGACCCTGATTGGATCTAGACTACGCTTTGGACAAGAGCTGGAGTTCATGCTTTGGGCTGGCGGATATGATGGCTTAGACCTAGTTTCTTTCCACGGTAGCGTCGAAGTGACACTCATGTGATAACGGCTCCAATTCAACTAGCATACCGCCTCCGTCCCGGTAAAACCTTGGCAGGCCTTGAAGTACGTTCGCAGTTCCCACCATTGGGTTGGTGGTGTATGTTCGATTGAGACGGACTCCTGATTAGCGCTGGTCTGACTCTGAGGACTTGTCCCCATAAGGGCTTGTACCAACCCTCGCATGGCCTCCCTGCTCTGCAAAGATAACCATGGGACCAAACAGGCGACTAGACACACGAATGGAGATAGCTACTCCGAGAGTGGACCCAATAAGACTAGAGCAACCAAAAACACTTAAAAAGGATAAAAGATACTAAAAAAAATCAAAAATAATAACAACGGTGACGCAACCAGCGGTGGTAGCCACAATGTTAACAGTACATTGTGAGCGGTACTAACGATGACGAAAACGACAATTAATACAATGACAGTGAAGACGGACGAAAAACGGAGATTAACTGACAGTCTGGTCCAGACTGAGATTTCTGCGGCGTTCCAGCACAGCAAAAAAAAATGATGTGAGCGCCAGAGCGTCCTATAAAGGAAAAGTGGGATACTCTGCAGGATGGTTCAGGTGTTCGAGCTGTGGAAGAAAATATAAAGAACATCGAGAATTCGATAGTCACTGCTGCGATCGTTACCGAAGTGACCGAAGCAAGGGTCATAAATCCCGACATAATAAAGAACCATCCTAAATCCAACGAGGAGATTACGGCAAGAAAAGAAACGAATGACCAGGCAAATAAAGCGACGTTGCGGGATTGCATCGCCAAAATCGAATATGTGGCGAAAGTACTATATTCAGAAATGGAAAGCGATAACCTTTTCCAAGGATGGTCGCAAAGTACGATTGCCACCCAGCAACATAAAGAAGAAAGGCTATTCCGAAAAGCGGTACATGTTCTGAAAAGAATATAATCTACATGCAACTCGCCAAAAGTCACCAAAGCAGTGAAGATTGGGCTCCTTGAACTAGAT
Organism: Odontomyia ornata; assembly: GCA_963969285.1. NCBI lineage: Eukaryota > Metazoa > Arthropoda > Insecta > Diptera > Stratiomyidae > Odontomyia > Odontomyia ornata. The sequence goes on along the minus strand of OZ017741.1, from coordinate 133,131,410 downwards.
GAGCTCCTAGACCACAAATGGCATTATCGGAGGAGCTGGTTAAAGGCCGAAGACAAGCAGAGGGCTAAGGAAGTGATGGAGGCGAAATCTAAAGGCCACGTGCATATAGCTCCACAATCCAAAATCAATAAAGGAATGGATAGTGCTTACAAAAGGAGTGAAGAAAGCCGCAAAGAAACTCCTTCAAAAAGTGCCAGAAAGTAAAGTTCGCACGGACACCTAAGAAGAAAAAAGACCCGATGCAAAACAGGAGAGAAAGAAGCCCCGACAAAGACCCCGGCAGCAGGCACTGCTCCTAAACCCCAAGATGGCCGGAAACGTAAGGCCCCAAGACACCGAAACTGCCATTAAAGCAGTACGGCCAAAGCGGTCGGGCCACATACTGGTCGAATTTGGAGCAGAAGCTGAAAAAAGGGAAGCATTCTGTGACGCAGTCCAGCAAATCTTCGGCAAAAGCGCAGTTATAGTCTCGCTCGAGACATTGACTGCATCACGGATTCGGCCAAGTCAGAATAGGCCATCAAAAGGGAGTTTCCTAGCGTGGGAAGGATCAAAGCGAGGATGACACCAGAAACAGACACCACGCATGGCCATAATTGACTTGACCGAAAAGGACGCCAAACAATTTCTGAACAAGGGCAAAATACGAAAAGGGTGGGTTATCTGGAGGATATGGTGAAGAGCCTTGCTTATTCAATGTTTCAAATGCCTTGGCTTTGGTCACACAGCACAAATAAGCAAAGGACCCATTAGGAACTCCCTATGTTACAAATGCGGTGAAATGGGACGTAAAAGAAACGAGTGTACGAAGGAGGCACACTGTATTCTTTGCAAGGATGCTGATACAAGATCTGATTTTGGACTCGTCTTGGGATTAAGAAAATGCCAAATCAGAAGTTCCACGAACCGCACCCTGCAGCTAAACCTACACCGCAGTTCAACCGCCCAACAATGTGCTTGAGCAATTTGCGAGGGACATGAAAGCTGACTTCTTCCTGCTGAGTGAGCAACACCATGATAAAAGCTCTGCATCATGGCATCCTGACGAAACTGGTACTGCCGCCCTCGGTGTTCAGAACAGTGATCTCCAAGCAGAATGTTGTGGACGGGGGATTGGTTTGTGTGGGTTCGATGCCCACGGACCAGCTTCATTAGTGTGTACCTAACGTCGAACGAATCAATAACATCTTTCCAAGCCATTAAGCTTGGAGGGGGCTGTTTCGAACGCAGAGGGCAAGGTTCTCGCTAGTGGGGACTTCAACGTCAAAGCAATCGAATGGCGTGCTAAAGCAATCAAATGGGCCTCAAACAGATCCGCGGGAAAACGAACACTGAAAATGGCGGCCAGGATGGGGTTCGTCGTACTAAACACCGGAAATACGCCGACTTTTCGCCGCATTGGCTGTGAGGGAACCATACCGGATGTGACGTTTGCCTTGGGGTCCTTAGTCTAGTTGCAAAGTATTAGAGGACTACTCAGCCAGTGATCATCAGTGCATTCTGCTTGAGATCAGTGATATTGCCTCGCGACATTCGTGCTCTCGGCTTTCTATAACTGGATGGAATATCGGAAGGATGGACGTTAAGAGGTTCGTCAAGGTGCTCACAGCAGGTGAGCCGCTACAGGTAGCTTCGGAGGGGATGGAATAATTGGCAGCTCAAGACGAACACAACTATGAGCATCATTACGTCTGCGTGCAAGGCTTCTATGCCTCATCGAAAGCCCTGGCACGGCATACCTCCAGTATACTGGTGGTCTACTGAAATCACCGAAAAGTAAAAGGTGTGTCACAAGCTTTGACGTGAGGCTCAACGGGCGCGGAACTGTGAGGAGGCATGCAACCGGCTCGCAGCCTATAAGTCGGCCAGGAAATGCCTTCGCAAATTGATTAGCAATAGCAAGGCTCGCTGCTGGGAAGACCTAGTGGACAATGTGAACAAAGATTCGTGGGGCTTTGGCTACAAGCTAGTTACGCGGAAGCTTTGTGCGCTACGGAGCCTTGTATACATGATGCGGAAAAGATAGATGAGATAGTGTGGGGACGTAACCGTCCGTGTTGACACTGCCCATGGTGAAACAGCAGTGGACTGTCCACTTTTCACACAGCCGGAACTGAAGGGAGGCAGTCCTCTCATTGAAAGCGAGGAAGGCTCCAGATCCAGATATTGTTCCGGCTGAGGTTATGCGACTTGTCTGTCACCATTCTCCTGACTTTCTGCTCAGCACATTTAACACTTGCCTACGGGACGGGGTTTTCCCGGTACGATGGAAGGTCTCGAGGCTTGTGCTGACCAGCAAGAGGGAGAGAAATCCCGGATCGCCGTCTGCATACCGCCCGTTATGCATGCTAGACACGGCTGGGAAAGTGCTAGAGAAACTCATCAAGGGAAGACTCACTGACGTGAATCGTGCTGCTGGGGACCTACCTCCTCGGCAGTACGGCTTTAGAGTATGACGTTCTACTATTGATGCGACTGCAAAGGTAGTGAACGTGGTCCAAAAGGCAGAGACACATAGTCCAGACCAAAGCCTGCTCTCTGACACGACACAGGGCCAACGAAAGATGGCGGTTACCCAGGGGTCTATCCTTGGTCCAGACCTGTGGAACGTGTTTTACGACGGGCTACTGACACTCAAGATGCCAAATGAGTCACGCTTGGTCGGTTATGCAGATGATGCTTTGGCTCTGGTCACCGGATGCACCGTTGAACACGTGGAACAATATCACGTGTTAATGTCGTTGTGATTGTTGTATATTCAATCGGCTGCAACTTAGCTGTTTATTGTTCAATTATTTTGAAATTTTCAAAATACATACAATTACTACCAAAAAAACTTCAGTCCCATTTTGATTTGATAGGCCAAAATGTTAAATTTTTAAGATGTACTATTATTAACAAAGTGGATCAAATTTCGATTTCTGAGGTATTTGTTGCCCTTGTACTACTTAAGTCTCACCTCTCTGATTTTTTTTTTTTTTCAGATTTTTCTTGTCAAAGGTGTCCAATCGGAAGGGGGACACCGAATTTTCGTACATTTTCCCTTCCTCTGCATACCTCTAGGCATAGTTTGTCATTTTAAAACATGTTTTGAAAAGTGCTCATTAAGACCTTTCATTTGATGCCCATATTGCCACATGCGATGAAATTTTTTTTCAGGGGCCATTCCCCTATTTGGGGAGAACCCCCTCAAACGCGTTTTTAATTTCTTTTTGTAGCAAATCTCTGAAGAGAGCGTCAATTTGCATCTACTTACAAAATCTTATATTTCTAGCTTATGTAGTTTGCGAGAAAAATTGGTGTAACACACGCACGGACGGACAGACAGGACGCAATTTTAGTAAGGTTTTGTAAAATGATTTTACAAAACCCTTAAAAAAATGTTCTATTGTACATAGTGCACCCATACATACACCTCGGTTGACGATACAATCAATAAAGTTTCTCAGCGGCTGTGGTCAAGACCAGACCAAGTATTAATGGGCCAATACATAAATTCAATATTAGAATGACTTGAATTTAAAATCACTCAGCAATACTGATTTTACGTCGATATATAGTACATACATGACTTTTTCTTTTCTTTTATATTAGAGAACATCCTAGGGTGCTGATGATAATATTCATCCAACAGATGGCTGACGATGGTCTTTATCAATGGAAGGCAAAGGCGACTGATGAGCTTTTTCCTGCGAAAGGCGGGGAAGGCTTTAAAGCGAATCAAATAAACCTTTCATCACATCATGAGCCATTATGCGGTCTATTGGAGATGAAAGATATTATCTCAGTTCTTTCTAATTAAAATTTTAATGAAATCTTGAATAATACAGACCTGATAACAGTCATATAATTACTCTTTCGGATTTCCCTTGGGAAGAAGTCTAAAGATTCTTTTGAATAGAAAAGCAAACGTTTATTTTATTTTGTATGAGAAGGAGAGAGCGAATTCATGAATCCGTTGATACCTAGATAACGGCGTCTGCAATTTACTTTGCTCATTAATGAATAATTTAACAACAGGTCGTCATAAATCTGCTTTAAACAAATCTGAATACTTTCAGGAGAAGATTCACTGAGTGAATCATAAGAGAAATGCTGTGAGTTAAAACTACTATAAAATAACATTAGAGTTTCGCACTTGTTTGGCAAATGCAGATCAAACCAAGGCAAACGTATTAAGAAAAAAAAAAGTGTACTGGTTTTTTCGTTTATTTGTGAACATTGTTGGTGGTGGTGGCAGCTAGGGTGCTATATATATATATATATATATATATATATATATATATATAGATATATATATATATAGATATATATATATATATATATATATATATATATATATATATATATATATATACATATATATATATTTAGTTATATATATATATATATATATATATATATATATATATATATACATATATATATATATATATATATATAAATATATATTTATATATATATATATATATACATACGGGTATATATATATATATGTATACATACATACATACACACACACATATATATATATATATATATATATATATATATATATATATACATATATATATATATATATATATATATATATATATACATATATATATATATATATATATATATATATATATATATATATATATATATATATATATATATGTGTGCGTGTGTGTGTGTATAAATATTGTATACATACATATATATGTATACATACAGGAAAAAATATACATGTTAACATATATATATACACATATATATATATATATATATATATATATATATATATATATATATTTATATATATATATACATATATATGTATAAATACATACATACATTTCTATATATATATATATATATATATATATATATACATATATATATATATATATATATATATATATATATATACATATATATATATATATATATATATACATATATATATATATATATATATATATATATATATATATATATATATATATATATGTATATCTATATATATATATATGCATATATGAATATATATGCATTGTCACGTATTACGGCTCGTGGCCGATAAGTTTATTGTTCCGGGAAAGTGAAAACGCAGTGTCTTTTAAACTAAGTTAAAAAAGTTTATTTACTAAAAATACACAATAATTAACTTCACCATACAAATCACACTTCAGTTTACTTTTCACTTGTCCTATTAATTTATAAATCCAATCTCTTCAAATATATCACGAAAAATCTTCATTTCACTATCAATCAAAATCACCTTCAATTCACGTTCTTCACTTATCGTAGTTTCTACTATCGCCTTGTTACTATTACTATATCCCCCATTCATTCAGCTCGGCTTTATATACGGTCTCTAGTCATACAATCCATTTCTCCTATATTGACGAATGTTCTGACGAGAACTACCTGGAATATTCGAGCAATTCTGAATACCCGTAGTGACGTCACTTTCAGATATTGATCATGGATCTACTTGGTCTATTCTTGTGCTTTCGAGTTCATTCGTTGCTTCTTTTCGATCAATATCAATTATGATGTTATTAATAGTTGCGACAACAATTGCGACAGTTGCTCGCAGAATTGCTTGGACATGTAACAGTATATATAACTAAATATATACACACACACATATTTATGTATATATATATATATATATATATATATATATATATATATATATATATATATATTTTTTTTTTTTTTATAGATATATATATACACATTGATATAGACATGCGTGTACCTGAATTTTGTAGATAGATAAACGTATATATGTACGTATCTCTGTATATATACGAGTATATATATATATATATATATATATATATATATATATATATATATATATATATATATATATATATATATATATATATATATATAAACAGGGTGCGTACGGTATTTGAGGACAACTTGAGAGTAAAATTAATTAGCTTTTACTTTTAGCAAAATTTAACGAAATTTCAGGAATTTTTCATACAACGTTAACTAAATATATGGCTATAAAGCTATAAAATAAAATCGCCATTAGCAGCAATAACCTCTTCTATCCGGATTCGAGTCCGGAACCGATTACATGCCCGAATCAGATGCTCCTTGTTCATTTTGACCATAACGGCATTAATAGCAGCCTTCAGCGAAGAAGTGGTATCATGAGCACGCTTATTGGTATCACGCTCAACTACGCCCCATACATATTAATCCAAAGGATTAAGGTCTGGGGAGCTAGGTGGCTATAGGTCGCCATCGCCCTATGTGAAGGAGCTTACATTATCTATCCAAAACCTCGGTGTATGCAGCAGAGTTCACTCGAAGTCCTCGACTAATAAAGTGTGGTCGCATAACATGTCCTTCGTTTCTGACAACACCTAAAAGCATAACATTTTTGGTGCCTCAGGGTGTTTGATTTTGTTTAAAAGACGTTTTGATCGGAGAACTCTCTGTTCCCGTATTCGTTCCGACATGAACTGTCCTCTGCGCATCACGTAAGACTTATACCGGACCTGATGCAAAACAGGAGAGGCAGAAGCCCCGACGAAGACCCCGGCAGCAGGCACTGCTTGTAAAGCCCCAAGATAGCCGATCCTACGCGGAGGTGCTGCGGGACATCAGGGGAAACGTAAGGCCCGAGGACACCAATACTACCATTAAAGTAGTACGACCAACGCGGTCGGGCCACATACTGGTCGAATTCGGAGCAGAGGCCGGCAATAAAGATGCATTCTGTGACGCAGTAAAGAAAGTCCTCGGCAAAAGCGCAACTATAGCCCCGCTCGGGCCGATGCTAACGATCGAAAAACGGGACATTGACTGCGTGACGGATCTGGCCGAGGTAGAAGAGGCAAAAGGGAGTTCCCTAGTGTGGGAAGGATCAAAGCGAGACTGACACCAAAAACCAACAGGGGACAACGCATGGCCATAGTTGACTTGACCGAAAAGGACGCCGAACAATTCCTGAACAAGTGCAAAGTACGAATAGAGTGGGTTGTCTGTAGGATACGGCGAAGAGCAACGCCTCTTCAATGTTTCAAATGCCTTGGTTATGGTCACACCACACAAGTATGCAAAGGACCCGATAGGAGTTCCCTATGTTACAAATGCGGTGAAATGGGACATAAAAGAAAAGTGTGTACGAAGGAGGCACACTGTATTCTTTGCAAGGATGCTGATCCAAAACCTGATTTTGGACACGTCTTGGGATCAGAAAAATGCCGGGTGTTCCAGGAAGCCCTAGCCAAGGCCAAATCAGAGCTTCGATGACCCGCATCCTGCAGCTAAACCTACACCGCAGTTCAACCGCCCAAAATCTGCTTGAGCAGTTTGCGAGGGACATGAAAGCCGACTTCTTGCTGCTGAGTGAGCAACACCATAATAAAAGTCCTGCATTATGGTACTCTGATGAAACTGGTACTGCCGCTATCTGGGTTCGGAACAGTTATTTTCAAGCGGAGAGTTGTGGAGGGGGGATGGTTTCGTGTGGGTTCGGGGCTCAGGGATCACCTTCTTAATGTCTACCTAACGCCTAACGAGCCGATATCATCTTTCCAAGCCAAGCTTAATGCTCTGGAGGGCGCTATCTCGAACGCAGAGGGTAAAGTGCTCGTTGGAGGCGACTTCAATGCTAAAGCAATCGAATGGGGCATACCTCGGACGGATTCGCGGGGAAAACGAATCCTGGAAATGGCGGCCAGAATGGCCCTCGTTGTACTAAAGTCCGGAAATACGCCAACTTTCCGCCGTATTGGCTGTGAGGGAACCATACTGGACGTGACATTCGCCTCGGAGTCCTTAGTACGGAGGATACACAACTGGAAAGTAATAGAGGACTACTCAGCCAGTGATCACCAGTGCATTCTGCTTGAGATAAGTGATGCTGTCTCCCGACGTCCGTGCTCTCGGCCAGTGTACTGGTGGTCTACTGAAATCGCTGAAAAGCGGAGGGAGTGTCACAAGCTTCGGCGTGAGGCTCAACGGGCGTGGAACCGTAACGAGGCATGCAACCAGGTGGCAGCATATATGTCAGCCAGGAAATGCCTTCGCAAACTGATCAACAGTAGCAAGGCTCGCTGCTGGCAAGACCTCGTTAACGATGTAAATAGGGATCCGTGGGGCCTTGGCTACAAGCTGGTCATGGGGAAACTTGGTGCCCTACGGAAGCCTTGTATACATGACGCGGAAAAGATGGACGCGATAGTGCGGGACTCTTCCCCGCCCATCCCGTCCGTGTTGACGCTGTCCATGGTGAAACAGCAGTAGAGTGCCCACTCTTCACAGCTGGAACTTGAGGAGGCAGTCCTCTCCTTGAAAGCGAGGAAGGCTCCAGGTCCAGATGGTGTTCCAGCTGAGGTGTTGCGGCTCGTCTATCAACATCGTCCTGACTTGCTGCTCAGCACATTCGACGCATGCCTACGGGACGGTGTTTTCCCGGTACGATGAAAGGTGGCGAGGCTCGTACTGATCAGCAAGGGGAAGGGACATCCCGAATCGCCGTCTGCATACCGCCCGTTATGCATGCTAGACACGGCTGGTAAAGTGCTAGAGAAACTCATCAAGAGAAGACTCACTGACGCGATTCGTGCTGCTGGGGACCTATCTCCTCGGCAGTACGGCTTTAGAGCAGGACGTTCTACCATTGATGCGATCGCAGAGATGGTGAACGCGGTCCAAAAGGCTGAAGCATATAGTCGCACCAAGCGACGGTTCGTCCTGTTGGTGACACTCGACGTCAGGAATGCCTTCAACTCCGCTAGATGGGTGGATATTCTGGACACGCTGGAAAACTCTTTTCAAGTTCCAGAATATCTAATGCGGCCTTTGAGGAACTAACTAAAGGACCGAAGCCTGCTCTACGACACGACACGGGGCCAACGAAGGATGGAAATTACATCGGGTGTTGCCCAGGGATCTATCCTTGGTCCGGACCTGTGGAACGTGTCTTACGACGGGCTACTGAGACTTGAGATGCCAGATGAGTCGCGCTTGGTCGGCTATGCGGATGATATTGCGGCTCAGGTCGCTGGACCCACCGTTGAACAAGCGCAACTTAGGCTAGGTATGCTAATGCGCCGAGTGAGGGACTGGATGACTGCTCGCGGGCTCAGTTTAGCACTGGAGAAAACCGAAGTGGTCATCTTGACAAAAAGGAGAATCCCTAGAGTAAGGATGATCAGTATTAGAGGTATACAAATCGAATCGAAGCCAGCGGTGAACTACCTGGGGCTACTGATCGACTCGAAGATGAGTTTCTCTGAGCAAATCAGGGCAACGGCTGAGAAGGCTGCTTCGGGAATATCGGTTCTGAGTCGACTTATGGCCAACGTAGGGGGACCCAGCCCATCAAGAAGACGCCTCTTGGTGAGTGCTGTAGGGTCAGTGCTACTGTACGGAGCAGAGGTATGGGGCGACGCTCTCAGCAAGGAGGTATACCGAAAACGATTGGCACAGGTACAGAGAAGAGGAGCACTGAGAATTGCATCTTCGTATCCAACAGTCTCCGACTCGGCGGTGAGAGTGATTGCAGGCGTGATACCTGTCACCCTCCTTGCTAGAGAGCACCGCGCTATCTACCTGCGCCAAAACGAGGATGCGAGGGAGATGGTTGTCCGCGAGGAGAGACAACGCTCGCTCAACGATTGGCAGCAGTCTTGGGGGAATTGCACAAAGGGAAGGTGGACTACGCGCCTCATCCCGGACGTGAGACCGTGGCTAAATTGAAGGCATGGTGAGACTGACTTCTATCTGTCCCAGCTTTTGAGCGGGCACGGGTGTTTTCAGTCCTACCTGCACAAGATCGGTAAGTCACGGTCTCCCAATTGTCGGTTTTGCCTACGAGAGGAGGGCAATGCCTGTCATACATTTTTCGCGTGTACAAAATGGGTCAGGCTGCGAAGGGAACTCTACAGGGAGACGGGAGAGCTCACCCCGGATAATATAGTTGCGGTGATGCTCGAATCGGTTGACAAATGGAACCAGGTGGCACATTATGCTCGGGCAGTCCTGAAATATAATAGGGACTCACAGCAGCCGGAGGCGCTGGGGCTGGGGGATCGCTCTTCTGGCATTTCCCCTTCCCGTCTCCCCTCCCGCTAGGAAAGGAACTCCCCAGCTTGAAGGCACCCCACGGCGTAACAAAACGAGACCTGGCCCGAAGTAATATGTCAAACGGTTCCAGGCTAGGCTCTCAGATTGACAGGGGAGGTGTTTAGTGGGTAGTCCAAGGGTATCCTCTATGGGAGTCCCACACTGCCAGACTCGGCGGGCGTAAATGCCTTCACTTCCCTACCACAAAAAAAAACAAAAAAGACTTATACCGATGGGCTTCGTGAACAACTCTACGAATATGGCGCTCAGAAACATGAAGCTCACTCGCAAGGACCCTCATTGATTGTGAAGGGTCCTCGCCTATGATTGCTTGCACTTGCTCACTCGAAGTCCTCGAGTAATAAAGTATGGTGGCATAACATGTCCTTCGTTGCTGATAACACCTAAAATCATAACTTTTTGGGCGCCTCAGGGTGTTTGATTTTGTTTAAAAGACGTTATGATCGGAGAACTCTCTGTTCCCGTGTTCGTTCCGACATGAACTGTCCTCTGCACATCATGTTAGACTTATACCGAAGGTCTTCGTGAACAACTCTACGAATAAGGTGCTCAGAAACATGAAGCTCACACGCAAGGACCCTCATTGATTCTGTAGGGTCCTCGCCTATGATCGCTTGCACTTGCTCTAAAAATTCTGCAGATTGGAAAGTGTCAGAACGTTAATCGTGCTTTTTGCGTTTTGTAACCGATTCTGTATAACCTCCTGATGCTTCCAATTCACGGCGAGCCTTATGCACGAACGGACGGGCGCAATTAAGAAATTTATAGATCTCTAAATCTGTATAGTTCGTACATATAGTGACGATGACAGCATGTCTCTTCATTTCTTGAGTGATGATGTAGTCCGCCATTTCTTATCTAAAAAGCAAAAAAAATAAAAAAAAAATCGCAAAGCTAGAGTCACATTTATGCATGTCCTCAATTACCGTACACACCCTACATATATATATATATATATATATATATATATATATATATATATATATATTTATATATATATATATATATATATATATATATATATATATATATGTATATATATATATATATATATATATATATATATATATATTATATATCTATATACATATATATCTATATACGTATATATATATATATATATATATATATATATATATATATATATATATATATTGTCGCGTGTTATGGCCAATAATTTTAATGCACCGGGAGAGTGAAAACGCAATGTCTTTTAAATTAAATTAAAAGAGTTTATTCAATTACTTAAAAATGCACAATCACATATTTAACTATTTCACAATTTTAATTTTCACTATCTTACAAGTTGTCTATCAATTCCTACTTCAACTGTCCACTAAAAATCACTTCACACTCAAACAATTAATATCGCCTTTACTTCGCGCACCACTATGTCGCAGTTTTCTATTGCGGTTGTAATGAATGATGCCCCCATTTATTCAGCTCGCCTTTATATAGGGTCTCTACTTATTCTACCCATTCTTCGTACATTGGCGAATGTTCTGCCGAGAGGCACCTGGTATACTCGAGCAGCTTAATGAATGGAGTGACGTTACTTTCAGATGTTGATCATGCTTGGTGGGTTCTCGTGGTTTCGAGTAAATTCATTTTGTTGATGTTCTTAATGGTTGTGAAAACAATTGCGACAGTAGCTCGCAGAATTCTTGGTACATGTAACACTGCCCCCACCTCAGTTCTTTTTGCCCCGAAAAGATGTATCGCCAGTTGTAGTCAATTCTTCCTGGATATAATATGGGGCAAGACGGTCCAGGTGCACGATTTTCATTTTAGCTCTTGTATTACGATGTTCCAGTATTCGGTATACGACGTCGTTGATTCGCTTTGTAACTCGGTATGGTCCCTCCCAATTATGTTTCAACTTTGGAGACCTACCCTTCCGCCGTTGTGGGTTATATAGTCACACTAAGTCATCTTGCTGGAAGCCAGTAGAATTTGCCTTGAGATCATACCTGGTCTTCATGCGGTCAGTAGCCGATTCGAGGTGTTTTCGCACTGTCCGATGTATGTGGTTTAACCGTTTTCTTAGCTTACTTGCGTGCTCTGCAATCGATTGGGGCTTCTCAGGGGGTGTTCCAAACTTTATGTCAGCTGGCAGACAAATAGTCTTTCCAAAAATGACTTTGGCTAGGGCTTGACCCGTCGATGCATGTCCGGCAGCTCTGCACGCCATCAAAAATAGTGGGATATGTCGGTCCGAGTCCCTTTGGTTCTCGTCAACCATCTTGGCCAGATGTTTATTGAGCGTGCCGTTGAAACGTTCAACCATTCCATCAGATTGGGAATGCAGCGGTGTTGTCCTCGTTTTCCGTATTCCCAGCAGCTCGCACATTTCGCCAAAAACTAATGACTCGAATTTTCGGCCTTGATCCGAATGTAGTTCGCAAGGTACGCCGTACCTGCTGACCCAATTTAACACAACCTGCTCGGCTGCGGTAGTTGCTTCCTGGTTGGGAATGGGGTAGACCTCGGGCCACTTGCTGAAATAATTGACCACAACCAGCGTGTATCGATTTTGCCACTCGGATTCAGGAAAGGATCCAGCGATGTCAACAGCAATCCTAAGGTTTGCATTTGTCCTCTCAGTCGTCGCTTTGGACCTTTGACGGAAGCGCAATTGGTTCATCTACGGCACCAGTCCTCTACGTCTTCTCGAGTGTGGAGCCAGTAAAACCTTTCCCGCAATTTCGCTAAGGTCTTGTTAACACCCAGATGGCCTCCTGAGGATCCTTCGTGCATCTCCTTAAGAAGATAGTGGATTCGGCTTAGGGTAGTATAATTTTCATCTTATAGGAGCTGCCATCCGCCGTTTCCCATTTTCGCTTCAATACGCCATCCTCCACCTGAATGGAGTTCCATTGTGCTTTAGCTTTTCAGGGTTGCGCCATGGCTTGAAACGCCTTTCCACTCAGATCGCCCAGTCGTCTCCTTCCATACGAGCAATGGTCCCATGTCTTCATCGGCTAACTGGGCATTTCGAATCGCTTCCGATGACCTACCTTCATCGAATTCGGCCGTTATCAATCGCAGATCAACGGCCGTCTCCTTTCCCTCAATCCGTCGGCAATGCTTGCAGTTAGATGGACATGGATGACGAGAAAGGGCATCAGCATTTTCATGAACTCTGCCCTTGTGAAGTCGTTGGGGTCTCACTAAGTCTTGGCGGATCGTCGATCGAATTACACCAGTGTCGTTTGTTATGGTGCAATGTTCTTCATCAACTTGACTGGGAAGGCATAAGTCTGCTTCTCCACGATGTTGCCCTGACACGGTGATGGGGGTGCTGGGGATTCCTACCTGACGTCCGTCGCATGAAGTTAGCCCTTTCAGTTTAATGGGCTTCTATTCTAGCCTCCTGACACGGTCTGGATCTCCACCATTCTATTCAGTAGCTCCATTTTCTTCGCTTCTTGCAGTCTCTTTGTAGGTGCTCCTTCTCACCGCAATCCCAGCATCTAGGCACACCATTTACTTGCGGCTCTCGCTCATTTTCCACGCACTCACTCCTGCACTCTTCACTACCTTGTAAACCCGGGCAGTGGTACTAATCACATTTTCCACTGCCTTAAAGTTCAGACTATAGGCCAATGCATACTTGACTGTTTGATTTTGAGCTAAACGCACAGCTTGTTGCGATTCCCGGTCCCTTAATGCTCAGCACATTCAACGCTTGCCTACGGAACGGGGTTTTCCCGGTACGTTGGAAGGTGGCGAGGCTCATGCTGGTCAACAAGGGGAAGGGAAATCCCAAATCGCGGTCTGCATACCGCCCGTTATGCATGCTAGACACGGCTGGGAAAGTGCTAGAGAAACTCATCAAGGGAAGACTCACTGACGCGATTCGTGCTGCTGGGGACCTATCTCCTCGGCAGTACGGCTTTAGAGCAGGACGTTCTACCATTGATGCGACTGCAGAGGTGGTGAGTGCGGTCCAAAAGGCAGAGGCATATAGTCGCACCAAGCGACGGATCGTCCTGTTGGTGACGCTCGACGTCAGGAATGCCTTCAACTCCGCTAGATGGGTGTATATTCTGGATACGCTTGAAAACTCTTTTCAAGTTCCAGAATATCTAATGCGGCCTTTGAGGAACTACCTAAAGAACCGAAGCCTGCTCTACGACACGACACGGGGCCAACGAAGGATGGAAATTACATCGGGTGTTGCCCAGGGATCTATCCTTGGTCCGGACCTGTGGAACGTGTCTTACGATGGGCTACTAAGACTTGAGATGCCAGATGAGTCGCGCTTGGTCGGCTATGCGGATGATGTTGCGGCTCTGGTCGCTGGACACCGCTGTTGAACAAGCGCAGCTTAGGCTAGGTATGCTAATGTGCCGAGTGAGGGACTGGATGACCGCTCGCGGGCTGAGTTTAGCACTGGAGAAAACCGAAGTGGTCATCTTGACAAAAAAGATAATCCCTTAGAGTAAGGATGATCAGTATTGGAGACATACAAATCGAATCGAAGCCAGCGGTGAAGTGCCTGGGGCTACTGATCGACTCGAAGATGAGTTTCTCTGAGCAAATCAGGGCAACGGCTGAGAAGGCTGCTTCGGGAATATCGGCCCTGAGTCGACTTATGGCCAACGTAGGGGGGCCCAGCCCATCAAGAAGACGCTTCTTGATGAGTGCTGTAGGGTCAGTGCTACTGCACGGAGCAGAGGTATGGGGCGACGCTCTCAGCAAGGAGGTATACCGAAAACAATTGGCACAGGTACAGAGAAGAGGAGCACTGAGAATTGCATCTTTGTATCCAACAGTCTCCGACTCGGCCGTGAGAGGGATTGCAGGCGTGAAACCTATCACCCTCCTTGCTAGAGAGTGCCATCCTATTTCCCTGCGCCGAAATGAGGATGCGAGGCAGACAGTTGTCCGCGAAGAGAGACAACGCTCGCTCAACGATTGGCAGCAGTCTTGGGTGAATTGCATGAAGGGAAGGTGGACTGCGCGCCTCATCCCGGATGTGAGACCGTGGCTAAATCGAAGGCATGGTGAGACTGACTTCTATCTGACCCAGCTTTTGAGCGGGCACGGGTGTTTTCAGTCTTACCTACACAAGGTCGGTAAGTCATGGTCTCCCGACTGTCGGTTTTGCTCAGGAGAGGAGGACAATTTCTGTCACACATTTTTTGCATGTACCAAATGGGTCAGGCTGCGAAGGGAACTTTACAGAGAAACGGGGGAGCTCACCGCGGATAATATAGTTGCGATGATGCTCGAATCGGTTGACAAATGGAACCAGGTGGCACATTATGCTCGGGTAGTCCTAAAATATAAAAGGGACTCACAGCAGCCGGGGGCGCTGGGGCTGGGGGATCGCTCTTCTGGCAATTCCTCTTCTCCTCTCCCCTCCCACTTGGAAAGGAATTCCCCAGCTTCAAGGCGCTCCAAGGCGTAACAAAACGAGACGTGGCCCGAAGTAATGTGTCAAACGTTTCCAGGCTGGGTTCTCAGGTTGACAGGGGAGGTGTTTAGTGGGTAGTTCAGTCGCGCATGGGAGTCCCACACTCTGTGCATAAATAGCATTCACCTCCCTACCACAAAAAAAAATGCGCTGATGAACGCTTCTGTTGCTGCGTCATCTCGATGTTCTGGGCTGTAAGCTGGGTAAGCCAAAAGTGCCAGTCCCTCAATGTCTTGGGCTAGCTGCTGTAAGGTTTCACCAGACTTCTGCATCCGATGCCGTAGCTGTGCCCGATAAATCTGCTTCAGATGATCTCCTCCATAATGCATCTCGAGCGCATTCATTATAGCAGCCGGGTTCGGGTGTAACTCAATGGAGATAGTCTGCAAAAGCTCGGCAGCTGGGCCTCTTAAAGCAAGCAGCTGCTCATTCCTGCTCATCCCAGTGATTTACCCTCGCGGCGGCTTCAAACTTTGTTTTTGTAAACATGCCAGACCATTTCCCCATCGAATATTGGTGCTTTCACATTTCTGAATGAGCTTTGCGCTGCGGTTGTAAGCGGGGCTGGTGAGGTAGTTACTACTGCGTTTGCTGCTTCCAATTCCTTTTTCATGTTTTCTATCTCATTGTTGATTCCCTCCTTGACCTAGCTGACCTTTTCCTCGACCTCGTAAACCTTTTCCTCGACGCATTTAATTTGCTTGTTCAGACTAACGAGCTCCGCTTTTATTTCCGTTGACTGTTTTTGGAAATCTGCCTTGATTTCGATCGCTTGTCGGTCCAGCTTCGCTGATTGTTCATTTCCCTTCGCTGATTGTTCATTTAGCTTCGCAGTTAAACTGGATGATTGTTCACTCAGCTACGCAGTTAAACTTGATGACTGTTCACTTAGCTTCGTAATTAATTTGGACGACTGTTCATTTAGCTTCGCTGATTCTTCTTCTGGCTTCGCAGTTAGACTAGATGACATCAGCATTTACATTTGCATCAGCGCATTTTCTGGCTCCTTTGATTTTGGTGTTTCTACTTTTCCACCTTCTGCACCTTTTTCCGCATCCAACTCGATCGCGTCACGCAAGCGTGCAATCAGTATGGCCTTTGTACCTTGTGTGGCCAGATTTTGCTGTTCCAACTCCTCCTTGAGCTCCGATATGGTCAATTGATCAATTTTCAGATGAAAGTTTCCTGGCATTTTTATTGTTTTGGTTATTTTTCCACCAGTTTCCACGTTACGTTTCACTATTGTGCATTTTTCTTTTTTTTTGTGTTTAAACGTTTTTCACTTTCAAAATTTTCATTCTCATTTCTTGACACCACTGTCATGTGTTATGGTTCACGCCCAATAATTTTAATGTTCCGGGAAAGTGAAAATGCAATGTTTTTTAAATTAAATCAAAAGAGTTTATTCAATTACTTAAAAATGCACAATCACATATTTAACTATTTCACAATTTTAATTTTCACTATTTTACAAGTCGCCTATCAATTTCTACTTCAACGGTCCACTAAAAATCACTTCACACTCAAGCAATCAATATCGCCTGTACTTCGCGCACCACTATATCTATTTCTATCGCGGTTGTAATGAATGATCCCCCCACTCATTCAACTCGCCTTTATATAGATCTCTACCTATTCAACCCACGACGTCACTTTTAGATGTTTATCATGTTTGGTGGGTTCTCGTGGTTTCGAGTAAATTCATTTTGTTGATGTTCTTAATGGTTGTGAAAACAATTGCGACAGTAGCTCTGAGAATTCTTTGTACATGTAACAAAAGATATATATATATATATATATATATATATATATATATATATATGTATATATATATATATATATATATATATATATATATATATATATATATATATACATATATATATATATATATATATATACATATATATATATATATATATATATATATATATATATATATATATATATATATATATATATATATATATATATATATATATATATATATATATACGAGGTGTTTTCAAAAAGTATCGCGAATTTTGAATTTTCGCGGGTTACGTATATTCGAATTTCGATTTTTTTGTGGCATTATGTTGGTACTCATGTCTGTTACTTATGCTGACAAGCTCGGCCATTTTGAATGTTCACTTAATTGGTGATAGCTGCTTTACTTGCACGTGTTTTCAATCGTCTTCGATTTTTACTTATTCAAAAAAATGGATCAAAGAACGTGTATCAAATTTTGTGTGAAAAACGAAATAAAGTGCGCGGATGCATTCCGAATGTTGACTGTGGCATACGGAGAAGCTACCTTGGACCAAAGCAACGTTTATCGGTGGTACAAAATGTTTTTAGAAGGCCGAGAAGATGTGAACGACGAAGAGCGTGCCGGACGCCCGAGCACTTCAACAACAGACGAAAAAATTAATGAAGTGGAGAAAATGGTATTGGCCAATCGTCGAATCACCGTTAGAGAAGTTGCTGAGGACCTAAACATATCGATTGGCTCGTGCCATTCGATTTTTATCAACGATTTGGGCATGAGACGGGTCGCCGCGAAATTCGTACCAAAATTGCTCAATTGCGACCAAAAACAGCAACGCATGAACATTGCTAATGAGATGTTAAACTCTGTCCGCGACGAACCAAATTTGCTCCAGAGGGTCATAACTGGTGACGAATCGTGGGTTTATGGTTATGACGTGGAAACCAAAGCTCAATCATCTCAATGGAAGCTGCCGCATGAACCAAGACCGAAAAAAGCGCGCCAAGTTCGGTCGAATGTGAAAGTTTTGCTGATAGTTTTCTTCGATTGCAGGGGTGTGGTGCATCATGAGTTCTTGCCACAGGGAAGAACGGTCAATAAGGAATGTTACCTGCAAGTTATGCGCAATTTGCGCGAAGCAATCCGCCAGAAACGCCCGGATTTGTGGGAGAACAAAAATTGGCTTTTGCACCACGATAACGCCCCTGCTCACACATCGTTGCTTGTGCGCGACTTTTTGGCCAAAAACAACACACTAATGATGCCGCAGCCACCGTACTCCCCAGATCTGGCCCCCTGTGACTTTTCCTTGTTTCCTAAACTGAAGAGGCCCATGAAAGGACGACGTTACGCTACGCTTGACGAGATAAAGACGGCATCGAAGGACGAGCTGAACAAGATTAAAAAAAATGATTTTTTGAAGTGCTTCAAAAATTAAAAAAACCGTCGGCACAAGTGTATAATATCTCATGAGGATTACTTTGAAGGGGACAAAATAGATATTCATGAATAAATAAATAATTTTTGAAAGAAAAACAAAATTCGTGATATTTTTTGAACACACCTCGTAGGCCAACCAAAGCCTATTTATTTCAGCTGTATGTTTGGGGTCATTATCGTGCTGAAAGAAAAATGCGTTCCCCAGCCGCAATTTCTCGGCACTTTGCTTAATATTATTTTTTTAAATATTATGGTACCCGTATTTTTCCATTGTAGATTCTATGAAAACGAGTTGCCCCACTCCACTGGCTGCCATACACCCCCAAACCATCACACCACCGCCACCATGCTTTACAGTGGGAATCAAATTTTCCTTATTGAATTCTGTCGAGCATTTTCTCCATACTAATTTGCGTCCTTTTATCCTAAATATACAAAACATACTTTCGTCCGAAAAAAGAACGCTTTCCCAAAATTCTTTTCGCATATTTATATAATTTTTGGCGAATTCCACTCTCTTTCGGCGATCCCGTTCCGATATGAACGGCTTTTTACGTGCGACTCGACCATGGTAATCGTCTTTTCTGAAAATTATCCGCACTGTTTCATCGCTTATTGTTTTATTGTATTTCTTTTTATATCTTGCGCAATTTGGAACGCGGTTAATCGGGGATTTTGTTTCACAGCACTAATAATACTCCTACGTTCACGTGCTGTAAGTTAAGGAGGACGTCGTGACCGATGCCGTGAAATAATCAAACCGCTTTCTTTGTAATAAGCAACAACCCTTTGGACCGAGGAATGGGTTCTCCTAACTAATTTTGCGATTTCACGAAAACTTTTCCCATTTTCACGCAACTTTACTATGACTTTACGCTCACTAACACTGATTTCCGTATTTTTTACTTCCATATTAAAGAATAGTCTTTTATTCACGCAAAACACTCAGACAATTTTCCAATGAAGTACTGTCACGCAGAACAATGAAAAAAGGGAGGCAACAACATTGCACATTTCGGGGAATCCCCAAATTTTGTGAAGTGTACGCAGACTTTTTTGGGGTTGCTCACAGACTTCCAAGTATTGAAATTACTATATGTTCGATAATTTTGGGAATTTTTTAAACAAACCTGCTCCAATACATTTCTTGCAGTTTAGGCTCTTTAATCGAAATGATTAAATCAAGATCACATTATTGATTCAGACGATTCCAACATAATTCAGTTTGTACTAATGAGATGTACGCAAACTTTTTTGAGTATGTGTATATATATATATATATATATATATATATATATATATATATATATGTATATATATATGTATATATGTTAAATTTATATATATATATATATATATATATATATATATATATATATATATATATATATATATATATATATGTATATATATTTCTATATATATATATATATATATATATATATATATATATATATATATATATATATATATATATATCCATATATGTATATATACATATTTATATATCCATATATGTATATATATATATATATATATATATATATATATATATATATATATATATCCATATATGTATATATATATATATATATATATGTATATATATATATATATATATATATATATATATATATATATATATATCTATATATATATATATATATATATATATATATATATATTTAAATATATATATATATATATATATATATATATATATATATATATATATATATATACATGCATGTATATATATTTATATATTTATATGTGCATAGATATCGGAGTTTTCCAATAAGAGGTGTTATTTTGATACAATAAGGAAAATGCCATTTTTTAATATAAATGATCTTATGTTTATTTCATTATAAAGGAAAAGGTTCGCCATTAGTGGTAAAAAGTAACATCAGGCAAATGATCACCACGGCAACGCTTACGGGACCATATCCTTTGCATGAAGTTTTCCATAACAAAATCCGATAAGAGACGTTATTTTGATATTAAACAAAATGCCACTTTTTAATATGAATGATCGTTTGTTTATTTCAGTATAAAGAAAAGGGTATGCCGGGTAATATCAGGCAAATGACTACCACGCACGCTTACAGGACCATATCGTTTTCATGAAATTTTCCATAAACAAATTGCAAAGTGGCTGCCCTATGCCCTCGATAGACTCAAAAATTCTATCTTTGAGGCCTTGAATTGACGCTGAGCTTTTGGCGTAGCCCTTCTCTTTCACGTGGCTCCAAAGGAAGAAGTCGCAAGGTGTTAAATCACAAGATCTATTCATAAATATAAGTATACATATACATTTATGTATATGCATATATATTTATGTATATATGCATATCTATAGATATAACATATTATATATATAGTACATATATATATATATATATATATATATATATATATATATACTCGTATATATATATATATATATATATATATATATATATATATATATATATATATATATACATATATATATATATATATATATATATATATAAATATAAATAAATATATATATAGATATATATATATATATATATATATATATATATATATATATATATATATATATATAGATATATATTTATAAATATATATATATATATCAATATATATATATATCAATATATATATATATATATATATATATATATATATATATATATATATATATATATATATATATATATATATATATATATAGGCAGAACAGACAATCGATCATCAAGTCCGGCGCAATAGAAATGATTGGCTCGATGATGAGTACCAGAATGCGTATATATATATATATATATATATATATATATATATATATATATATATATATATATATGTATATATATATATATATATATATAGAAAAAGGCTGCGGACAGTCATCGTATTTTGATGAAAGTGTATGGTGTGCATGCTCTAGCTGAGCATTCGTGCCAAAAGTGATTTGCATGGTTTAAAAGTGGCAATTTCGACTTGGAGAACGATGAACGGCCCGGAAAGCCAAAAAAGTCTGAAGATCACAAATTGGAGACATTATATATATATATATATATATATATATATATGAAACCACGAGAACCTACCAAGCATGAACAACATCTGAAAGTGAGTCACAGCTCCATTCAATGTTCCCGCTAATTCACCAATGTACGAGAACTGAGTTGAATGATTAGAGACCCTATATAAAGGCGAGCTGAATGAATGGGGGGATTATTCATTCGACCGCGATAAGAACTGCGATAGTGTGTGGGATGCGATATTGTTCGAGTAATAGAAAAGTGTTCTTCGTAATAGTGAAATGATTTAGAAGACAATTGCGATGAGAAATTTATGGAAAAGTGTTAGACTCTTAATAGTGAAAATTAAAATTAGTGAAAGTGTTAAATTGATTATTGTGCATTTTTGTAATTAAATAAACTCTTTTAACTTAAATTAAAAGACATTGCGTTTTGACTTTCCCGGAACATTAAAATTATTGGCCCGATCCAATAACACGCGACAGTAGTGTCGAGAAGTGAGAAAGAAAATTTTGAAAGTAAAAAACGTTTAAACATAAAAAAGAAATTCACAATAGTGAAAACTGGTGGAAAAATAAATAAAAGCCGAAATAATAAAATTAAATAATAACCACGAAGTTAACATTTCAAATTAAATGAATTTACCATGGCGGAGCTTAAGGGAGACGCAGAAACGCCAAAATCAAAGGAATCGGAAGATACGCTGATGCAAATGTTGATACTGATGCAGCAAGAGCAGTGACAACAGTCATCCAATTTAACTGCAAAGCTCAATGAACAGTCAACCAATTTAACTGCGAAGCTCAATGAACATTTGTCCAATTTAACTACGAAGCTAAACGAACAATCAGCGAAGCTGGATCAACAAGCGATCGGAATCAAGGCAGATTTTCAAAAACAGTCCACCGAAATAAAAGCGGAGCTCGGCAGTTTGAGCAAACAAATAAAAGGCGTCGAGGAAAAAGTTGACCAGGTCGAGGAAAAGGTCAGCCAGGTTGAAGAGAGAATGAACCATGAGATGGAAAAGGTGAAAAAGGAATTGGAAGCAGCAAAGACAGTAGTAACCAACTCACCAACCCCACTTATAACCGCAGCGCAAAGCACATCCAGAAATGTTTAAGCGCCAATATTCGATGGGCAAACGGTCTGGAGTATTTACAAAATCCAGTTTGAAGCCGCCGCTTAGATAAATCAGTGGAATGAGCAGGAACAAACAACTGCAGTAATTCTTGCTCTAAGAGGCCCAGCTGCCGAGCTTTTGAAGACTATCCCCGTTCATTTACACTCAAACCCGGCTGCTATATTGAATGCACTCGACATGCGATATGGAGGCACCCATCTGAAGCAAATTTATCGGGCACAGCCCCGGAATCGGATGCAGAAGTCTGGCGAAACCTTACAGCAACTAGCCCAAGACATTGAGCGACTGGCACTTTTGGCTTACCCAGCGTACGACCCAGAACATCGAAATGACGCAGCAACAGAAGCATTCATCAGTGCCCTAGAAGACCAAGAATTGCAACAAGCTGTGCGTTTAGCTCAAAAGCAAACGGTCAAGGATGCATTGGTTTATAGCCTGAACTTTGAGGCAGTGAAAAATGTGACTCGTACCACTACCCGGGTTCGCATGGTAGTGACAGACGAACTCAGGTGTGAGCGCGTGGAAAATGAGCGAGACCCGCATGTAAATGGTGCGCCCAGATGCTGGAATTGCGGTGAGAAGGGGCACCAGCAAAGAGACTGCAAGAAGCGAAGAAAACGGAGCTATTGTCCAGGATGGTGGAGATCCAGACCGCGTCAGGAGGCTAGAATAGGACCCCAACAAACTGAAAGGGCCAACTTCATGCGACGGACGTCAGCTAGGAGGATCGACATCCCGCGCACCCCCATCACCGTTTCAAGGCAACATCGTGGAGAAGCAGACTTATGCCTTCCTGGTCAAGTTGATGAAGAACATTGCACCATAACAAGTGACACTCGTGCAACC
>OZ017741.1:133085166-133102666 GCA_963969285.1 Odontomyia ornata | reverse complement strand
TCTTCAAGATCGTCAATACTGAATAGAACATTTTATTTGCGAGCTGTATTCTACGGCGTATTTCGTCTCTTTCATTGCCCGTTTTCGTTATTTTGGCACCTAAATACACAAATTCGCTAACATTCTTGATACTATATTCGCCAAGTGTGATATTTTGTGTATTTGAGGTATTTTTCCTTGACTGCGTCATGAGCTGTGTTTTATTTTCGTTGATTTGTAGCCCTACTAGATTTACTTCGCTGTCAAGTTTCAGGAAGAGTTCTTTGGCAGTTGTTAGTGACCGTGACAGAACGTGGATGTAGTCCGCATAGGCCACTACTTGGCTCGACTTGAATAGTAATGTACCTCGCGTATCGACAGGTAGTTTCCGTATGAGGTACTCCAGAGCCAAATTGAATAGCAATGGGGCCAGCCTATCTCCCTGCTTTAGTCCGATATTTGCGTCAAAGGCATCGGCGAGTTGGTTTTTGATGCGAGCTTGGGAGGTTGTTGACGTCATTCTCATTTTGGTAAGATGGACTAATTTGGCTGGGATGCCAAAACCAAGCATTTTTGGTACAGTACATTACAACACTGTCGTATGCTTGCTTAAAGTCAACGAAAATTCGTTGTCCGTCTATGTTGAACTCCCAGCATCTTTGAAGTACCTGCTTGACTGTGAACAATTGATCTGTTGTTGTTCTACCTGCTCTAAAACCGCCTTGATACTCTCCATATCATACTGTTGGTGTATGATTCGACTTTATTTTCTAAGATTTTAGAAAATACTTTGTACACCGTACAAAGTCGTGATATTCCTCTATAATTTTCGCACTGCAGCTTGTCACCTTTTTTGTTGATGGGGAACATAAATGATTGGCTTCACTCTTTTGGCATATGTTCTTGTTGCCAAATGTACAGGATGACTTTGTGAGTTGCTTGATGGACACTACTGCCACCATATTTGATGTGCTCCACGGATGATGATGGATTGCACTTCATCCAGAGTTGGTGGGGCCAATGGAAGTTCTCTGCAGGCATCTATAGGCTCCGATGTTCTGGAGCTGTGCGGAGAATTAAGAAGGTTCTTGTAATATGATGCCCATCTTTCCTTAATCTTGATTTCATCAGCGATTGTATTGCTGCTATTATCACGACAGAGCGTGGTTTTGGGCTTTTCACTACTTTGTATGCTTGTCTTGTGTTATTGCTCACTAAACTTACATCTATACTTCTCAATTCGTCGTCACAGTATTTTATTTTCTAATCCTAATTATCTTATTCGCTACTCTTCTGATATTTTCATAGTGTTCTCTCTTCGTCCTGGTTTTCCTACATACGTATTCTTTGTACGCCTGATTCTTTAACGCATTCTGGCACTCATCGAACCAATCATTCATATATATATATATATATATACATATATATATATATATATATATATATATATATATATATATATATATATATATATATATATATATATATATATATATATAAATATAAATATATATATATATATATATATATATATATATAAATATATATATATATATATATATATATATATATATATATATATATATATGTATATATATGTATATATATAGTATATGTATATACATATATATATATATATATATATATATATATATATATATATATATATACATACGAGTATATATATATATATATATATATATATATATATATATATATATATATATATATATATATCTATATATATAATAGGGGTACCGGTTAATTCATGCGGTTTTCTAACAGATGGCGTAACTTGATTTTTATTCCAGTGATTCATCTTTCCAAATATGTGTAGGAAGCTACTGTCATATAGTTTCAGAATCTGTATGTGTCATTTAGCTGAAGCGTAAACAATAATACTTTTTTACTCTGAAAATGTCGAATTTTGTGCCCAATGTGTTTTTGCGGGGAGCCCTACTTCGTTACTTCAATATGAAGAAAAAGGCTGCCGAAAGTCATCGTATTTCGGTAAAAGTGTATGGTGTTCATTGTAGGGATTGAGGTTAATTTCAAAGGTCCGTGAAGGACTGCAGCGATAGTCTGCTGCCTCGGCAGAAGAAGGTGTCAGTATCTGCCGAAAATGCCCTTGTCTGGGGACGCGTGAATGCGCTGGCAGGCTAGCATTGCGGTGTCGTGTGGCGGGTTCATTCCCCCAGCACAAGGACCCACTACAAAGAATTTCGCATTCACGAATTTCTGGGGTCGAACAAAAGCAAAAATCGTAGGCAACCATACCGAGGAAAAGACTTGTTCCGAGAACAAGTGAAACAAGTAAAAATGGGCGGAATTAGCGTAACTTCGTCTTTACCCGAAGAGGCTCATGGCCCACAAGTGAGAGAGGGGCAACCGGGTGGTGATGGAGCCCCCGCGCACCCACCCAACCGGATCAAAATCCATAATTGTGGCAGTGGCCAGTTATTCCTCTTCTGAGTGGAAAACTCATACAACTTAACTTGCCTGAGCCTTCTCATCAGACGAGAAGTACCCCGGTGACCAGTTTATGCCATAGAATTATGCAATTCGATTACATAACCCTATGTCATAAAGAGGCACCTTGCTCGGGCCACTCAACCCGCGTCGTCACCTGAAACAAAGAAGGTTAGTGTGTACCCGGCGGTTGGCTCATGTTTTGTGGTGAAAGCCTGCCCCCGTACCGGGTCCTATACCCGGTCAAATCCAACGTAATGGAAAGACCGAAAGGCACCGGGTATATATTCATTTTTATTTATTCCAATCTATATATATCCATATATATAAATATGAAAGATAATTTAATCTATATTTTATTATTTTATATGTAAATAAAAATTATTTAATCTTCTCTTTAATTATTTTTTTTAATCAAAAAAAAATTTTTTTTTAATTAGATTTTTATATTCTTTTAATTATAAAATATTTTAATATAAATTGAAAATTTTTATATAATCATAAATTTTTTTAATTAATATAAAATAGATATATATTTAGTAAAAATGTATAAATTAAAATAAATAGGTACTCACCAGTATCCTAAACGAGCGCTCGCTGAAGATATGGTGATGACGGAGACCTGGTTTTCTTGATTTCAACAACATTTATTGATTCGACGGAAAAACGTTATGAATATGAACCAGAAATGATCGAAACATTGCTTTACATAAGGAAAAGAACGAAAATATAAAGCAGCTATTTGCACAAAACGCTGTTACAACAACAAAAAAAATATTGCGATACTAATAATTACATGAATGGGTTGGCTGAAAATTTGTTATTCTCGACAGACAGATATATTTTTGTGTAATTATGTTTTCTTTTTGTTTTTGATTCTTCTGTCTCTTCTCCAATGAATGTGTTCCTCGGTTATCAATGATAGCTTAAAATCTTTCTCGCCGTTTGTTTTCAAAAATTAGTAATCCTTGTTATAATTGTTATTAGAACACGGTAAAAGATTGTAGTTTTGTCGATTTCTTATTTTTAGGGTTTTGTACTAAAATACAAAACCCTATTGCAATCATGACCTGTGTCCATCTGTCCGTCGGTCCGTCCGTCCGCTCGTCCGTCCATCCGTCTGTATGTCACAGCACTTTTTCTCCGAAACTATAATGGCTACAGCCATGAAACTTTGTGAAAAGGTCAAAAGTGGTGACTTCTTGAAAGTTTAAGGGTAAAAAATTTTTCAAAGGGGTTTAAGGGGGGTCTCCCCATATAGGGAGGTGACCCCTCAAAAAAAAATTTCACCATTGGTAGTCGAGAAGGGTGTCATTAGAAAGGTCTCAGTGAGATCTTTCAAAACAAGTCTCAAAATTGCCTTACAAGTACCGAAAAATCTAAAGATCGAATAGTATACAGCGATTTGAATTTTCCTGTATTACTATGGAACAACATGCCTGTATTACTATGGAAACATATGGCTATGGAGCCATACGAGTATGCGCTTTTAACCGACTTAGACACTACAGCTTTGCTAGGATTTGCATCAAAATTTCAGGAATGATAGGTATCATGAAGATGAGTACATACAAAAGAAACAAGTCGAAGTGGCAGGAGAGAGCTCCTAGCAAAAGGGCTTTGTAACCATTCTAAGATTCGAAAAAACAGGCCATGAATCGATGATTACAGTACAGAGGAGTGGCCCCTGAAAAAAATTTCATGAAAGGTAACCGATATGAGTATCAACTGAAAGTTCTCCATGAGAGCTTTTCAAAATAGGTCTTAAACTGACAGTTTTTGCTTCAGTGGGGGCACAGGGGGGGGGGGGGAATACATGAAAAATGTGTTTCCTCCCTCGCGAATGGACACCCGTGGTCCAAAAAATCTGAAAAAATGATCAAGGGAGATATTTATGGGTAAAACTATAAAAAATACCTCAGAAGTCAAAATTATTTCAACTTTGCTAATAATAGTATGATCCTCGAACATGACATGTTTCTTGATTTTATTCGTTACTGGTTACTGCATTTTGTAAGTAAGGTACAAAACCCTTCTGACATGAGCATAGGTCTGTCTACCCAACTTGTTTCTTCTTTGTTTATGTTTAATAGTTTTGGAAGCAACAAATATTGTGGTGTGGCGGGTGTATGAGAAGATTTTCTTTTACTTTTCCCCTATTCTCGTTGATTATTCACTATCACTCTGTTTTTCACGGTTTTCACTCGGGTCGTTCCACAATATCTTCTAATCCCCTCCGTTCTTAACTTCTTCACTATCATTTTTCTCAAGTATGCACCATACAAACACAGAATGTATTCCAAGAAAGTTTTCTGTGTACTTCTGTGAAACGTTCCCTTTTGTTTGTATTTTTACGATTCATCTCTGTGTGCACGCTTCTTCAATAAGTATTGTGGAAGAGTTTCCGAACTTGTATTGGACATTAATTTTCGTATGCACCTTATAGGAACTCTGGTGATTATTCCGTTAGCGCTAACTTTTCTTGCCGACTGACTACCGAACACTTTTGGCGTCAACGAATGCGAACCACACATAGGAATGAACAATGGATTCTCTCAAAGTACCCTACACATGCACTGTACTTTAACACCAACGATTTCACACGAAACGATTTCTTTACTCAATGAAAGCAAAGTAGAATCCCAGCATATCGACAAATTTCCGACAAAAGCGCTAATTGTTATTTTCAAATTCTTTACGTGTTAAACGCATTGGGTATATAATTGTTACCAGATTCGGGGGAAAATCAAATAAGCCTTCTGTAATTATCGGTTCAAATAATATGGCAGATCACCACTACTGTTTACTTAATTTACACTCTTGCAAATTGTTTCTCGGTTTCACATCTCCTTTGGGGACCTGATTATTTCTGGGAGCTAAAGAATAACTTTTCGACATATGGTCTAAGAGAGGGAGAAACCTTTGCATACCCGAGCGAAAACACTTCCACCATACATTTTGACGGAGCACGAGTTTTATTCCACTTTTTACTCCCCACACGACTCACAAAGCGTTCACAATTTTCACAATAACTTAATCAGGTTTTCTATTCACTAAAGCGTTTGCTTAAATTTCCAATAAATACAAATACCACTTTCCTTCGACGAACAATTTACTTTTCAATCGCGACATTCCCGCTCGCTCCGCTTTCATTCTTTTCTCCGCGACAATTCGAACGCAACTCCCTCCAAATGTCTCGCGGTAGGTTCTCGCTCCATGCGATCATCGCGACCCTCTATGTAAATGTGCACCCGCGGATGGGATGCATCGAATCTCAAGTTGTGTTGAGTAGATTTTATACTCATAAGAATTGTTACTAACAGTTCGATGAGTGTAAGTGTATATTTTGTATGGCTAGGAGTATGATGAGCGGAGTGCGAGAATGTGTATTTTACATACTATCAAGTCATAGTAGGATTTTCTATATGGAAATGGTTTGCTGGTTGTGTAGTAATTTAGCAGATCTGGCCTATATTATGCAGGAATTTTCTTTAACCCTTTGCCTGCGCCGAATTCGAATCGAGTATTTTTTGTTATATTGAATAATAAAAATATAAAATCTATAAATTGACATAAAAAAAAATAAAATTTAAATTTTACCTAAGATTATCAAATAATTTAAATTAATAATAAAAAATAATAAATTTACAACCAGCTCGATTACTACAGGGCAGCTAATTTTCTCGCGATCCCAAGGCGACGCGGATTGCGAAAAAGGAACTGAAGGATCTTTCATTATAGCATGGGTTGTCTTCGGCGTCGGAACATGGAGTGACGAACAATAAAAGAAAACACAAGTGACAGACGGACGGACTGATACGTATGTTTATGTTATGCCTGAAGTATACAAACCTTGCGCGTTTTTGAAACTGTATGCGGACGGACAGAACAGACGTGGCTAATTATCTGTCGGCGCAGGTCTTTTGCGTGGTATATCCCAACTTCTTTTCCCGATGGGTCCGTTATTAAATAACGATTAGGTCCCACTACCTTCTGTATACGGCTTTTCAAGAAGCGCCAGTTCAGCTTGGCGTTGTAATGCCCAGCGGCGTCACTTTGGCGGAAATGGTGCCGGAAAACCTCATCTACTTCTTTAAAATTGGCCGATCGTGACCTGAGATTGTACTGCGCCTCATTTGCACGTCCCGCGGCCTTAATCTTCCGTCCGATTTGTTGGCGAAGGTCACCTAAATGCTCGTGGGGCTCCAGCGCAACGACGGGGTCTCCCAAACACTTTAATTGCCGTAACAGCCGGTATGATTTACCATGGCAAATCATGTGCTGTCCGAAGGCGGCAAAGTAAGGTACGACACCAGTGACGGAATGATAAGATGACCGCAGGGCGTATGTGATGGCGGACAATCTGCGGTCCCAATCTTTTTGAGATGGGTGGACGTAGGAACGGATCGCGGCCAACAGGGTGCAATTCAACCGTTCGGAGGCGTTAGACTGATGAGAGTAGATGGGCGTCAGTTGGTGTTCAACGCCATACTGTTCGAGTAGGCCCTTAAACTGCCGCGACCAGAACTGTACTCCGTTGTATGAGTACACACCCTCTGGAACCCCGAACACGTGGAATACCCGGCTCTCTAGGAATTTCACGATGGATAGAGTTGTGAACTTACGAATAGGTTCCACCAGTGGGAATTTCGAGAGCTAGTCTAGAACGACTATAGCTCCGATGTGTCCCATGGATGATCGAGGATATGGACCGAGTAGATCTATGTATAGACGTTGGAATACGCGTTCTGGAGCTTTGACTTGACCCATAGGAGGTCGAAGGGGCTGCTTGGGCGCTTTAGTGCCATTACAGGTCTCACAGGCGCTCACGTAGTCTTTGACCTGGGATGCCATTTTAGGCCAAAAAAAGTATTTCTTGAGTCACCGTAACGTCCAACCGTAACCTCCGTGGGCACTTAACGGATGGTCATCTGCGCGGAGGATCAGATGTTGTGTCATTTCCTTCGGTACCCAGAGTTTCCAGGACTCTTCTTCCTGCCATGGATCACCAGTAGCGTATTCATTTCGTCTATACACGTAGCCGTCTATCATTTTCAAATCAGGCAGCTGCAATTGTTGATCCGCGATGGTTCGCCTCAACTCTTTGTAGCTGTCTGATTGGAAATATGGGCTGTCCAAATCTATCTCGATAGGGTCCTCGTCATTTATTGCTCCCTCTGGGGAAAACATTCGTGAGAGAGTGTCGGGTACGATGTTCTGGGTCCCTTTCCGATGTTTGATGGAAAACTTGAGCCCTTGCAGTTTAAGAGCCCATCTGGCTAGGCGTCCATGTAAGTCTGCTTGGTTCATCAACTATTGTAGCGAAGCGTGGTCTGTGATGATTTCGAACTGGTGGCCCTCGATATAGGCTCGGAATTTCTTTACAGCCATTACCGCTGCCAAATATTCCTGCTCAGACACAGTATAGTTCCTTTGGGCCGAGTTCAGCTTATTGGACATGAAGGCGATGGGAGCTTCTTCTCCCTCATCGGTCAATTGCACCAGCACGGCTGACTCCATGTTGCCTTGCGTCACAATGGATGGAGAAGGGCTTCGTAAAGTCGGGGCTGTGCAAGACCGGAGGTGATGTTAGGGCTTGTTTCAGCTCTTCAAATGCCTTTCGGCTGGGCTCGGTCCAAACGAACTTCCCTTTCCGCAGCATGTCCGACAGGGGCGCTGAAACTGTTGCATAATTCCGAACAAACCTTCGGTACCAATCGCACACACCAAGGAAACGTCGTAGCTGCTTAACTTTTTTTTGGTAAAGGGAACTCATCAATCGCACGAGTTTTGTCTGGATCCGTTTTGATAGTGCCATGTCCTATGACATGTCCTAGGTATCGGACTTCTTTCATGACGAACTTACTTTTCTGCACGTTGATGGTGAGTCCCGCCTTACTGATGTGCAGGGCTACTTCTTACAGGAGTAGGAGGTGTTGGTCGAACGTTTCCGTGATGAGTAAAAGGTCATCCAGGTACACGAACACTTGGTGTTTCAGATGAGGTGGGATGACTTGGTCCATCAGCTGAGTCATCGTTTGCAGCGCGTTACACAGGCCAAAGGGCATTGTGACGAACTGATATAATGGTCGTCCAGGCACTGTGAAGGCGGTCTTATCCTTCGACCCCTCATCGAGTGGAATTTGCCAGAAGGCGTCTTTTAGGTCGAGACTGGTAATATAATTGGCTTTCGGCAGTCTCCCTAGTATTCCATCGATGAGTGGAAGAGGGTACGCGTCCTTGATGGTGACCGCACTCCCACCAAGGTTACCGGTGAGGACCAGGCACTTTGGGACTCCTCTATAACCCCCAACTCGAGCATCCTATCCAGCTCAGCATACACCAACTTCTCCATGGCCGGTGAGATGGCATAGTGTCTCTGCTTAATTGGCTTACTATTGCCAACGTCGATGACGTGTGAGACTAGGGTGGTGCGGCCAAGGCCTTGGGTAGCGTAAGATGGAAAAGCAGCGATGGATGATTCCAGGCGTTGCCGTTGGTTAGGCGTCAGTTCATGCCTATCGGAAATAGAGGTGGGTTCGTTGCCAATATCTGGTGTTTAAAGACAAATCTGTGAATAAATCGGAAGCCAATCCAAAACGAAGGACGAAATCAACGCCAAGGTACACATTCTGAGTCAGGGACGGGATAATGTAGAAAGTAATATCCTTCGCCTGACCTCTGAACGTCACGGGTGTTGTCAGTTTACCTCGTATAGGGTGTTTGGTGCCATCAGCTGTACTGATTTCAGTGCACCAGGGCTTAATCAAGGTAGGATATTCATGGAGCACCTTTGAGCCAAAGCTCGAAGCAAGACAACTGATACTGGCACCCGTGTCGATCAATGCAAACACGGTTTCGCCCTACACTTTAATTGGGTGGTAAGGTCTGATCTCATTCTCAGCAACCTCCGAGATGTTACAAAAGTTTAGTGTTTGACGGCAGGTGCGCACTCTCTTGCGGAAACTCCGCCAACGACGGATTGACCATTTTATCGTGCGCGGGCGAGAAGTGACTTCTTCGGAAGCTAATATTCGCTCTCGAGCCACCCGATATTCCTGCAGTCGAACATGATAAGGTTTTAGAATGCGTAGTTGAGGCTGCCGGGGTTCTTCAGGCAGTGACTGCGATGATCGCTTCAATACTGTCGTTGGCGAGGCCTCCGGAAGAGAGTGAACATCCGCAGTCATAGTGGTCATGGCTGGTGGGTTATCGTCAGGGTTGTTGGGTTGAGCAGCTGGCTGGGGAACTACTGCGGAGGTGGAACTGTCAGTAGACAGGATGCTGCAAGCTGTCGTGCGCACTCGTTTGCAAGTTTTTTGTCTTCTTGCAATAAGTCCATTGAAGCGCATAGGTGTCTGGCTTCCCACACTGAAAGCAGAAAATGCTAGCCTCTGTCTGGCATGCAGTGAAACGGTGTCCCGTCTGTCGGCAGTTCCAGCATGTGGTAGTTCGGGCCCTGGGAGCCAGTTCATGTACCTCCGACGGAGGTTCTGGTTCTAAATCGGTGAATAATGGAGAGAGTCTCCGGGGTGCTGACGCTTTTGGGTGGCATGAGGAAAGCTGGCGCGGGAAGGGCTGGTATATGGCTCTCGAGCTAAGCGATCGCCCGTCGTTCTGGCTGATCTCGTCAGCCAAAGCATTTACAATGTGACACGGAGCGCTGGGAATACTGCACCGCTTCCAATATCTTCGCTAAAGCGCGAAGCGCATGCACACTGTGACATGGGGCGAACATCAGTCGCTCTCGCAGCTCCGGTCTGATCCCCTCCCAAAAGAGGCTGAGAAACTCCGACTCTGGCATGGGGATCATTAGATGCTCCAACAGACAGCATAGGACTTCATAATACTCGTCCATTGTCTCCTGTGCCTGTTGGCATCGGTTTCGGATTCGCTGCTTCAACGTGTCGTCTTCTTCGACTGGGGTGAATTCCCGCAAAGCCGCCCGTTTCAATGTTTCCCAATCAAAGGTGCAGTCCGTGTCGACAAAACGCCAGAACTACCGAAGAGCTCTCCCACTAAAAAGCATCTGCGCACAGCCGGCAACGCCTCGCAGGTTCCCTCTTAGATTCTGCGATGCCATGTTTTCGACCCTCCTTAAGAAGGCACCGATAGTCGTAGGGTCGTCGTCCTGCCCAGTAAACATAAGCTTCCAACTTGCCACTATATGGGCTATCTTAGAGGGCGGAATAGCACCCGAAGGATTATGTTCATAACTAGGCTGCCTGGATGCGACATCTTCGCGGAGAGTAGGCCGGCCCGTGCGGCGAGCTCCTGGCTGGTCTGAAGATGCTTAGTCCCAATTGTACCAGGGCATCGAGCCGCGGTCCCGAGCTGCCTGTTCGAACTGTTCTCGCTCTGGGCTCCACGCACTTGCATAATTCCGCCGTTGCGGTCGCGAAATCTGGACCTCTCCTCTGGGTCTGTATTCTGGGGTTCATGGCTCCGCTGAGCCTAGGAGGTACTGTATCCCCCATCACTGCCACTGGTTGCTCGATATAATCTACTGTCGCCGTGGATGTGGAGGGCTGTGCGGTTGGCTGTGGAACCAACAGATTCTGTAGCTGTTACCTCATTTCTTCCATGCTGGTGGCCATAGCTTGCATTACCGCCAGTAGCTGCGACATCTCCGGTGACGCTGCTGATGATGGTTCGCTACCGACCCGACTGGTCGGTAAGGCTCCGGCTCCGTTGTCTTCACCTCGTGCACCCATGGTCGTTGATGGAGGGGGTCCGCCTTTGGGCATTGCTCCACTTGCGCTACAGGACTGAGGCCTTTCCGTTACTATCGGGGTTGGCTCCAGAGGCTGACAACATAGCGGGCACGTAGACGAGGTTTGCCTTAGTTGGCTCAAGCACAGCTGGTGTAACCGGCAGCCGCACGGCAGAGTCTGGCTCGCCGACTCGTCCAAGTCCTCGTGGCAAATGGCACACAAGAGCGTTTATCCCGCATCAGATCGCAACTTCCTCCTCTCGGGCGTGCGTTTGGTGGGCATCGCTGAAACAATTTATTTTTAGCAAAGAAAACTTAGGACTACAAATATATAACGTAAACACTATCGAAATGAATGTTTATAGATAAATATAAGAAAAATGTGGAAAATGTCGTGAAATATATATAATTCTCAAGTGACCGTCAGTGGCGAACCATAAATGAACCTCAAAAAAAAAAACGTTTGGATATTTATCATGAAAGTTCGGTCTTTCCATTCCACTCCTTCTTCCCAAGTAAGGACACCAATGGCTCACTCCTCCTGAGGCGTAACAGGGACTACTCTCTTGCGGCACCATGAGAATCAGGGTTCGGAAGTGCTCCCTCATCCGCAAGTTTTTACAAGTTACAACTTGTCAGGCCAGGGTTGAATTCTGACCCACAAGCAGCGCGTGTCTTGTCATGGATAGTCATGGATTAGCTAATCAGCCAATCACATGAAATCAAGATCCATGTAGTGTAAGACACTCAGGCACCACTTGGTTTGGTGAGCAGATCAGAATCCTCCGCAAAATAGATGTTGAAATAATAACTTCCGAATACAAATAGGGACTCTAATATCATTTAGCCTTACTAGTCATACAATGGTGGTAAACTACCAAAGTATAAATCAGAAGCAGGACCAAACGATATTGATGTCCAAAGACAACACACGTCCAGGAGTTACTAAGTTGCTGGGGCACGATTAGTGCAAAAGCCCTCGGTACTTACCTACCCGCCAATAATCTTGACACCTTGTAGGGACACCCAGAGACGATGGACTGTCTCGTGCTCACGATTGATGATACAGGCGGGCATTTCGGGCCCCATGTTGGGCGCCATTTGTAGGGATTAAGGTTACTTTAAAAGGTCCGTGAAGGACTGAAGCGGTGGTCTGCTGCCTCGGCAGAAGAAGGTGTCAGTATCTGCCGAGAATGCCCTTGTCTGGTGACGCGTGAATGCGCTGGCAGGCTAGCACTGCGGTGTCGTGTGGCGGGTTCATTCCCCCAGCATAAGGACCCACTGCAAAGAATTGCGCATTCACGAATTTCTGGGGTCGAACAAAACCAAGGCAACCGAAGTCGCAAAAGTCGTAGGCAACCATACCGAGAGAAAAAGACTTGTTGCGAGGACAAGTGAAACAAGTAAAAATGGGCGGAATTAGCGTAACTTCGTCTATACCCGAAGAGGCTCATGGCCCACAAATGAGAAAGGGGCAACCGGGTGGTGAATTTTTTTTTTAATTAGATATTTATATTCTTTTAATTATAAAATATTTTAATATAAATTGAAAATTTTTATATAATCATAAATTTTTTAAATTTATATAAAATACATATATATATTTAATAAAAATGTATAAATTAAAATAAATAGGTACTCACAAGTATCCTAAACGAGCGCTCGCTGAAGATATGGTGATGACGGAGACCTGGTTTTCTTGTTTTCAACAACATTTATTGATTCGACGGAAAAACGTTATGAATATGAACCAGAAATGATCGAAACATTGCTTTACATAAGGAAAAGAACGAAAATATAAAGCAGCTATTTGTATAAACTGCTGTTACAACAACAAAAAAATATTGCGATACTAATAATTACATGAATGGGTTGGCTGAAAATTTGTTATTCACGACAGACAGATATATTTTCGTGTAATTATGTTTTCTTTTTGTTTTTGATTCCTCTGTCTATTCTCCAATGAATGTGTTCCTTGGTTATCAATAATAGCTTAAAATCTTTCTCGCCGTTTGTTTTCAAAAATTAGTAATCATTGTTATATATGTTATTAGAACTCGGTAAAAGATTGTAGTTTTGTCAATTAGCTCCGTTCTTAACTTCTTTACTATTTCCTCCGTTCTTAACTTCTTCACTATCATTTTTCCCAAGTATGCACCATACAAACACAGAATGTATTCCAAGAAAGTGTTCTGTGTACTTCTGTGAAACGTTCCCTTTTGTTTGTATTTTTACGATTCATCTCTGTGTGCACGCTTCTTCAATAAGTATTGTGGAAGAGTTTCCGAACTTGTATTGAACATTAATTTTCGTATGCACCTTATAGGAACTCTGGTGATTATTCCGTTAGCGCTAACTTTTCTTGCCGACTGACTACCGAACATTTTTGGCGTCAACGAATGCGAACCACACATAGGAATGAACAATGGATTCTAACAAAGTACCCTACACATGCACTGTACTTTAACACCAACGATTTCACACGAAACGATTTCTTTACTCAATGAAAGCGAAGTAGAATCCCAGCATTTCGACAAATTTCCGACAAAAGCGCTAATTGTTATTTTCAAAATCTTTACGTGTTAAACGCATTGGGTATATAATTGTTACCAGATTCGGGGGAAAATCAAAAAAGCCTTCTGTAATTATCGGTTCAAATAATATGGCAGATCACCGCTACTGTTTACTTAATTTACACACTTGCAAATTGTTTCTCGGTTTCACATCTCCTTTGGGGACCTGATTATTTCTGGGAGCTAAAGAATAACTTTTCGACATATGGTCTAAGAGAGGGAGAAACCTTTGCACACCCGAGCGAAAACACTTCCACCATACATTTTGACGGAGCACAAGTTTTATTCCACTTTTCACTCCCCACACGACTCACGAAGCGCTCACAATTTCACAATAACTTAATCCAATAAATACAATTACCGCTTTCCTTCGACGAACAATTTACTTTTCAATCGCGACATTCCCGCTCGCTCCGCTTTCATTCTTTCCTCCGCGACAATTCGAACGCAACTCCCTCCAAATGTCTCGCGGCAGGTTCTCGCTCCATGCGATCATCGCGACCCTCTATGTAAATGTGCACCCGCGGATGGGATTGTGTTGAGTTGTGTTGAGTAGATTTTACACTCATAAGAATTGTTACTAACAGTTCGATGAGTGTAAGTGTATATTTTGTATGGCTAGGAGTATGATGAGCAGAATGCGAGAATGTGTATTTTACATACTATCAAGTCATAGTAAGATTTTCTATATGGAAATGGTTTGCTGGTTGTGTAGTAATTTAGCAGATCTGGCCTATACTATGAAGGAATTTTCTTTAACCCTTTGCCTGCGCCGAATTCGAATCGAGTATTTTTTGTTATATTGAATAATAAAAATATAAAATCTATAAATTGACATAAAAAAAAAAAAATTTAAATTTTACCTAAGATTATCAAATAATTTAAATTAATAATAAAAAATAATAAATTTACAGCCAGCTCGATAACTACATCATGTTTTAGCTGACGGTACGTGTCAGACGTGGTTTGCACGGTTTAAAAGTGGCAATTTTGACTTGGAGGACGATGAACGGCCCGGACAGCCAAAAAAGTTTGAAGACCACGGATTGGAGACATTGCTCGACCAAGATACATCTCAGACGCAACAAAAAATTGCACAATAACTTGGCGTCGCTCAACAAACCATTTCCAATCGTCTAAAAGTAATGGGAATGATTCGGAAGGTAGGCCATTGGGTGCCATTTAAATTGCAGCCAAGAGACGTCGAACGCCGATTTTTCACGTGTGAACAACTGCTTCAACGGCACAAAAGAAAAAGTTTTTTGAATCGAGTTGTCACTGGCGATGAAAAGTGGGTCCATTACGATAATCCAAAACGTCGGGCAACGTATAGATACCCCGGCCATGCATCATCATCGACGGCCGTTCAGAATATTCATGGCCTCAAGGTTATGCTGTGTATTTGGTGGGACTAGCTGGGTGTGATCTATTATGAGCTCTTGCCACCGAATGAAAAATCACAAGGGAAGTCTACCGACGACAATTGATGCCTTTGAGCTGAGCATTGCGCGAAAAACGGCCGGAATATGAACAAAGGCACGGCAAGGTAATTTTGCAACATGACAATGCTCGCCCACATCGTCAAAACCTACCTTTAAACGCTCAAATAGGTTGTCCGACCCCACTTGCCGTATAGTCCAGACATTGCGCCATCCGATTACTACCTCTTCCGATCAATGCAACATGGCCTGGCTGACCAGTATCCAATTATCAAGAATCGGATCGATTCGTGGATAGCGGAGAAGTTAATGCTAGTGATGGACAACACTTTGAATCTAAAATTTGTAACCATTTTACACAATAAAGCTTCCGCACGAATTAACCGGTACCCCTATTATACTGTTATTCTTGTGACCAAAAAATAAGGTGACATTTGAATTTAAACTGCGCGCGTGGAAGGATTTGAAGAATTATTTTTTACACACAACACTAACGAATATTTTGTCATGTAAATTAGACATAGATGTCACTCACAGTAATACCAAACTAAAAACAAATAATTCTGCAAATCCTTCAACGCGCGCAGTTTATATTCAAATGTCACCATATTTTTTGGACACAGTAGTATAAATATATATATATATATATATATATATATATATATATATATATATATATATATATATATATATATATATATATATATATATATATACATATATATATATATATGTATATGTATATGTATGTACATATATATATATATATATATATATATATATGTATATATATATATATATATATATATATATATATATATATATATATATATATATATTGTTACGTTGGCACAATTAATGGCCCCTCTATTTTCAAACATTTAAATACCCCGACGCTGAACTTCGCTTATCCGATGCAAAAACCAACATCATCTCAACGTGGAGACGCAGTCCAGCGCGCGTTGATGAAATGACGCGGCTAATGTAATCAGGCGGCTGAGGTTGAAATAACTTGGAGACGCGTTGATGAAATGACGCGGCTAATGTAATCAGGCGGCTGAGGTTGAAATAACTTGGAGACGCGTTGATGAAATGACGCGGCTAATGTAATCAGGCGGCTGAGGTTGAAATAACTTGGAGACGCGTTGATGAAATGACGCGGCTGATGTAATCAGGCGGCTGAAGTAAAAATAACTGGATGAAATGACGCGGCGGAGTGAGTTGAGTTGGAGAGCTGATCGAAAAGAGTCGTCGTGAATGGACGTATAATTTTATGGCGTATCCCCTTTGTAGAAGAAAAAGCCCTGTGAGTCTCAGTTCGGAAAGTTCGTAGAAAGATAGCCTCTTTTCGTGTTTGCAACAAAGGATTTTGTGGAATTTGTGTTTGGTATTTCCAAGGATTGTGATATTGTGTAAATCATAGTCAAATTGTGTATTAATTGTTCGAGACATAGTTGTTTAAAAGGGCGTATGCATATTTATTCATATACTTCATCATCGGTGACGCGGGTGTTGCCTCGGGCGGAATATAAATTTCCTAACGCATTTGCAATGTAGAGCCTTGGACTTTCGTTTGGCTCCCTGAAATAGCTGATCTGTATTCGTAAGTGTCGTTTGTCTGGGCGTCGCTGGCGTCTTGTTGGTGGAGTGATTTTCGAAGTATCAGCAAGTGCACAAACATTGACATGTCTGTTCGCTGTTAACAGTGTTCGAGGAAAGCCATCGAAGTCCTCCGACATAGACTAATCGCATATGAGGAAATTCGGTAATGTATGTTACCACGGAAAATTTGCTGCGCTTCCTTTATCGGCAATATGTACTGCCGTAATCAATATTTTGCTTATTTACTTTTTCTCAAAAGGAGTCAGGAAGTCGTGTCTCTTGGTACAGTTCACGGACAAGCGATTTCAACTCGTCCATGATTTAACGATCGGAATTTGGTGCTCGCATGATAATAATTGATGGAAAACAAATAAAGTTGCGAATTTGTGATACGGCAGGCCAGGAGGCATTCATGTCAATTATCCATTCCTAGTATCGGGGTGCAGCAGGAGCTCTGCTTGTGTCTGATATAACCTGTAGAGAAACATTCAACCACTTGACAACATGGCTTGCAGATGCTAGGTAACATTTCAAATTCGAATATGTTCATAATAATTGAAATCTGAAACAAAAGTGAAAACACAATCTGGTATAGAGACTTTTTATAGATAAGACAAAAATCGCTTTTAAGATGAAACCCAATATTAAACCTTTTGAGACCAAAAATAGGGGAGATTCATTGTATAAAAATGATTCTAGATTATTTAATGGGTTGATTAAATCAT